>VZQC01011238.1:1126537-1158965 GCA_009823505.1 Rhizomys pruinosus | reverse complement strand
GTACCATTTGCTTGGAATTTTTTTTTCCATCCTTTCACTTTAAGTTGGTGCCTATCCTTGAGATTGAGATGGGTTTCTTGTAGACAGCATATAGATGGGTTCTGTTTCCTTTTTTTACAATGTTTATTTATTTTTTTATGTGTATGAATGTACTGTCTGCATGTAGGTCTGTGCACCCGTGTCGTGCAATGCTGCGGAGGTCAGAAGAGGGTTTCGGATTCCCCTGGAACTGGAGTTCTCCTGGAATTGGAGTTATAGACAGTTCTCAGCCGCCATGTGGGTGCTGGGGATCGAACCCAGGTCCTCTGCAAGAGTGGCCAGCGCTCTTAACCGCTAGGCCATCCCTCCAGCCCCAGGTTTTGTTTCCTAATCCAATCTCCCAGTCTATGTCTTTTGATTGGGGAGTTTAGTCCATTAATATTTAAGGTTATAACTGAAAGATGTGTGTTGCTTCCTTTCACCTTATTATCCATTTGCATTTTTGGTCTAGGTTTCTACTTCTGCAGTTATGCTTTTATTAATTTCTCTTTCTAGGTGCCTAGGGATAATTGCTCCTTTCTTCTGTCCTTTGAATTGCTTCAAGTATTCTCTGAAGGGTTGGTTTTCTGGACATGTATTCTATCATCTTATTTATGTCATGGAAGATTTTTCTCTCTCCTTCAACTATAATCTACATTTTTGCTGGGTATAGTAATCTGGGTTGGCATCTATAGTCCTTTAACACTGGGAATGCTTTGCTCCACGTTCTTCTTGCTTTCATAGTTTGCACTGAGAAGTCATTCGTAATTCTGATGGGTTTTCCCTTATATGTGACTTCTTGTTTTTTTTCTTGTGGCTTTCAGAATTTTGTCTTTGTTTTGGGCGTCTAGCATTTTAACTATGATAATGGCGTGGGGAGTTTCTTTTCTGATCTTGTCGGTTTGGAGTTCTATGTGCTTCTTGTATTTGTATTTGTCTTTTTTTAGTTTGGGGAAATTTTCATCTATTATTCTGTTGAAGATCTGATCAATACCATTATCTTGGGATTCTTCTCCTTCCTTTATCCTTATGAGGTGGAGGTTTGATCTTTTCATAGTGTCCCACAATTCCTGGTTGTTCTATTTTTGTGTATTTTAAAATTTTTCATAATCTTTACTTGAGCTTTCTAGTTGTTCTGTGTTATCTTCCAGGTCTGATATTCTTTGTTCTGCTTCTTCCATTCTACTTCTGAGGCTTTTCCGTTCCTTTCCTCTTGATTGGATGAGTGTTCGATTTCCTTTTTCCTTTCATCTTGTGATTTCTTTAGTATTTCCACTTCCTTTTGGAGCTTTTCAATCTCTTCCTGTAGCTCTTTGCTTCGCTGGTTGGTTTCCTTTTTTATTTCAACATGGGATCTTTTCAGTGTTTCTACTTCCTTCCGGAGTTCGTCATTCTCTTCCTCTATTTCTTTCTGGAGTTTGTCATTCCCTCTCTCTAGGTCCTTCTTGAGTTTTTCATTCACTCTCCTTCATTCTCTGACTTGTTTTTTATATTCTTTGGTTTCTTTGAATATGTCTGCAATTGTTCCTCCAAGAGCTGTGTCCTAGGCCATCCCCAGGGAGATCCCACTGTAGGAATCTCCCACAGGGTTGGTAGAGCTTGGTGTGGATTATCCTGCGCCTTTTCCATATTGTCCCTTCGTTGTGTCCCTGGCATGTGGGTTTCTCTTTGCTTGTATTCCAGTGGGAATCCCAAATGCCTCTTCACTGTGTTGAAGGCTTGCTTTGCTTGCCTCCTTCAGATGCCTTCGTTTGTTTGTTTGTTTGATTTGTTTTTCTCCTTGTTTATGGAGTGTTGAATTATCTAAGTTTTAGGCTTTCTATTGGAAGTCTAACTCACTCTTCCCTTTCTGTTCTGAAGGTCCTCCAAAGAATCCACTTGGACAATCCCTCAGCAATTCCAGTTGGGGAGAGGGGTATGCCTCGTTCTCTGTGCTTCAGGTAGTCCTGGGAAATCCCCGGTCTAAGATCTGTGCACTCAAGTCTCACAGTGGCAACGGGCCCACCTCTTTTACCAGCTGTGCTTCAGGTGGTCCTGGAAAATCCCCGGTCTAAGCTCTGTGCACTACTCTTTTTCCTATTTTAGAGTTTATTTAAAAAAATTTTTTTTTTCTATTAATTTTATTTATTTATGTATGTGTAATGAATGTACTGTCTGCATGCAAGTCTGTGCACCCGTGTCGTGCGATGCCGCGGAGGTCAGAAGAGGGTCTCGGATTCCCCTGGAACTGGAGTTCTCCTGGAATTGGAGTTTCAGACGGCTCTCGGCCGCCATGTGGGTGCTGGGGATCGAACCCGGGTCTTCTGTAAGAGCGGTCCACGCTCTTAACCGCCAGACCATCTCTCCAGCCCCTTATTTTAGAGTTTATATTTGGAGTGGTTTTTTTAAAAATTTTTTGTTTTGTTTTGTTTTGTTTTGTTTTGTTTAGGAATTAAGACAGATTCTAACTAGATAGCCCTGGCTAGCCTGGAGCTCACTATAGGATTAGACTCAAGTGTGATTCAGTCCTCTGTTATGAGTGCTGGAAATAGAAACATGTAGCATCACACCCAGCTGAAAGTTTCTTAATGTGAATTATTTTAATAAATTGCCATTAATGTGATTTCTCTTGCTCCCCCACACACACCCCAGGGATGAAACCTAGAGTGTTGAACATGCAAGGCAAATGTTCTTATAACTGAGCTATACGTACCAGATCCCTATTAATGTGGTTTAAAAAATAAGTTCCATTCCCATTCTTGCCCCATTAAACTGATTCTACCCCTTACCAGCAACTAACTACTGTATTAAGATCCTGGCCTACAGAGTGAGTTCCAGGACAGCTGGGGCTACAGGGAGACCCTGTCTCGAAAAGACCAAAAAAAAATAGTTTCTTTTGTTTTTATCTTTGGTTTGTTTTTGAGACAGGGTCTCCCTATAGTCCTTGCTGGCCTGGAACTCTGCCTGCCTCTGTATACCTAGTGCTAAAATCAAAGGTGTGCACCCATCAAGCTGAGCTTGTACTGAGATTAACAACCTTTCTAGAGTTTCTCTTTTGAAATAAGAACAAGCATGAATATGTATGTTACCTTTACCCTTTCTTTTTTTTTTTTAAATTTATTTTTATGTGTATGAATGTACTGTCTGCATGTAGGTTTGTGCACCCATGTCATGCAGTGCCACGGAGGTCAGAAGAGGGTGTCAGATTCCCCTGGAACTGGAGTTAAAGACGGTTCTCAGCTGCCATGTGGATGCTGGGGATCGAACCCGGGTCCTTTGCAAGAGTAGTCAGTGCTCCTAACCGTTAGGCCATCTCTCCCGCCCCCTACCTTTACCCTTTCTATATAAACAGAATGCCTTTAATTTTGACTTCATTTTTTTTCTCTTTACTAAGTCTGAATTTTATGTCGTGCCTAGAAGTTGTTTCTATTTTGAGATTATGAATATGTCTCAGAGGGGGCTAGAGAGGTGGCTCAGCAGTTAAGAGCACTGACTACTCTTATACATGACCAAGCAGCTCACAACCATCTCTAACGACAGTTCTAGAGATTCTCACACCCTCTACTAGCCTCCATGGGTGGTGCACATATAAACATGCAGGTAAAACACTTATCTAAATAAAAATAAATTAGTCTTTTAAAAAATATATCAAAGTGGCTAGAGAGGTGACCAAGCAGTTAAGAGCAGTGCACTGTTTTTGCAGAAGACCTGGGTTCAGTTCCCAGCACCCACATGGTGGTTAACAGCTATCTATCTGTAACTCCAGTTCCAAGGGATCCAGTTCCTCCTTCTGGCCTCCATAGGCATTGCATGCTTGTGGTACACTTACATACATACAGGCAAGATACTCATACACATAAATAATTTTTTTTGCTCTTTTTGAGACAGGGTCTCCCTGCCAACCCAGCTGTCCAGGCTGGTCTTGAACTCACAGAGATCTACCTACCTCTGCCTCCCAAGTGCTAGGATTAAAGGCGTGCACCACCACGCCCGGCCACATAAAATACTTTTTAAAAAAGTTAATGGGGTTGTGGGGCTGGAGAGATGGCTCAGTGGTCAAGGATATTGGCTGCTCTTTCAGAGGACTCAGGTTAAATTCTCAGCACCCACCTGGTGACTAACAACCAACCATAACTCTAGTCCCAGGGGATCTGACACCCTCTTCTAATCTCTGAGGGCATTGCATGATACTGGTTCACTTATGCGTATACAAGCAATACATTCATACATGTAAAAAGTAAATAAAAAATATATATATATATTTTTTTTTTTTCTTTTTAGTTCATGTGGCTGGAGAGACAGTCTCAGAGATTAAGGAGCACTGGCTGCCTCTTCCAGAAGACTCAGGTTCATTCCCAGACACCTACTGGTGATTAACAACCATGTATAACTCTAGGTTCAGGGGCAAATAAAATAAACCTAAATGCCTTCCTTCTGGCTCTCTCACGGCTTTCACAACCACAGGTGCACTGACTATGCATGTAGGCAAAACTACTAACATAAAAAAAAAAAAAAAAATTTTTTATTAATTTTTATTTTAAAATATATTAAATTTTCTGCTACCAGTTAAATGTCATCTTTAGTGTGTGCTCAATTCCCCAGTCTCTTTTTTCTGCGACACTCATCTCTTTTTTTTTTTTTTTTTTTGAGACAGGGTCTCCCCTTTATGTCCCAGTGCCTGGAACTCAGTTAGACAGGGTGGGCCTTGAACTCACAGAGCTCTGCCGTCTCTGCCTCCCGAGTTGCTGGTATTAAAGGGCTCTGCGCCACCACGCCCCAGCCTAAAATGGTTCTTAGCCACCCATTTGGGTGCTGAGAATCAAACCCTGGGTCCTCTGCCAAGAGCAGTCCGTGCTCTCAACCGCTGGGCCGTTTCTCCAGCCCCTTTTTTTTGGTCTTTTTGAGACAGGTTCCCTCCTCAGCCCCAGTGCCCTGCGAACTCACTCCCCCCCCATGTATAACGGGCTGGCCTTGAACTCTCATGATCCCCTGCCTCTTGCCCTTTTTTTCTTTTTTGTTATTTTTTAAAGCTTATTTTTCTCATTTTAAAATGTATGCAATATGTGTTGTAGGTAGGTGCACTTTTGTTATGCAGTGCCTGCAGAGTCCTGAAGAGGCCATTGGGCCTCTCCTGGAGTGACGTTACAGGTAGTTGTGAGCTGCTGATGGGCAGTTCTGGGACCTCAACTCAGGTCTTCTGGAACAGTAGTACAAGATGACCAATGAGTCATTTCTCCAGTCCTCTGATCTGTTTTTCTTATTTCCTGTGGCTAAACAGTAGTTTAAGTTTAAAATTGAATCATATATATTTTTGGTTCTTTTTGAGACAGTGGTCTCCCTGTAGCCCCAGCTGTCCTGGAGCTTGCTCTGTAGACCAGCTGGCCTTGAACTCACAAAGATCCACCTGCTCTGCCTCCAAAGTGCTAGGATTAAAGGTGTGTGCCACCACACCTGGATATATATTTTTTTTCTTACATTTTCAAAGTGCTCTTAAATACTTCCCACTGTTTTCTCTTTCAGAGAATTCATTCCCCAACCATGAACTTTATACTCAATTTATGCATTTCTGTTAAAAAAATTGAGGGTATGTGTTTTGTCAGATTCTTGTCCATTTATAGATCTTACAATTTCTCCATGTTTTCTATATCCTTGAGATCCTTAGTTTGATTTTATTATATTTTTCATGAGGTTTATTCAGAAAGGTTGTTTTTTTTTTTTTTGCTATCATGATTAAGTTTTTTTTGTTGTTGTTGTTACATTTATTTTGGGTATGTGCATGTCTGTTCAGGAGATTGGAGAAGCTCCTGCAGCCTCTGTTCTGTCCATCGTGTGGAGGTTGGAGAAGCTCCTGCAGCCTCTGTTCTGTCCATCGTGTGGAGGTTGGAGAAAGCTCCTGCCAGATCTGTTCTGTCCCTCGTGTGGAGGTTGGACCCGAAGCTCCTGCACCCCCCCGCCTCTGCCTTCCTGTTCAATAGTCCGTGGGACCGGGAGAAGCTCCTGCAGCCTCTGTTCTGTCCATCGTGTGGAGGTTGGAGAAGCTCCTGCAGCCTCTGTTCTGTCCATCGTGTGGAGGTTGGAGAAGCTCCTGCAGCCTCTGTTCTGTCCATCGTGTGGAGGTTGGAGAATCTCCTGCAGCCTCTGTTCTGTCCATCGTGTGGAGGTTGGAGAATCTCCTGCAGCCTCTGTTCTGTCCATCGTGTGGAGGTTGGAGAAGCTCCTGCAGCCTCTGTTCTGTCCATCGTGTGGAGGTTGGAGAAGCTCCTGCAGCCTCTGTTCTGTCCATCATTTGAGTCTTAGGGATTAAACTCAGATCATTAGCCTTGGCCACAAGTGCCTTTACACGATGAACCATCTCTCTGGCATGGGATCAGTGCTTTTTTTTTTGCTTTTTGAAACAAGATCTCCCTGTAGCCTCACCCAGCCTAGAACTTGCCAGGTTGACCAGACTGGCCTGGCATTAAAGGTGTGAGCCAAAAAAATAATAATAATAAAAAAATAATAATAAAGGTGTGAGCCACCATGCCTGGCTAATCAGGTTTTTTTGTTTTGTTTTGTTTTGTTTTGGTTGTTTTAAGTATAAACCAGGGTCTGGAGAGATGGTTCAGCATTTAGGAGCCCTGGATGCTCTTGCAGAGGACCAGGGTTCAGTTCCCAGCACCCACATGGTAGTTAACAACTATCTGTAACTCCAGTTCCAGGGGATCCAACAACCTCTTCTGACCTTGCAGGCATTTCACAACATGGGTGCACTTACATACATGCAGGCAATACACTCATACACATAAAAAAAACAATTTACACTGGGCATGTTGGTACACGCCTTTAATTCCAGCTCTTGGGAGGCAGAGGCAGGCAGATCTCTGTAAGTTCAAGACCAACCTGGTCTGCACAGTGAATTCCAGGACAGCTGGGGCTACAGGGAGACCCTGTCTCAAAAAGACAACCCCCACCCCACTCGCCAAAACCCATGTGAATGTATACTTCTATCACCAGAGGCTAAGATAGCTGGAAGTTCTAGACTAGCCTGGGCTGTATAGCATGAACCAGGCCAGGAATTAAGACCCTGTCTCAAAAACGAATGCTTGCTTATTTTTATTTTAATTCCTTCATATATATTATTTCTCTCTTTCTCTTCTCTCTCCCTCTCTCCCTCTCTCCCTCGTCCCTTTCCTCATTCCCTCCTTCCTCCCTCGCTTCCTCTTTTCCCTTTCCCTCTCCTTTCCCTTTTCTCCTCTTTGCTTCCCTCCCTCCCTCCCTCTCATATCAAACCCAGGATATCACACATGTTAAGCAAATATATATTCCTAGCCCCCAAAGGTGTATTTCTATATGAGTCTTTCTGTGACTGGGAAATTTTTGTGATAGAAAATGGATTTTTTTTGTCGACCATCCTATGGAGTTCTCTTACTTTCTCATAGACTGCTTTGGATTTTTTAGGTGCTAGCTCCCTCATTCAAATCTTTAAGACAAGAAGTATTTCAGATTTTACAGTTCTTTGTAATTTAGAAAATCTGTGTAGACTTTAGCTAAACTGTGTAGTTTAGCATCCTTAATCCAGAAATCCAAAATCTAAAATGCTCCCAAGTCTGAAACAATACTCAAGAAAATTCAGATTACAAAGCATTTCAGATTTGGGGTGCTCAATTTATAATAATTTTGTTTTTCTCTAAAATATAAACTTGGGTTTTTTGGGGGACGGATTGAGACAGTTTAATTATGCAATCCAGGCTTGGTCTGGAATTTCCTTTGTAGCCCAGGGTTGCCTTGGATTTGCAATAATCCTTCTGTAGCTTCTTAAGTATTTTGATCACTGGAGTGAACCAACATGCCTGACTTAGTTGCTCTCCCAAAATTATTCGAGCTAGGACCCCAAGAAGGATGGAAAGGTAATGGTAGGCATCCTCCTGATCACTCGTTGGAAAACCACTGAAATACTAACCAAAAATGTCCTCCTCCTCAATATTTTCTTTCCGTGTCCAGGAGTAGTACCCACTCTTTCCGTAACCCCTTTGCTCTTCTCTTTCCCCACCTCCAAGCATCCAATGATGGCATGCTTCAGGCATCCAATGATGGCATGCTCCACGCTTCAGCTTGTCATGCAGCATATGTGCATGTATACACCGAGGACTGCAGTCATCTCATACCTGCTGTTATCTATTTCCTCTAAGCCAAGAATCACAGACTGACAGCAGCTCTCCTAGCCCAGTCTCACTGAAGGGCTATTATTTTTTTTTTATAATTAAAAAAATTATTTTTTGTGTATGAGTGTACTGTCTGCATGTAGGTTGGTGCACCCATGTCATGCAATGCCATGGAGGTCAGAAGAGGGTATTGGATTCCCCTGGAACTGGAGTTAAAGATGGTTCTTAGCCACCATGTGGGTGCTGGGAATCCAACCCAGGTCCTCCGCACGAGCAGTTGGCGCTCTTAACCACTGAGCCATCTCTCCAGTCCCAGGGAAGTTCTTCTGTATCTTTTGGGTGCTACCAACTCAGTACTTATAAAACTGACTTTGTCCCTAACCCTAACTTGACTCCTAGGTATAAAGCTCACAACCTGATTAATCATTAGAAACAAGAATAAAAGAGGCTTCCTTCTTTAAGAGACCTCTGAAGGTCTCATTTCCTGCTGTTGCCTACATGAGCCAGCACTGTACTTAGCACTGTCTCAGTATCTTGCACATAACCTGCAAGGAGTTCCTGCCAATATTGGACACTTGCCTCAAAGCTGATACTTCCTTGCCGATAACCTGTGCTTCCTTACCTGTGGTCCCCAGACCTGCTTGCAGAGGACAAACAGAGGTTCTAGGAGTCCTCTGGGGCTTATTCTGTCTAGATATAGGCTCGTGAGGAAGCTAATCTCTGCTTGTCTCTGTGGGTAGGAAATATGAGCTGTACAGCATGGATTGGGACCTGAAGGAGGAACTCAAGGACTGCCTGGTGGCTGCTGCACCCTATGGGGGCCCAATTGGTATGTTGCCCCTTTACTATTACATGCTGTGGGATCCTGGGAGTCCTTAGGGTTTGCTGTCAGGTTTTTGTCTGCCGTTCCACCTTGCCAAGGTGCTTTCAGGTTTGGTTCTCATGAGGCTTGCTTCCCATGGGATAGGCCTGAGGAGCTAATCCAGAAGGCCTACCTCACATGGGGCCTGAGGGTCTAGGACACAAGTTTCTTCTCAAACTGCAGCTCTACTGAGGAATCCCTGGAGAAAAGAGAAAGCTGCCTGCGTGCGGCCAGTGCTTGAGATCTACTCTGCTTCTGGCATACCGCTGGCCAGCCTGCTGGTAAGCACTGGTACTGTCCTTAGGGCTGTGTGCTGGGCAGTGCTAATTGACTTGAAGTGTAGCCACAGGAACCTCTCCTCTGCAGTGGAAAAGTGGGCCGGTGGTGTCTCTAGGCTGGTCAGCCGAGGAGGAGCTGCTCTGCGTGCAGGAAGATGGCGCAGTACTGGTTTATGGGCTTCATGGTGACTTCCGGAGACATTTCAGCATGGGCAATGTAGGGGCCATGGGTCTGGGGAGGGAAGATGAAGCTTAGCAGCCTGTGGAATCTTTAATCCTTGGTCCCTTTTGCCAGGAGGTGCTTCAGAACCGAGTTCTAGATGCCCGAATCTTTCACACTGAGTTTGGTTCTGGGGTAGCCATCCTCACAGGGGCCTATCGCTTTACCCTGAGTGCCAACGTGGGTGATCTCAAACTCCGCCGAATGCCAGAGGTGCCGGGTGAGTCTTGATACCCTTAAGAGAGCCACTCAGTACCACAGATATGCCTCCAGATTGTGGGACCAACAGAGGCAGAAGCTGTGAGCTCTACTCATTCCCAAGTTGTCCCCTTTTTATTACAGGTCTACAAAGTGCACCTTCATGTTGGACTACACTGTGCCATGACCGAGTGACACACATTCTTCTGGCTGTAGGGCCTGATCTTTACATCCTGGATCATGCTACCTGCTCCACAGTGGTGAGAATGGGAATGCACTGGAGGGGCTAAGCAAGCAGGGGGGTAAGGCACTGAGAAGTCAGTCTGTCTCCCTGATCCTGTCCCAGACACCTGCTGGCCTAGCCCCAGGAGTGAGCAGCTTCCTACAGATGGCTGTATCCTTCACCTATCGACACCTGGCACTCTTCACAGACACGGGGATCATCTGGATGGGGACAGCATCCCTCAGGGTATGATTCTGGAACAAAGATATGACCCTTTGTCCAGGGAAGATCTGTTGTAGATAGGGTAAGGGTTTTTCAACCAGCAGAGTAGCTGCTGGGACAGGGCCATGACATACTGCACCTTTTCAGGAGAAGCTGTGTGAGTTCAACTGCAACATCCGGGCACCCCCGAAGCAGATGGTCTGGTGAGGATAGAAGGTTGTTTAGGGGTTGGGGTAGGACTTCCTGGGATACCTTGATTGGTTCTGTATACTGGTAAAACTAAGTGGAGCTTGGGTCTTCCCTTCTCTGCCAGTACACACTTAAAGGCCAACTGACTGGCAGTGCAAGGGTGAAAGGGAAACAGGTCCACATGTAGCCAGAGGAATGGGCTAAGGGACAGTGTACTCAGGGTTATCCCAAGGTAACCCAAGGGATGCAAGCAGTGAATCAGGAGACATTCCTGCAGGCCTGCTATCCTGAAAATATCCTGCAAGTGTGTACGGTGTTGTCCACAGGTGTAGCCGTCCTCGAAGCAAGGAAAGGGCTGTTGTGGTGGCCTGGGAGAGGAGGCTGATGGTGGTGGGAAATGCACCTGAAAGCATTCAGTATCCTTGGAAGGAAGGCTTCCTGTGTGGGTTTGGAGGGTGAAGGGAATGGGAAGTTGCCTAGCCTACCCTGTCTTTGGATGCTCTTAGAAGCCTTGACTAAACTCAGGTTTGTGCTGGATGAGGACTCTTATCTGGTACCTGAGCTTGATGGGGTCCGCATCTTCTCCCGCAGTACCCATGAGTTCCTGCATGAAGTCCCAGGTCAGACTCCCACAAGGGTACTATGTTACCAGGGCAGGTGCTATCTGTTGCAAACTTCTACAGTCCTGGCCCAATGGCCCAAAGTAGGATCTGGGTATTATGGCACTATTGAGGGTTTTCTTGCCCGCCCCCCCACCAACAATTCCTTCCCCTAGTGGCCAGTGAAGAGATCTTCAAAATTGCCTCAATGGCCCCTGGAGCACTGCTGTTGGAGGCCCAGAAGGAATATGAGGTAAATCCCTGGGCTGCATCTGAGGATCCAAGATGTCTCCTCCTTTTCATGACTGGACCCTGCCCATGACTGAGCACCTGTGGGGGCAGCCATGCGTCACCTGCCAGGGGAGGGGTTTAGGCAGGGAAGGCTGGCCCATGTGAACTGACTAGAAAGAGCAAGGCATCTCACTTACACCCAGGTTCAAATCGATGTTGCCATTAGGAGGTATCGAGCTGTACCCCCTACACACAAGCAGTTGTGGGCACCTCTAGTGGATTAGGCCTGTGCAGCCCTTTTAAACCATTCCCCAAGTTCATTTGAACTCTAGTCCAGAGACTGTAGTGGCTAGAGTATGGTGTTTTCTGTCATGATGCCCCATCTCTGAGCCTCTCCTACAGAAAGAGAGCCAGAAAGCAGATGAGTACCTTCGGGAGATCCAGGAGCTAGGGCAGCTAACTCAGGCTGTGCAGCAGTGCATTGAGGCTGCAGGACATGAACACCGCCCAGACATGCAGAAGAGTCTACTCAGGGTTTGTCTGGAGGGAATTTGGCGGGGAGGGGATGTGCTGGGAATGGGGTGGGCTAGGCATCAGGAGAACTTTTTCATTGCCCTTTGGCTCTTCTCAGGCGGCCTCCTTTGGAAAGTGTTTCCTTGACAGATTTCCACCTGACAGCTTTGTGCACATGTGTCAGGACCTGCGTGTACTAAATGCTGTTAGAGACTACCACATTGGAATTCCTCTGACCTATAGCCAGTATCCTAATACATGCCTTGAGGGTGTTTACAGCTGGGCATGGCAGAGGAAGGGGCTGACGATACCTTCTCCAGGTCCTTGGCAAACAGGGCTTACCCCAACTCGATCCTTAACCAAAGAAAATACAGATACAAGCAACTCACCATTCAGGTGCTGCTGGACAGGTACAGAAGCCCAGGAGTGCTGTAAGACTAGGGTGGGTGGTTTTATAGCTTCCTGTGGGATTTCATGGTCACAGTTTCTGACATAGCTTTTAAGATTTGGGAGGCCTAAGGCAGGATGGGACCATTCTGCCCCTCAGCCTCACTTCACTTTATTTATCCCTTGTGCCCCATTCTTTGTCTACCAGGCTTGTATTGCGGAGGCTTTACCCACTAGCTATCCAGATATGTGAGTACTTGCGCCTTCCTGAAGTGCAGGGTGTCAGCAGGATCCTGGCCCACTGGGCCTGTTACAAGGTAAGGACATGGGACAATGGGACTTTGAGGTAACTTCAGGCCCTGGTGAAATGTAGGCAATACGGAACATAGAAGCAAAGAGTGGACTCTTAACAGGGAGGTGGGCAGGTAAGGGATGACTGGTGACACTCACATGCATACTCGCAGGTACAGCAGAAGGATGTGTCAGATGAGGATGTAGCACGGGCTATTAACCAGAAGCTGGGTGACACACCTGGTGTCTCATACTCCGATATTGCTGCACGGGCCTATGGCTGTGGCCGCACTGAACTGGCCATCAAGGTGTGATCCCATAGCCCTTCCCAGGTACCCAGTGTGGATGTTCAAGGCCCCTATGCCACTATCTCTCTTTGTCCTTCTGTCCTACCCCACAGCTGCTGGAGTATGAGCCACGATCTGGAGAGCAGGTACCTCTTCTCCTAAAGATGAAGAGGAGCAAACTAGCACTGAGCAAGGCTATTGAGAGCGGGGACACTGACCTGGGTGAGCAGGGTTTGAGTGAGGGCCAGAGAGTACTGGGCTGGTAAGGTGAGTGAGGCCCTGTGACCTCCCTTATCATCTTAAAGTGTTCACAGTGTTGCTGCACCTAAAGAATGAACTGAACCGAGGAGACTTTTTCATGACTCTCAGGAACCAGCCTATGGCCCTGAGTTTGTACCGACAGGTAGGGGTGTGTGTGTGTGTGTGTGTGTGTGTGTGTCGCTGCACATATGTGTGTGTGCATGGAGGGAAGGAGGGGTCAGGGAGGGTTGGAGCCCTCTGAGCCCTTAGATTGGCTTTTCTGACTGGCTGATTGATCTGCCCATGACCCAGTTTTGTAAGCATCAGGAGCTAGAGACACTGAAGGACCTTTACAATCAAGATGACAACCACCAGGAGTTGGGCAGCTTCCATATCCGAGCCAGCTATGCCGCAGAAGAGGTCTGAGGTCCAAAGGGAAGGTGGGGTCTCTGGGTTGGTTGCTCTTTGGTTTTTCTTCAGGAACCTGGACCTCTGCATTTGGTTTAGACTGAGAACATGAGGCCAGGATAGGGGCTGGTGTCCCAGGAGCTAGCCATTCCTTTGTGACACCAGAGCGGTGCCCCCTAGTGGACAAGACTCACTATGGGCACAGAAGTAGGGGAGAAGACTTAACCTGGGTAGGAAGAGGCAAGGTTAATGTGTTGTGAGCTCAGCACCCTTTGTCTTTGTAGCGTATTGAGGGGCGAGTAGCAGCTCTGCAGACAGCAGTTGATGCCTTCTACAAGGCCAAGAATGAATTTGCAGCCAAGGTTTGACTACCCTTTTTCAAGAGCTTCCTGTCCTCCCTTCCTGGTCTTCCTTGTCCTTCATCTTCAACCTGCCTTATTCTGGTCCTCAGGCCACAGAGGACCAGATGAAGCTCCTGAGGCTGCAGCGCCGCTTGGAAGATGAGCTGGGCAGCCAGTTTCTAGACCTGTCTCTGCATGACACAGTCGCCACTCTCATCCTTGGGGGCCACAACAAGCGTGCAGAGCAGTTGGCACGTGACTTTCGCATCCCTGACAAGAGGTGGGTGAGGGCCCTAGCTCTCTGTAGTCCTAGGACTACATGCCTTTACTGTGGCACCTTCTTAAGCCCAGTTTCCCTGCAGGCTCTGGTGGCTAAAGCTGACTGCCCTGGCAGATTTGGAAGATTGGGAGGAGCTGGAAAAGTTTTCCAAGAGCAAGAAATCACCTATTGGCTACCTGGTGAGGCAAGGATCCTCCCTTAGGCTCCCACTAGTAGTCCTGGGCAGGAGCAGGCAGGGAAATGGTGAAGCTGGCCCCTTCTTGTACTCATTCCTGTCTTGTGCTCTTAGCCAGTGCTTTCTGTGCTATGTGAATATGGGTAGATGTCACATACTGTGTTGGAAACCTTGGAGAAAAGACTCAAGTCTACCTGCAGATACCTAGTAGTGGGAGAATGAGTTGCTTTCCCTAGTAAGGGCTAATATGTGCCTGAGGGATAAGTCTGGCTTTAGTTAGGGGCAGAAGGAACAGGGAGGGTACATCTGTGAGGCAGTGGGAAATAATGAGGGGGTTTGTTTCCTGGGGTAGGTGGGTTTAGAGGCATGGAGGGCAGGCTTTATAATGGCAACCATTAGATAAAACACAGGACCTGAGAGGACTAGGGCAGCAGCATGTACACTGGGGGTAGAGGACAGTGGTGGTAGTGCTAGGGTAGAAGCATGGAAATAATTGGTCTCAAGTCTCTGATAGATCTTTTGATTTAGGTTTTTTTCTGCTCTAAGAATGTGCAGATCACTACTGTTTTGCACAGGTTGGGAGGGACTGTATTTGTTTGTATACAAAGTACTTATGGGATTATGTGTCCACTGGGATTCTGCTCCTAAGAAAGGGAAAAATCGTTATTTGTCTTCTCTCTCCTCCCCTTCCGTCTCCTACAAAGCCCTTTGTGGAGACCTGCATGAAACAACACAACAAATATGAAGCCAAGAAGTATGCTTCCCGTGTGGGTCCTGAGCAAAAGGTCAAGGCTTTGCTTCTTGTTGGGTAAGTCAAATGAAGACCCTGTGTGTGTGTAAGATGACTAAGCAGTGGACTGATAAAAGGCAGGGTTGGTGCCCTTGGGCAGCCTCAACATCATTTCCCCTTTTGTTCAAACCACAGGGATGTGGCTCAGGCTGCAGATGTGGCTATCGAGCACCGGAATGAGGCTGAGCTAAGCCTTGTATTGTCCCACTGCACTGGAGCTACAGATGGGTCCACAGCTGACAAGATTCAGCGGGCCAGAGCACAAGCTCAGAAGAAGTGAAGAGCCGGAGCATCCTTTAGGAGACTCTCCCAGACCTAGGACTTGGCAGAAAGTCCAGCTCCTCCCTGAGAGCAAAACTGAGAAGCTACAGGGTAGGGAAGCCAGGAATATCTAGTTGTAAATAAATTTGGAATACTAGAGTGGTGTTGTATGCAATGTAGCCTAAGAAAAGCAGGCTGAAGGAAGAACCATCTAGACACTGCAGCAGAACTCCACATAATTGTATTTCGGCTAGAGGTAGGGGGTTACAAAAGGGGCCTCTCTTCCTTCACAGAGTTACCATAGTTACTTCCTCAGAAGCTCTCTCACAGCCTGTAGGAAGATTACGAGGAGAGATGGCATAAACCCAAGGATCAATCCAGCAAGAACTATGTTGAAAAGCATTGCATGTATGTACATACATTCACAAGAACCATACTATATACTTTGCCATTATTTCATTCATCCCTCCTGACATTTCCGAGGTAAGTAGCATCACCTTTTGTAGAAGAGGAAATTGAAGACCAGAGAGATTGATAAAACA
Source organism: Rhizomys pruinosus (assembly GCA_009823505.1). Taxonomy (NCBI): domain Eukaryota; kingdom Metazoa; phylum Chordata; class Mammalia; order Rodentia; family Spalacidae; genus Rhizomys; species Rhizomys pruinosus. The sequence goes on along the minus strand of VZQC01011238.1, from coordinate 1,143,290 downwards.
TGGACTTGGGCTAGTGAGCTCTCTCAGAAAGTAAAGGTACTTGCCATCAATCCTTTTTTTTTTTGGTCTTTTCGAAACAGGGTCTCCCTGTAGCCCCTGGAACTCACTCTGTAGACCAGGCTGGCCTTGAACTCACAAAGATCCCCCTGCCTCTGCCTCCCGAGTGCTAGGATTAAAGGTGTGCGCCACCACGCCTGGCTTTGCCATCAATCCTTTTAACCTGAGTTCAATCTACAGGACCAACATGATAGAAAGAACCAACTCCTCCAAGTTGTCCTGTGACTTCCACAAACATGCTGTGGCATGTGTGCACTCATTCACACACACACACACACACAGAATAATGAATGGAATGTCATACACACACACGCACACACACACACACACAAGCTGGGGATAGGCGCCGCAACGCACAACACATCACACAACAACACAGAAAAATGTGAAATGTAATGTATGGTGCACTCTTATCCTATGCAACTCAGTGAGGCAGAGGCAGGGCGGTCTTTGTGAGTTCAAGGGCCAGCCTGGTCTACACAAGTATTGAGATTCCAGGTGACTAGGAGGGCTAACAGGAGACCCTGCCTCAAAGAAGACCGAAAAAAAAAAAAAAAAAGAAATGTAATATAATAAACAAATAGAAATAAATCAGCATTTGAAACCGAAGCTGAATGAGGCTGGAACTGAAGTCAGGCCCTCTAATCAGGGAAGCCTGAGCATGGGCTCCTGGCTTACCTAGTAGTAAAGACTGGAAGGTGGGAAGCCTATGACTAATTGTGGGGATTGGAAGAAATGCCTTTGAAAGTCCTGGCTATGACAGTAGTAAGCAGTTCTTGAATGGTCTCTGGAGTTCAGAAAAAAAGAATGGAACATCTTAGTTTTGCCTAAGAACTATGAACTAGATCCCTAATCCCACTCTATGCCAGTGTATGTTTCACTTCCATTCAGCAAAGGGACCGAGCCCTCTGCTTTCTGTCCCCAACCTCTAGTCTGTACTCCAGTGCACTATACCATTCCCACCCATCAGTGAGGATACTCCTTTTCTTCATGTTGCCTTCCATGCTTTCTCCATGTAGCAGTAAGAAACCAAAGGCCAAAAGGAAAGATATCAGAACTTAAGGCACTTCCCTCTTTATCACTCCTACTCCTAACTATATTTTTAAAAGGCAAGAGTTGGGGCTGGAAAGATGTCTCAATAGTTAAGAGCACTGGCTGCTCTTACGGAGGACCCTGGTTCCATTCCCAGCATCCACACAGTGGCTAACAACCATCTATAACTCCAGTTCTAGGGGATCAGACACCCTCTTTTGGCCCTCACTGGCACTGCACACATGTGGTACACTTAACATACACGCAGGCAAAACACTCATACATATGAATAAAAGGCAAGAGAAGCTGGGCATGCTGGCACACATCTGTAAGCCCAGTACTTGGGAAGGCTGAGTAAGGGAGAATGCTGTGTGTTCAAGGCCAGCCTGGGCTACAAAACAAGATCCTGTCTCAAAACAAACAAAAATGGATGTGGTGGTTCAAGACTGAAATCCCAGCACTTGGGAGGCAGGGATAGGAGAGTTGCTACCAACTTGAGCTACATAGCAAGTTCCAGGCCAGCTAGGATCACATAGCAAGACCCTGTCTAAAAAAAAACAAAAAGCGAGGGACTCTGGGTCTGATGAGGTATATCTTTGTTTTCTTTACTGATTTGTAAATGTAAATTTGTGAAAATCTTCAAAAAAAAAAAACCTATCTTACATTAAGCTGGGTGTGATGGCACATGCCCCAGCGCTTGGGATGCTGAGGTAGGTGGATCTCTGTGAGTTTAAAACCAACCTGATCTACATAGTGAGGTTCAGGTCAGCTGGGGCTACAGGAGACCCTGTCTCAATGCCCCCCCCAAAGAATATATCTCATATCAGTAAACACTATGATAACCTTTGATTATATGGGTCAAGAATGTGGACAGGATTCAACAGTGATGCTTTATGTCTGGTCCATAGGCCTGGACATCAGCTGAAGACTCAAACGAAAGGCTAAGGGTGACTTGATAGCTGGGTGCTGAAATCACCTAGAGGTTTGTTCATTTGCATGTCTGAAGCAGGCTGTAGACAAGGACCTTAGGGTTGTGGACCAGAACGCCTCCAACCTGGTACACTGCACAACATGACACATGGGTCCCAAGGGCAAGCATCCTCAGGGGTGGCCAAATGGAATCTGCTCTTTCCTAACTTCCCACGTTCTTGTCAAGGTAGTCTTAGAAACCTTCCTCCTAATTTCAAAGTGAAGTAGCCTCACTTCTTGATAGGGGAGTTTAAGGTCCTCACAATCAGAAGGACCAGAGTTCAGAACCCAGCACCCACAAACTCTTGCAACTCCAGGTTCAAGGGATGCCTTCTTCAAGCTTTTGCAGGTACCTGCACACATATGCACATATACTCAAATAGATATCACACACACACAAACACAACTTTTTGGTTTTTTGAGACAGGGTCCACCCTGTAGCCACAACTGGTCTGAAACTCACTATGTAGACTAGGCTGGCCTGAATCTCACAGAGATTCTGGAGTACTGGGATTAAAGGCATGTACTATCACACTCATAAATTTTTAAATTATGTGTATGAGTATTATGCTTGCATGTGTATAAGTGCACCCGTGTTGTGCAGTGCCTGAGGAGGAAAGAGGAGAGCCCTAGATCCACTGGAACTGGAGTTATGGATGGTTGTCAGCTGCCATATTGGTGCTGGGATTTTAATCTGTGGGTCTAATGCAAGAACAGCCAGTGCTCTTAACCAATGAGCCATTTCTCTAGCTCCTATGTAAATACATTTTTTTTTTTTTTTTTGGTCTTTTCGAGACAGGGTCTCCCTGTAGCCCCAGCTGGCCTGGAACTCGCTCTGTAGACCAGGCTGGTTTTGAACTCACAAAGATCCACCTGCCTCTGCCTCCCGAGTGCTAGGATTAAAGGCGTGCGCCACCACGCCCAGTGTAAATAAATGTTTTTAAAAAGGTTGACACCTTCCAGGACAGCTGGGGCTACAGGGAGACCCTGTCTTGAAAAGACCAAAAAAAAAAAAAAAAAAACCAAAACATAAGGTTGACACCAGCCTGGGCAATACTCTGTCTCAAAACAACAAAAAGTAGTAGCAGGCAAAATCTATGTGCAATGAAATGCACAGATCTTAAGTGCACATTTACTGAGTTTTGACCAATGCATACACCTATAAACATACACCTAAAAGTCAGGACTGGGCTGGGGTTTTGGGGGCTTAGCTCAATGGTAGAATACTTCCCAAACATGTATGAGGTTCAACCTGGGTTCAACCCTAGCATGGTAAAATAAAAGTTAGAAGCAGAACTTTTTTTTCTTCCAAATCCTTAACTGCTCAATGGAAATTCATATAAACTATCTCCTTCCTTGAGCAACTGTATAAGCAGGCCTGTGCCTATGGTGTTGGGTGGGGCTAAGTCTTATTTAATAGATGGGGCTAGGATTCAGGCATGGGGCAGAGTATGTAAAAACATTTCTCCTAGATCGAGGTATCAGTGGTGGCTACAGAGTCAGAGGAAAGACTCCTATAAGGCAGTAGAGGGTAAAGAGCCTGTTTGGCCTATCTTGGGTATGAAACTCCAACAAATGACCCTTAGGAGATGATGAATAGTGGCCTGGAAAGGCACTTAGCTCTGGTTTAACTTTCATATTTCCGTTTTCATTTTTGCACTTGAGGAAACATTTGTTCATGTTTTTTTACTGTCCATTTCCACTCCAGAATGTAAGCTTCTGAGAGCTGACCTCTTCTATCTCATTCTGACTTGTGTCCAGTACATAGTTTGCATTCAGAATTTTTTTGTTTGTTTTTTTGAGTCAGGGTCTCCCTGAAGCCCCAGCTGTCCTGGAACTCACTGTGTAGACCAGGCTGGCCTTGAACTCACAGAGATGCACCTGCCTTTGCCTCTGGAATGCTGGGATTAAAGGTGTGCACCACCAGGTCCCGCCCATTCAGAATTATTTATTAAGAGAACAGCTTGTTTCATTTACTGAATGGGGAAGGGTGGGCTTGCCTAAGGAAACCAGACTTCTTTAATCCCACACTACAGCACTGCTTATTCCAGTTCTTTGCTCATAAACCCTGTGACTGCTGGGCACCCGTGAGGTATTTGACTGTCTTACCTGTTGGTGTACCCCACTGGCTGGTATAATGCAGTATGGAGCAGAGGGGTTCCCAGTTCTTTCTCTCCTCTGCTATTTTCTTCTCTCCATCTCCCTCTCTCCCTCTCTCTCCCTCTCCCTCCCTCTTCTTTTTTCCTCTTCTCCCAAGACAGCTCTTAAATGTCCTGATGGGGTAGGGAGCTCTGGACATCTACCAGGAGTCAAACAGGACAGGAGCTAGACCAGTCTCCTCAGGGAGACAGTTAGAAATGAAACTTTTCCTGTAGAAACCTGTGCAGCTGTTTGCACTGAGCCTTCCCAGAGTCTCCAGGGTGAATCACCCAAGACCTGGCCTCTCCTTGGTCAGAAGTCCTAAATCACCTCTCTGTACAAATACTACACATGCTTAGATATTATAGAAAGGAAAGGAACTTGTATTTTCTGATAATGGGTTACTTGCCAAGCTGTATGTGCTTATTCTCAACAGTCCTGGGAGGTTCCAGAAGAATCAGAGGTAGACTCCAGTCACCCTGGAAACCCAGGGCTCTGAATACAACTAACGAGTGCAAGTTTTCTCTAGTATGGTCAGATCTGATAGGGTCTTTCACTTAGTCTCAAGGGCAGCCATTTAGTTTAATAGCCATTTATTTTTATTATATTTCCAAATATTAGTATGCCAAACCCTTTTTTTTTTTTTTTTTTTTTTTTTNGACAGGGTCTCCCTTTAGTCCCAGCTGGCCTGGAGCTTGTTCTGTAGACCAGGCTGGCCTTGAACTCACAGAGAACCGCCTGCCTCTGCCTCTGCCTCCCGAGTCCTGGGACTAAAGGCGTGTACCACCATGCCCGGCAGTATGCCAAACCCTTTATGATACAAATCCAAGTAAAAATAAATCAAAAGAAACAAATGGTAGGTTAGCTGTAAATAAGGTAAAACTTAGCTGGTGGAGTTTAAAGGCCTCAGAGCTGTCTTAGCTAACCAAGAACTCCTGCATTGTTGGTTTTTTGTTTTCATACACTACATTCCACTGTAAGGCCAGACTTTTCATTTATAGTCACATTTCATTTTGCTGTGCATTTTCACCTGCCTGCACTTGGGAAATCCGCACATTGGTTGGAGGACCAGTTCTCGTTGGCTGGGGTCTGACATTTAGGACAATGGATAGAGGTGTTTGGTTGGCTATCTCAATGATACCACCTCTGGGATGGCCTTGCTGACTGAGGGAGATCAAGAGTCAAAAATCTTACTTAAGGAGGTATAGTTTCTGACCCAGGAGAAGGCTTGAAGGAGGCCGTCTGCAACCCACATTCCCAGGCTGTGGCTCTGTTTAGCACTTAACTGCACCAATACGGGAAGGGGTACATGTGCAGTTCTAACTTGGCTCCCTGGGTCTTGGCAGCATCGTTTGGTGCTGCACCTGGGAACCGCTGCTGCCTCTGGCACACGAACAGATGGCTTCAAGGCGCTAAACCATGGACCGGTGCCCAGTCAAGCCGAGCCCTCCGCCTCACCCCGGGTGCTCAAGGTGCTTTCATTCCCCCCTGCACCCGACTTACAGCAAAGAGCTTCCCCCGTCCGCCGCAGAGCATCACGTGCCGTGCGTCCTCCCAGCTTCGGAGAGGCAGATCCAGAATGAGCGTCAGAGATTTCCCCAGGGCTCGGGTGGGGTTGGTTGGTTTAAGATAGCACCCACAGAGCCAGACTCATTCTAGGGACTCGGCAAGTTACTCTCTCCCCGCCATCACATCCTTCGTTTTTAAATACCTTACAACGGTTAGGGGAGGGGAACGAGGGTGGGAGAGGCCGAACGGATCACTTTGGACTTCCCCAGTCAGTAGTGTTCCTAGTGTCGGGTCTCAGTTTCCCCATCTGTAAACTGCGAAGAAAACCCTCTGTCCGGGGCCTGGGGCTGTAGGGACGGAAGCAGCTGGTGTCGGGCCGCCTGGGTTTCACAGTTCCGGCTTCCCTGAGGACCCGAGCGCCTCCTCCTGTAACCCGGGGCCCAACTCAGCAGCCAGAGGGCTTGCGCGGCACGGCGGGCGCACGGGGGCGGGGCCGCGGGGCTGGAGACGCCGGCGTCAGCGAACCAGAGCGGGTCTCTGAACCGCCAATGACAAGGCGCCTTACAGCCCAGGCCCGGCAAGAGCGAGGCTGCGGCGAGGGAGGTGCTGACAGGGACTCGCGCTGCGATCCCGATCAGACCCTTGGCCCTCGTCGCCATCCCCGCCACCCGTCCAGTAGTCTCTCTACCGCTTCCCCTCGTCATGGAGGCGAGGCTGCCTCTGCTGCCGCGGGGATCTGAGCCGCGGACTGGGCGGCGGCCCTGAAGGCGAGCGGCGGGCCGAGACGCCGCCGCGGTGCCGAGGCGGAGCAGCAGTCCGCGTCCCCGGCGGTCCCGCCCAGCGCCGGCTTCGGTGAGTGTGCGCCGCCGCCGCCGCCTGTGGGGGCTCCGGAAGAGGGGGCTGCCTCGCCGCGGCGGGAGTGGTCCTCGCGGCCAGCCTTCCCCGAGGAGTCCCTGGGGCTGGCGCATCCTGTGCGGTGGACAGGGGAGGGGGTCCCGGAAATGTGCGGGACCTGGGACACGGGACATGCAGGAACTTTGTGGACGTCCTCCTGGGGCCCAGGCCAGGGCGCTGCCGTAGTTCATTCTGAAAGATGAAACTTGGAACAGAGAACCGTGTTTGCTCAGGTCCATTTAGTGGGAGGAAAGAATAAAACTTCTGGCAGGAGAAAATTGACTCTTGCAGTAACCGTTTTCCCCCTTGAATCCTCTCCTGGCCCTCTGCCCAGGCCACTCTTTTTGCTGCCCCTTCCCAACTGTTGAGGATACTTAAGGATATTGGGGCATTAGAACTGCCCAGAATTCAAAACGAATCACTTGGGGATGCATGTCTCTTTACTTTCAGCAAATACAATTTTAAAATAGCTACTTTTTGAAAAATTAATTCCTAGCTGTATTTCCTAAAAGTATGTATCAGTGGCAGACCTGAGGTCAGTATGTTGAAGTTTTTGTTGTTGTCAGTGATGCTCTTTGTAAGACAGGAAAACAAAGAATGTTTCAAACCCTATTAGGCCCAGGAATGAATGCTGTCAGAAACCTTTGGCCAGGATAGGGATCCCTGCGGAAAACCAGTCCCGTCTCCCTGGAGATGGCATTACTTGCTACCAGATAACTACTGAGGCAGCTGGAGAACCAAAAGATGGTGGGTGAGTGGAGGATTGACTGGAAAAGGATGCACATCTTTCTACCTGGACACTTCTGTGAAAAGCAGACCTGATGCTGTCACTTGTTTACTTAAAAACTCACTTGCTCACTTTGTTTTCCCATAAGATGAATGAAGCACCATATTCCTTATCATTTCACACTAGGCTCTTGACAGTCTATCTTGAACTTAGTCTTTTATGATTAGCTTGATCTTTTTATGGAGAAACCCTCCAATTCCCTGTTGAGCCATTTAGAGCTGCTTGACTTCCCCTTCATGTTCTGGGAGATTTTTGCTTTCTTTGTCCACTTTCCTTTACTTAACCAGGCTCCAGACCTTCCTCTTCATTTGAGAAGCTTCTTGAGGTCAGGGGCTATCTTACTTAATTTTTCCATGTTAGAGAATTCTTCCAAGTTGTCTTTGTAGGTTTTTATTCACTTACTAAGAGAAAATTTCACCAGCGTTTCCTTGGCCTGCTTGGAGTGCATGGTAGGACCTTAGTATTATGATTCCCTATCCCTCTGTTACACTCAGCTTCCATAAGTTGTTAATAGGCCAGGCCGGCTAACGCCCGCCTTTAATCCCAGCACTCAGGACGCAGAGGCAGGCACATCTCTGTGAGTTCAAGGCCAGCCTGGTCTACAGAGCAAGCTCTAGGCCAGCTGGGACTAAAGGGAGACCCTGTCTCAAAAAGACCAACCCCCCTCCCCCCCCAAAACAGGTCAAAATTAGTAGATTTAATATCAACTGGGTTCTTGGCTGCTTGACTGTCCCTGGAAGGCCAAAAGCCCCTGTTACTTTTCTCCTTTCCACCAAGGCACTATAAGGCATGATGTGATCCGGCAGGAGACCGTTCACTACGTACCTTTTAGCCACTGATTTAACATGTAAGTAAAAAAACCAGAAAAGCAAATCCTTTGGTTTAATGCGCCCATCTATCCCATGCAAAGTGCTTGGGATACATAATAAAAGTGAGAAAGTCACATCCCTATCTTTGAGAAGCTCACAGACCAATGCAGGACAAGTGGATGTAAACAGTTGCGTCTTAGATGCTTATTAGAGTAATAATAATTGCTGTTTTCTTTTCGCCTGTGACACGATCTGAGGAGGAATAAGCCCTTATACAGTTGTTGAAATGCTTTACATGCATTATCTCGTTTAATCTTTTCTACAATTGTATAAGGGCTAATTCCTCCTCTGTAGGCCTGGAAATTGAAGCTGACTAGACAGATAAGAGAATAGTCAGAATTTGAATCCTGACAACCTTATTTCCATAGTCTCTGCCTGGGTGGTCTAGGAAAGCTTTTTTTTTTTCGGTCTTTTCAAGATCTTGAGAGGGCTGACTTCAGATCCTGAGGGGGACATTGACATTTGTGGATGGTGGACTGTACAAATAGAAGAGAGAACAACACAAGCCATCTTGGAGGAAGAAAGACAATCTGTCTTCAAGGAGAGCAATTAGAAAGCTGGATTGGCTAGCCTTGAAAGAAGGGTGGGAGATGAGATTAGGATCAGCATGAAGGATTATATTGCTCAGTTAGGATTTAGAGACTTGAAGAGGTCATCTGGGGGCATTAAAGGACCACGTGCTGATTGATACCTTGCAGTGTAGAAGGTCCACAGAAGAAGATCTAAAGGAAGAGTACTCCTTTTTAGAGAGATTCTTACCCTGTTTGGGGGGAAAAATAAAGCATTTAAAGGAAAATCTAGCAGTACAAAAGGATATGTAGAGAAAATAAATCTTCCTGTCCCCAAATCTTCTATCTCCTTCCTTTCCAAAGATGGCTGAGGTGTCCAGCCTCTGTGGCCTTCCATACACACTGTTCTTCTAGGAACTTGAATCTGCCTGTCTGTGGCCCCCCAGCCCCCCACTGCAGCATTTACCAGTCCTTCCTTACTCTTTAAATTAGCAGATGTTTAGGAAGTCATTTGATATTAGTGCAAAGTGTTGTTTTATCTTTGTATTGACATCTCTTATTTCATTGTACAACTGTAAAACGAGATGTTTTATCTGTGTATGAGACTGCTAGGTTTTTTTTTAAATGAATATTGGTTTATATATATATATATATTTTTATTTTTTTTTTTTTTTTGTCTTTTTTGAGGACAAGGTCTCCCTGTAGCCTCCAGCTGTCCCTGGAACTTCACTTGAGACCAGGCTGGCATTGAACTCACAGAGATCCGCCTGCCTCTGCCTCCCAGTTGCTAGGACTAAAGGCTCCGATGCCCAGCCTCATAGCTAGTTTTATGCCAAGCATGTGTTCTAGTTTTCACAGGGAAATACAATAATATTCTTCTACATCACTTTTATTTATATTTTTTGTATGTATATGAATGTACTGTCTGCATGTAGGTTTGTGCACCCGTGTCATGCAATGTTTTTTTTTTTTCTTTTATTTTTTATAGCCGCAAGAGGTCAGAAGAGGGTCTCGGATTCCCTGGAACTGGAGTTCTCCTGGAATTTTTTTTTTTTTGTTTTGTTTGTTTTTAGCCGCCATGTGGTGCTGGGATCGAACCCGCGTCCTCAGCAAGAGCATTCGTGCTCCTTAACTGCTAGGCTATCTCTTCCAGCCCCTATACAAACATGTTTGTTATTGTTAAATAATGAACTTTACTGGGTCAAAATACCTGTATGCATTTTACAGTGAAATTGGCACCTCTTTTTAATAGTTGTACCAATTTATCCTCTCCCCTAAAATTAAGAGTGACTTAATAAATGTAAGTCAGAATATCCAGCAGAATCATCTGTGATGCTTTTTAACTGTTCTATGCCTTGTTGTTAGACACCCCCCCACCCCCATCTCAGTTTACAGAGGAATACATTGAAGTTCAGAAGAATTTAAGTGACTTGTGGAAGAAAATCAGTGTTCAATGGTGGTGGTTTATTTTTTGCAGCTCTGATACTTGTATTTTCCCAGTACCTTTCTTGGAGGTCCTTAACATCAGTTTGTAAGTGTTGTTGCATTATTTTTCCCCAGCTTCATGTGGAAAAATGACATGCAGACTTGGAGGTGATTTTTTTTTTTTTTTTGGATGAGAGTATTGCCTGCATGTGTATAAGTGCACCCATGTCATGCAGTGCCCGATGAGTCAGAAGAAGGCATCAGATTCCCCTGGAACTAGAGTTACAGGTGGTTGTCAGCTGCCATGTGGATGTTGGGAATCAAACCTAGATCTTCTGCAAGAGCAGATGGTGCTCTTAACTGATGAGCCATCTCTCCATCACCTAGACCTGGATGGTTTTTGTTTTGTTTTTGTTTGTTTTTTTGGTCTTTTTGAGACAGTGTCTCTCTGTATTCCCGGCTCACTATGTAGACCAGGCTCACAGTGATTCACCTGTCTCTGCCTCCCAAGTGCTGAGATTAAAGACATGGGCCACTACACACTGCCAGACTTGAGTTTTAAACAGGAAGCTGGCCAAATATAGAATCTTGTCTTTTTACTTTCAGTGTAGGAACTAATAAGTGTCCTAAATTCCAAAGCTTTTTTTTTTGGTTCCTGGTGTAACAAAAATAGCAGTAGTGTAACACAATAAAGCTGAGCTGCAAACTGACAACCCCAAATTATAATTTTTTTACTATGTTCTATGTTAAAAAGAGAATACACTAAATGTAAAGTTACATTTATTTTATTCAGAATTCACATATATTGTGTCAGTGTACTGTTCTAGTTTGATTTCAGTTGCTGTGACAAAACAGTCTGACCAAAACCAACTTGGGGAGGAAAGAGTTTATTGGTCTTACATCTCCCAAGTCACAGTTCATCCCTGAGGGAGCCCAAGGAAGGAACTCAGGGCAGAAACCTGGAGGCAGGAGCTGAAGCACAGGACATGGAGGAATGCTGCTTACTGGCTTTTTCCCATGCTCAGCCTATTTGTTTGTTTGTTTGTTTTTGTTTTGTTTCATTTTGTTTGAGACAGGGTTTCCCTATAGCCCCAGCTGGCCTGGGACTCACTATGTAGACCAAGCTGGCCTGAAACTCACAGAGGTCAACCTATCTCTGCCTTCTGAGTGCTGGGATTAAAGGCATGCACCACCATGTCCGGCTCAGCCTGCTTTTTTATACAATACAGAACAACCTTCCCAGGGGGGGTGGGGGGGTGGTAACATCTCCCCACAGTGGGCTGGGCCCTCAACCTGCCTCTGCCTTCTGAGTACTGGGATTAAAGGCATGCACCACCATGTCCGGCTCAGCCTGCTTTTTTATACAATACAGAACAACCTTCCCAGGGGGGTGGGGGGGTGGTAACATCTCCCCACAGTGGGAGTGGTGCCCTCCCACATCACTCAATAATCAACAAGATGCCCTGCAGCCATGGCCATAGGCCAGTCCAACGGAGGCAATTCCCAAATTGAGGCTGCCTCAACTCAGGTATGTCCAGTTGACACTGAAGCTATCCAGCACATGCGTTGACATATATTTTCAGATTTGCAGTCAAGTACAAGCAGAATAACATTTTGACATTTTAATATTAAAAAACATTTTATATTTACTCATTTCTGTACATTTGTTAAGATAACAGTATAATATTCCATGTATCAACAGTTGTGCAGTCTTTTTTATTCTTTCCTTTATACATTTACTTTTGGATGATTTTATTGGACTCTTAGTTCTCGAGTCCTCATGAAGTTAGGGGATTAGTTTATTGCTGAATTGCTACCTATAAAGGTAGTGATGTATGTAGTGCAGTCTCAAGGCATTCTAGCAGTGCTATCACTAACAAACGCTAATCTTTATTAATGTAAAAGAAATACAGGGAGGCTGTATATGGTGGCACACACCTTTAATCCCAGCACTGGGGGCACAGAGGCAGAGTGAATCTCTGTGAGTTCAAGGCCAGCCTGGTCTACATAGCAAGTTCCAGGCTAGCTGGGACTATGGGTAGTCCTTGTCTCAAAAGGAAGGGAGGGAGGGAGGGAGGGGAAAGAAAGAGAGAGAGAGAGAGAGAGAGAGAGAGAGAGAGAGAGAGAGAGAGAGAGAGAAAGAGAGAAAGAGAAGACAGGACACACAAGGGATGGAGAAATGGCCCAGTGGTTAAGAGTGTACTACTCTTGGTGCTAAGAGTGTACTACTCTTGGGGCTGGAGAGATAGCCTAGCGGTTAAGAGCACCAACTGCTCTTGCAGAGGACCAGGGTTCGATCCCCAGCACCCACATGGCGGCTAAGAACCGTCTGTAACTCCAATTCCAGGAGAACTCCAGTTCCAGGGGAATCCGAGACCCTCTTCTGACCTCCGCGGCATTACACGTCATGGGTGCACAGACCTGCATGCAGACAGTACATTCATACACATACAAAACTTAAAAAAAAAAAAAATGTACTATTTTTTTTTTTTTTAAAGAGTGTACTACTCTTGCAGAAGATCCAAGTTTGGTTCCTGGCACCCATTTCAGGTGGTTTGGTCTCTAAGGGTACCTGCACTCATGCGTGCCTACCCACAAACAGACACACATATAATAAAATTAGCTGGGCATGGTTGGGCACATCCTTAATCTCAGCACTCCAGAGGCAGAGGCAAGTGAATCTCTGTGAGTTTGAGACCAGGCTGTTCTACATAGGGAGTTCCAGCCTTGCTAGGGCTACATAGTGAGATCCTGTCTCAAAAAATACAAATAATTAAAAAAATTTTTATTTTATATGTGTATAAATGTACTGTCTGCATGTAGGTTTGTGCACCCATGTTGTGCAGTACCCCGGAGGTCAGAAGAGGGTGTCGGATTCCCTTGGAACTGTAGTTAAAAACGGTTCTCAGCCGCCATGTAGGTGCTGGGGATCGAACCCGGGTCCTCTGCAAGAGCAGTTGGCGCTCTTAACTGCTAGGCCATCTCTCCAGCCCCCAAATAACTAATTTTTAAAAATATTTAATTGTTTTTATTTTATGTGTATGAGTGTATTGCCTGCATGTAGGTAGGTGCACCCATGTCATGCAATGCCCTTGGAGGTCAGAAGAGGCCATCCCCTGGAACTGGAGTTATACAGATAGTTGTTAGCCCCCATGTGGGTGTGGGGAATCAAACTGGGGTTCTCTTTAAGAGCAGTCAGTGCTCTTACTTAACCTTTGATCCATCTCTCCAGCCCCATAAATGAATAAATTTTTAAAAAAGAAATATAATGGTACCCTGTGTTGTTTGTTTAATTTACATTTAATGAGGCATATATTGAGCTAGGTTTAACACTCATTTTTTTAATGAGATGCATTGTTAAAATTTGGAATGGAATCATACTGGTGTAAAATATATGAGTATAGGCTGTTCTATTGAACAGACACATTGTGCCAGGAATATGGATACCCCACAGTAACATGGACACAATGTCTGTCTTCATATATCATTTGTGGGGTCACAGACAGATATTTATTACCTCACAGTAATTATAGATGTGAGTGATGTGATCAAAGAAGAGGAATGGAGTCTTGAGAGTGCTAAAGAAGTCCATTGGTTAAAAAATTTGTAAAGAGTCTGGGCTGGGACAAGATTTGGTATCTCAGAACAGTGTTTCTCTAATTTGAATGTTCATGTGAACCATCTAGAAATCCTGTTAAAATGCTGAGTTCTGGGCTGGAGATAAAGCTCGGTGGTTAAGAGCTCTGGTTGCTCTTGCAGAGTACCTGAGTTTGGCTTCCAGCACCCATGTGACAGCTAACAACTATCTGTAATTCCAGTTCCAGGGATCTGACTTCCTCTCCTGACCTTCTTGGGCATTGCACAACACGGATGCACTTACATGCAAGCCATACACTCATGCACGTAGAATAAAAACAATAGGGCTGGAGAGATGGCCTAGCGGTTGAGAGCGCCGACTGCTCTTACAGGGGACCCGGGTTCAATCCCCAGCACCCACATGGCGGCCGAGAACCGTCCAAAACTCCAATTCCAGGAGAACTCCAGTTCAAGGGGAATCTGACCTCTTCTGACCTCCGCGGCATTGCACGACACAGGTGCACAAACCTGCATGCAGACAGTACGTTAATACACATAAAGAAATAAATAAAATTTAAAAAAATTAAAAAAAAATAAAAACAATAAAGGATGGGCATGGTGGCACATGCCCTTAAAGAAAGAAGGAAGGGAAGGAGGGAAGGAGGGAAGGAGGGAAGGAGGGAAGGAAGGAAGGAAGGAAGGAAGGAAGGAAGGAAGGAAGGAAGGAGAGAGAGAGAGAAAGAAAATTTTTCTTGAATTCCAAGTTCTAGGGCTGGAGAAATGGCTCAGGAGTTAAGAGCACTGGCTGTTCAAATCCCAGGCCCCACATGGTGGCGAACAGCTATCTGTAATTCCAGTTGCCCTCTTCTGTTCTCCGAGGTCATTGCATGACACAGGTGCACTTGCATCCATGCACCCAATACACATAATACACATAAAAAATAAAAATAAAGCAAAAAAATATTTTTTTTAATCCAAGTTCTGATATAGTAGTTCTGGGGTGGGATTTGAGATTGCTTGCTACCTCCTAGGTGAGGCAGATACATTATTGATATCCCATACTTGATGCAGCAAGACCGGAAGATTTGATGAGCACTTGTTTTGGGAGTCAGAATTGAGAATGTGTATGTATTTTAATTTCCCAGGTGATTCTAATCTAAGGTCAGCGCTGAGAACCACCATTTGGAGAGGCAGAGGCCAGAGTTGAGGGCCCAATATACACACACAAATTTTGGGTTTTATCTTGATGACAGAGCTAAGCTGTGGAAAGATTTTAAGCAGGAGAGTGAACTGCTTCAATTTCCAACTATAGAAGTTCACTATGGTTGCAATCTAAAGTAGTTTTCATGGTAAGATAGATAAAATGGTATGCTTGAAAAACTTTAGAACTTTTTTTTTTGTCTTTTTGAGACGGGCTCTCCCTGTAGCTCCAGCTGTCCTAGAATTCACTATGTGGACCAGGCTGGCCTGGATCTCACAAGAGATCTGCCTACCTTTGCCTACAGAGCACTCAGATTAAAGGCATGTGTCACCAAGTCTGATTCAGATTACAACCTATTTAAAGATTTATTATTTTTGAAATTATGTACACATTAGTGTGGATGCTAACAGAGTCCAAAAAAGGGCATCAGATCACTGGAGCTGGAGTTACAAAAGTGGTTATTTGCTATGTGGGTGTCGGGAACCAATTTCTGGTCCTATACAAATGCAGTACTAACTCTTACAGTTAAGCCATCTCTTCAGCTCCAGTTATGGCATATTGTTAGCAGCTTATAGTATATTACTTTCATTGAATCTTTACAAAATGGACCTACAGGGAAACCAGTGATTGTGGAAAATACTGATAATAAAAGTACAGGCAAACAAGATGGTAAAGGCAACAGTTCCCCTAAGAACTCTCCCCTCTCTCGTGTAGACCACAGAGATCCATGTGCCTCTGCCTTCTTTCTGAGGCTGGGATCAAAGGCATTGCCATCAAGCCCAGGCTCTGAGAACTCTTGATAAGCTGTTAAGTCATATTAATGAACAAGTTCTTCTTAAAATAGAAAATATAGTTCACTGGCAAAGGAGATAAAAGGATCAGGAAGGTGGTTTTTCTCATGGCAAGGCTCATCCATTGCACTCTGGATGTGCTGACTACTGGATTTCTCCAAATGTGGGAAACACAACTACATAAGTGGGGGACTTTGTTCACTCTTTCCCCTATTATTATTATTATTATTATTATTATTATTATTTTGACTTTTTAAGACAGGGTCTCCCTATAGCCCCAGCTGGCCTAGAACTCACAGAGATCTGCCTGTAGACCAGGCTGGCCTTGAATGCACAGAGATCCGCCTGCCTCTGCCTCCTGAGTGCTAGGACCAAAGATGTGCACTGCCACACCCAGCTTTGGTTTTTAGCTGCCATGTGGGTGCTGGGTCCTCTGCAAGAGCAGTTGGCACTCTTAACCACTGAGCCATCTCTCCAGCTCCCCCCGCCCCTTATTTTTTTAATCTTGAGATAGTAAATAGTAAAATAGGAGACTATCACCAATGCCAAGAAATATGAAAACTAAGCATCTGGAATATAATGAGAACTACTCGGTGTTGCAGAATAAACCCAGGGCTAGCCAAACTCACTACCATTTAACCACACCCCAACTGCTCCTCTTCTTTCCACAATGATGTTTAGAGTTACAAAGTTATATTTATTAATGATGAAAATGTATATGTTGAGGTTTCTGGGTTTTTTTATTTATACATATTTTTTTTAATCAAATCTAGACCCGTGTCCTCCCCATCCCCCCACCCCTCCAGAGCTCATGCATTCTGCCAAACATGCTATTCATCTCTTTCTCAGTCTTTCTCAATATTCTCCATGGGGAAGTTGACTGTTTTGAGCAGAAGTTCACTGTTTCAGTCAGTTCTTTGATGCAGTCCTTTCTGTTGTTGTTGTTGTTGTTGTTGTTGTTGTTGTTTCCAATATGCATCACTCCCAACTGCTTT
>VZQC01011238.1:1082054-1103701 GCA_009823505.1 Rhizomys pruinosus | reverse complement strand
GGGCTGGAGAGATGGCCTAGCAGTTAAGAGTGCCGACTGTTCTTGCAGAGGACCCGGGTTCAATTCCCAGCACCTACATGGCAGCTGAGAACTGTCTTTAACTCCAGTTCCAGGGGAATCCGATGCCCTCTTCTGACCTCCGTGGCATTGCATGACATGGGTGCACAGACCTACATGCAGACAGTATATTCATACACATAAAAAATAAATAGGGGCTGGAGAGATGGCCTAGCGGTTAAGAGCACCGACTGTTCTTGCAGAGGACCCAGGTTCGATCCCCAGCACCCACATGGCGGCTGAGAACCATCCGTAACTGCAATTCCAGGAGAACTCCAGTTCTAGGGGAATCCAACGCCCTCTTCTGACCGCGGCATTGCAGGACATGGGTGCACAAACCTACATGCAGACAGTACATTCATACACATAAAATAAATTAATAAAATTTTTAAAAAATGTTAAAAAATTTTAAATAAATAAATAAAAATTAAAAAAAAATAAAGATTAACATGTTCTGTATGAAATAACCAAAAAGTCAATAAAAATTTAAAAAACAAAACTAAGATTAGTTATTAAAATTTTTTTGTGAGATAGTCTATCACTATGTAGCCCCAGCTGGCCTCAAACTTACAGAGATTCACCGGCCTCTCCTTTGCTTCCTGAGTGCTGCCTGGATTTTTTTTTTTTTTTTTAATTTAATACTAGGGTCTTCCTTGCTGTGTAATCCAGGCTGGCCTCAGGTTTGCAATTTCAGCCTTCTAAGAGCTAGGATTACAGGTATGTGCCATCTAACCAGAATTGCTCTCTAAAGACAGGGACCATGGATGTTCTAGTTTGCTTCCAATTGCTGTGATAAAATACCGACCAAACCAACTTGGGGAAGAAAGGGTTTATCTGGCTTACAGTTCACAGTCTGTCACCAAGAAAATCCAAGGCAGGACCTCAGGTGAGTAACCTGGAGGCAGGAACCTGGATGGAGAAATGCTGCTTAGTGGCTTGCTCCTGTGACCTGTATTCAGCCTTCTTTCTTAACCCAGAACCCCCTGCCCCTCCCATACCTCTCAGCAGTTGACAGTATGCCCCACAGACATGGCCACAGGGAAATCCAATGTGGTGGAAATTCCTCAATTAATTATCCAGGTGTGTCAAGTTGGCAACTGAAGCTATCCAGCACAATCGATCTTATTTGTTTTACACCTTGCTTTCTTATCTCCAACTCTAATATGGTGTCCAGTAAGAATGAGGGATTTACTCCAATATTTTACCCCTTCCCATATTGGCATTATAAAGTATATTGATAGCCAGGCGTAGTGGCACACGCTTTCAATCCTAGCACTCAGGAGGCAGAGGCAGGCGGATCTTTGTGAGTTTAAGGCCAACCTGGTCTACAGAGTGAGTTCCAGGAGACCCTGTCTCAAAAAGACCAAAAAAAAAAAAATTATATTGAATTGGTATTCTTCCCCCCCCTTTTTTGAGCTCATTCAGTAGCCAAGGCTGGCCTAGAATCATGACCTTCCTGCCTCAGCCTACAAATGTGAGCCACTGGGGCTGGAGAGATGGGTTAGTGGTTAAGGGCAGTAGCAGTTCTTATACAGAGAGGACCCGGGTTTGTTTCCCAGCACCCACATGACAGCTAACAACTGTCAGTAACTCCAGTTCCAGGGGATCCAACACCTTCTTCTGACCTCCACGGGCATGTAGACAGTATACTCATACACATAAAATAAAAATAACAAATTTTTAAAAGCAAACAAATAAAACAGATGTGAGCCACCATGCCAGGCATGAACCGATACTCCATCCAAAAGAAACAGCATGACTTAATGAGTCTAGTCCAGGTATGTGGCTCTACCAGGAACACCATGGATTTTTCAAGGTAGTCAGACAGCATGGCTATGAAGTTGTTTTACATACTAGTTGGACATTTTTCTGCTTCCACATATGGTCCCCAGGATCAAACCCTTAAAATTTCCAATACTGAGCTATACTGCTATCTTTAGACACTTTAGCTACGGATTTCTTACATTTTGGTGACATTTTATATTAGAAATGTTTAATTTTAGCTGTATTTAATATATATAATACATAAAGGTGCTTATGCTGTATCATATTGGATCATTTAATCTCATTTAATCTTAGCTTTTATTTGTGTGTGTTGGTGTAGGCATACACGTGGAGGTCAGAGGACAACTTTGAATAGTCAGTTCCTCCTTCCACTGTGGGTTTAGGGATTGAACTCAGAGTATAAGGCTTGTATATCAAGAACTTCCTGCTCAGCTATCTTGCTAGGCCTTTGCTTTTTTTTTTTTCTTTTTTTTTTTTCTTTGAAACCTGGTCTTGCACTCTAGCCTTAGCTGACCTGAAACTCACCTTGTCACCCAGACTAGCCTCCTGCCTGAGTGTTCCCAAAAGCTGGCATTAGAGCTGAAAGCCATCTCACCTGGCTTCAGTTTTATATTTAATTTATAAATTTGTTTTTTTTTATGTCCTCATGAGATTAATGCCAATTCAGTTATATTACAAGAGTGAGTTTTTGATAAAAGAAGTAGTTCAGCCCCCATTCCTCTTCCCTCTCTATTTCTGTCTCTGTCTTTCACATATTTAGTGAAGACCTCCTTGCTGGTCATCCAGTGGTGGAACACTGGATGACCAGCAAGGAGGTCTTCACTAAATGCCAGAACTTGGGATGATGATGATGATGTTGTTGTCGTTTTGAGATGGGATCTCTTTATGTAGTCCTTGCTGGCCTGAAACTCTATAGTCCAAGCTGGCCTCTAACTCACAGAGCTCTGCTTGCCTCTGCCTTTGCCTCTGCCTCCTGAGTGCTGGGAATAAAGGCACCGATACCAGCATTTTGATAGTAGACTTTTTAGCCTCCCAAAATGAAAAGCCTTTTTAAAATTCTCGTCCCACCCTCTTCTTCCTCTTCTCCCCTTCTCTTTCACTCTTCCCCACCCTATAATATTCTGTAAGGGCACAGAATGGACCAAGACAATTTCTGTAGCTGTATGACATCATTTTATGGTTCTGTATGTTGTATGTTCCTTATAAAATACTTAACAGCATTACATTTGTATCTCAATTTTGTTTTCTCTTAAAAGAGAATTGCATTCCTCTTCAGTTTGTGAAACCCTGTGATTTTGTTGTGGATCTCTCATTCTAGGTAGTCTACAATGCCTATATGAGAGGCATTTTTCTGCATATCACTTTTCATAATTGAATTTGACTAATGATTAGAAAAAGACTGGGCATGTAGCTAAATTGATAGAATACTAGCCCAGCTTTCACCAAGCTCTGAGTTTGATCCCCAGCACCACTTAAAATTTGTTAAAATCTGTTAGTTTAAGGCCAGCCTGGTCTACATAGTGAGTTCCAGGCCAGTGGGGGCTACAGGGAGACCCAGTCTCAAAAGGACCAAAAAAAGAAATTTTAATATTTTTTTATTTTATGTCTGTATTTTGCCTGTGTGTAAGTGTATTCACGTCCTGCAATGGTATAAAGGTCATAGGAGGGTGTTGGATCTCCAGGAATGGAGTTACGGACAGTTGTTAGCTGCTACGTGAGTGCTGGGAACCAAACTTAGGTCCTCTTTAAGAGCAGCCCGTGTTCTTAACCACTGAGCCATCTCTCCATCCCCAAGAAAATACACTCTTATTATTATTGTTGTTGTTGTTGTTGTTGTTGCCAATGAACTACCAGTCTCATTTTTTAAATTTTTTAAATTTTCTTATGTGTATGAATGTACTGTCTGCATGTAGGTTGACATACAGACATGCCATGGAAGTCAGAAGAGGGTGTCGGATTCCTCTGGAACTGGAGTTAAAGACGGTTCTTAGCTGCCATGTGGGTGCTGGGAATCGAGCCTGGGTCCTTTGTAGAAGCAGTAGGTTCTCCCTGGAACTCTGGCTATCCTGGAACTTGCTCTGTACACCAGGCTGGCCTTGAACTCACAGAGATCCGCCTACCTCTGCCTCCCAAGTGCTAGGATTAAAGGCATGTGCCCGGCCAGAAAATACACTTTTGAATGGGTGGATATTTTTCTCAGTTTACAAGGAGCATTTGTAGACATGATCAGAGGGTTACCAAAAAGAATTTGAGCATAAGACCTTGTCTCACCTCACCCCCCCACAAAAAATAGTTTGACAACTTTAATCTACAAATAATGAGTACACCAGGCTCAGATTCTATCCTCTTCAATTGATAGATCATGACTTGAGTGAATTTGGTCAAATAAAATATCTTACTTTTTTAAGAAATTATTTTATTTATTATGTTTATTTATTTGATGAGTGTATTGTTTGCATGTGTGTAAGTACACCTGTGTCTTGCATTGTTCATGTTAGGTCATAGAGAATGGTAGATTCCCTTGGAGCTAGAGTTGAAGATGATTGTTAGCCTCCATGTGGGTCCTTGGAATCGAACCTGGGTCCTCTGCAAGAACAACCAGTGTGCTTTTAACTGCTCAGCTGGGTGTGATGGCTCACCCCTATAATCCTAGTACTTGGAAGACTGGGAAATAGGATTATTGCAAGTTTGAGGCCAGCCTGAACAGCATAGCAAGTACTAAACCATTCAGGGCTACATAGTAAGAAACTGTCTCAAGATAAAAAGCCTTCCAGAGGGTCCAAGTTTGGTTCCTAGCACCCGCATCAGGTGGCTCATAACTGCCTGTAACTCTAACTTAGGATCCAGCAGCTTCTAACCTCTGGGGATACCTACACACATATGGCATACACACACATAAAAAATTTGAAATAGATTATTATTTTTTTTATTTCTGTATGTGTATGAATGTACTGTCTGCATGCAAGTGTGTGCACCCGTGTCGTGCAATGCCGCAGAGGTCAGAAGAGGGTGTCGGATTCCCCTGGAACTGGAGTTCTCCTGGAATTGGAGTTTCAGACGGTTCTTGGCCGCCATGTGGGTGCTGGGGATCGAACCTGAGTCCTCTGTAAGAGTGGTCAGCACTCTTAACCACTAGGCCATCTCTCCAGCCCTGAAATAGATTATTTTTAAAAAGAGAACTGATACTTAATTATATTCTATACTTTGCATCTATTAGTATTCATATTATTTTTCTTTTAAGTTGTCAGTACCATGAGAAAATTCTGTCTTACTGTTTTGTAGCACATTTTATTTTATTATTTTTTTAATTTTTAAAAATTTATTATTTTATATGAGTGTACTATCTACATGTAGGTAGGTGTACCTGTGTCATGCAGTGCTGTGGAGGTCAGAAGAGGGTGTCAGATTCCCCTGGAACTGGAGTTAAAAATGGTTCTTAGCTGCCATGTGGGTGCTGGGAATTGAACCTGGGTCCTCTGCAAGAGCAGTCGGTGCTGAGCCATCTTTCCAGCCCCTGCACAACATTTTATCTTTGTTATTGTGACATCCAAAATAAAATAAATTTGTCTTTTTGAGACATCTGTATATATAAAACAAAAAACGTACCATTTGGGGGCTGGAGAGATGGCTTAGTGGTTAAGAGCACTGGCTGCTCTTGCAGAGGACCCAGGTTCAATTCCCAGCATCCACATAGTGGCTAACAACCATCCATAATTCCAATTCCAGGGGAATCCAATGCCTTCTAACCTCATCGGTTATTGCACAGCATGGGTGCACTTACATACATGGAGGCATTACACTCATGCATCAAATAAAAGTACTTTTTGATTTGCCATTTTAATATATACATTTTTTTTGTGTCGCCATTATTTCCAAACCTACTTTATCATCCCAAGATGAAACTATGTACCCATTAAACAATGACTCCTTATTTCTCCCTTCCCTTAATTCTTGGGCTCCACCTTTCATTAGTCAAGTGTTTTATTTGGGTTTTGGTTTTTTTGAGGCGGAGTCTCATTGTATAGCTCATTCTGGCTCATAACTCCTGATCTTCCTATCTCAGCCTCACAAATGCTGAAATTTATAGTTATACTTGGTTCTTAACTAGTTTTCTTTTTTCTTTTCGAGGAGAGGGTTTTCCTTGTTTGTAATGGGTTTGCAGATTAAGTGCTTTATGGTTAAAGATTATTATTGCACTCCTAGTACTTGAAAATTGTTAATATTTACTTCCTATTTGGTTTGCTTTTTAACCAGATTCCACAGTTGTTAACATTTTACCATGATTCTTTTCTCAGTCTCATTTTATCCATCTATCGACATTATTTTTCTGAATCATTTGAGAAATAAGTTATAGACATATACCCCACAACCCCAAATCAGTGTGCCTTTTTTTTTTTTTTTTTGATACAGGGTCTCCCTGTAGCCCCAGCTGACCCCAGACTGGCTGCATAGATCAGACTGGCCTCAATCTCACAGAGCTCTGCCTGCCTGTGCTTCCCAAGTGCTGGGATTAAGATCTTTCTATAGCCTCAGCTGGCCTGGAACTCACCATGTAGACTAGTCTGGCCTCTTATCTCAAGGAGATATGCCTGCCTCTGCCTCCACCTCCCAAGTGCTGGGATTAAAGTCATGGTGACATCACCATGCCCAGCCAATTTGCGTTTCTTAAAATCAAGGCCATGCTCCAGCATGGCCATGATACTCCCATTAAAATTCAGTAGATAAACATATCTAATTTATTATATCCCATGTCCTGGTCAATTTTTTGACACTGAAGAAAGTACCTGAACTTGTAGCTCACCCTTTCAGAGGTATCAGTCCTTTGGTCTTTTGGCTCCATTGCTACAGACATGTGTACAAGCAGAGAAGGCTGCTTACCTCAGGTCAGCCTGGAAGCAGAGAGAGTGAGCGTGACAGAGACACAGAGATAGAGGCAGGGACAGTGATGGCATGTCTGTCCTAGGGTATTCCTTCTCCTTTTGTGCCATCAGGAATCCTTGCCCATTAGATGGTGCCATCCACATTTAGGGTGAATTTCTCCCTTGGCTGCTGCCCACAATGCCACTGATCTTGGAAATGCTCTTACAAACACACCTAGAATTGGGCTTTACTAATCACCTAGGTGTCTCTCACTCTAATCAAATCTTGAGAGTCAAGATTAACAACCCCCTCAACTTCCACTGATCTCTCAATTATATCCTTTGTAACAAAAACAAAAACCGGAAAACCTTTTACACCTCTACTTTTACTTCTGATTTAGGGACCATTTGTTTACTGTTTCTTCAGTCCCTTTCAAACAGGAATAGTTCTTCAATCTTATTTTAGTGATTTCACTTTTTTTATTTTTATTTTTTTGTCTTTTTGAGAAAGGGTCTCCCTTTATGTCCCAGCTGGCCTGGAGCTCACTATGTAGACCAGGCTGGCCTTGAACTCACAGAGATCCACCTGCCTCTGCCTCCCGAGCGCTGGGATTAAAGGCACGCGCCACCATGCCCAACATAAAATGGTTTTTAGCCACCATGTGGGTGCTGGGAATCGAACCCAGGTCCTCTGCAAGAGCAGTCAGTGCTGTTAACCACTGAGCTATCTCTCCAGCCCCATTTTTCACATTTTTTAACAGTTGTATAATTATATTGTGTAATTTTCCTCATGAATACATTTGAAATTTTATTTTATTGAGCCAGGCATGATGGCACAAACCTTTAATCTCAGCATACAGGAAGCAGAAGCAAGCAGCTCTCTCTGAGGTCCTGGCCAGCCTGGTCTACATAGTGAGTTCCAGGCCAGCTGGGCTCCAAGGAGACTCTATCTCAAGGAGACAATTTTATTTTCTTTTGAATTATGTTTATATCTGTGGGTATGTGTGTGGGTTTGTACATATGTGAGCCAAGCACCTATGGAATCTAGAAGAGAGGATTGAATCCCCCAGAGCTGAAGTTAGAAGCTATTGTGAGTCATTTGATATGGGTGCTGGAAATCAAATTCAGATCCTCTCCAAGTCATTAACCACTTAGTCATCCCTCCAGCCCCTCATGAATGGATTTAGATTATGTATTTGAGGCAGGAATACCACAGAGATGATAGTATGTTATCACTGTATTATGTTAGAAGGCACATATCAAATCATGCCACAACAGTTTATGTTCGATTTCACCACGTGGTCAAGATGTTGACAGACAGGCTTCTGAAAATTTAGTTGAAAAGTATTTTTGTTCTTATTGATAAGTAAATAATACTCATTTTGTGGGAGTGACAATTTTAGTCCATTTCAAATTTTCATTAAGTTTTAGTATCGATCTGTGATTAGTGTCTGAATCCTTTATTATGGTGGTGGCCAGATGGTGAATTTTTTCAGTAATTCATCATAATTTCTTCATCATACAAAGAAAAGCTTTCTCTCTTTTAACTCCATTAAAAAAATGCACAACATGGACTCATGGACTATTTTATTTCTTTTCTTCTTAGTTTGATGTTCAAGTTGTCCCAGATTCAGCCAGTGTTCATTAATTTTTATGTGTTTCATGTGTTCATTAATTTTTATGTTTTTTTTCTTTTTGGCACAACATGAATTTTCATTCTTATTTTGCACTGTAGCAATCACAGTCCTAGAATCAACTTTTTTTTTTTTTTCAAGGAACTCTAGTTCTTTTGAGAATATAATTAAGCATCAAGAGCTGAGCATAGATGTGTACTTGCTACTGAGGTGTGTGATCCAAGGTCTGAATTATGTTGTTGTTTTTGAGACTAGTAGCATGGGTTGACCTAGAACTTGTAACAGTCCTCCTGCCTCAGCCCTCCAAGTACTAGGGTCACACCTGGCTAAGCCACCACACCTGGCTGCAAAATTGTTTTACTATATTCCTGGGATCTAATTTATAGGGATGACTGAGTTATAGAACAGTCCAGTATCATTAAAATTTATTGCTTACAGTTTTCCAGAAGCAGGATACATACCATGCCCACTGGGAAGACCACGAGAATAGTCACAAGGCAAGGAATAAGAGAAACACATGAGTGAAAGCCATTTTTGCTCCAGTGATAGGGTGTTTATTGTATAAATACATCTTACTAGGCAGAAAGGAAAATAGATTTGGGGTCTGTGTGTGTGAGAGGGGGAGTGATTTGATTTTTGCATGCTGTTAAAAACAATAGGGATGGGGACTGGAGAGATAGCCTAGCGGTTAAGAGCACCTACTGCTCTTGCAGAGGACCCGGGTTCGATCCCCAGCACCCACATGGCGGCTAAGAACCATCTGTAACTCCAATTCCAGGATAACTCCAGTTCCAGGGGAATCCGAGACCCTCCGCGTCATTGCATGACACGGGTGCACAGACCTACATGCAGACAGTACATTCATACACATACCGAAATAAATAAAAATTAAAAAAAAAATAAAAACAACAGGGATGGTATATGAATGTAAGTAATATTTGTTATAATTTTTGTACATGTTTTCAAGATGCCAAATCATCAGTTATACAATATTAAGAATGATAATTTATACCTATATACGTGTCTGAACATGTATATGGGTATAAATAAGTAAAAGCATCTGAAATCCATTTTTCACAATGATATCCCTAATTCTATTCTAACCCAACAGAGTTGTTTTGTTACTAATATTTTTGTTTTGTTTCTTTGCCTTTCCCCTTTTCTGACTTGGACAAGTACAACTCTCACTATCCTTTTTACTACATCCCCATGAAGATAACCATCTCCTGTCTATGAAAGTTATCTCCTTGTCCCCATAGAATGGATTGGGCATTAGCCAGTTTTACATATAGTCTTTACTTTGCATGGTCCCCAAATTCGAACATTTCTGTTACCATTTTTTAATTAAATAGCATTGGTCCCTAGTGTTAATGAAATGCAAAATGATTTGTGGGGGCTGTGGATACAGCTTCACTGGTAGAGTGCATGCCTAACAATCCAAGAAGTGTACAATTCCCAGTACCATATAAAGTAGGTATCGTGGCACATGCCTGTAATCCCAATGTTATGATAGAGGGGAGGGAGGAGTAGAAGCAGGAGGATTAGGAGTTTAGAGTCCTTTCATCTACATAGCCAGCCTAGGCTACATGAGACCTCGTCTCAGGAAGCAAGAACAGAATACAATTTTTGATCAGAAACAACTCCAATTTTTACATGATATATTTTTTAAATATTTATTTATTTATTTATTTATTTATTTATTTATTTATTTATTTATTTGTATGAATGTAGTCTGCACATCACAGGTGTCAGAAGAGGGTGTTGGATTCCCCTGGAACTGGAGTTCTCCTGGAATTGGAACAACAGCCAACATCAATCTCTGCCATGCACACACTCATGAATGAGAAAATGCAGGCACATATGGATACGGATGAGCAGGTACACATACAACAAATAGAGGGTGCATGGGGGGCACACAAATAATTCCTGCCTATCCTTCTACAGAAGAAAATCCAGGATACCAAATTTCAGCATAAAATTAGCCTGGGGCTTGCAGTTCATTGGCAGCCCTGAGAGAGTGATAGAGCTGTGGTTTGGTATAAGGTGCTGGTATGACCAAGGTGGATGAGAAGACTGAAGCAGTTTGTTATGAAGGGCTCTAGGAAACTAGAACCTGGAGCTTACTGACTTAGCATGGAGGTTTAACCAGCAACACTTGGCCAACTGGGAACAGAACTAGTGAACAGGTTGGGGATGTAGCTGAATTGGCAGAGCACTCACCTGAGATGTGTGAAGTCCTGGATTTAGTGCCCAGCACGGCAAAGAGAAAATGAATTAGCCAATGAATTCTTGAATGGGGTAAGTGTCTGAATGGAAGGAGGTGGAATTTAAGCAAGGATCATGCTCAATAGAGGAGGGGGATGAATAGTTGGCCTCCAGTAAGCGCATNTGTATAAGTGGTTTTTATTGTGCATGTATATACAAGTGTACCACATGTGTGCAGTGTCCATGGAAACCTACAGCTGAGATGCTGTAACCACTTACTTAATATTTCCACCAATGTATTTGAAAAATGCTTTTATTTATGACTTTCTTTAAAAACTCCATAAAAGGGCCGGAGAGATAGCCTATTGGTTAAGAGCGCCGACTGCTCTTGCAGAAGACCCGGGTTCGATCCCCAGCACCCACATGGCGGCTGAGAACCATCTGTAACTCCAATTCCAGGAGAACTCCAGTTCCAGGGGAATCCAATGCCCTCTTCTGACCTCCATGGTATTGCACGACACGGGTGCACAAACCTCCATGCAGACAATACATTCACACATATAAATAAATAAATAAATAAATAGAATAAAATTAAAATAAAAAAATAAAACTCCATAAAACTGCATCCATATTGAAACATGGGATTTACGGTGACCTATATTGCTGGGCCATGGTCACTTATATTTGATTCCAGAATAAACTTTCTCTTACGTCCTTTGAGATAAAAGTTACATTTTTTTGGTTGACATTTCTTATACATTTTAGAGGAAATACTACTTGATTGATGGGCAGTCAGTCTTAGAGTCAGACTCTCTGTGATTCCTGGCTGGCAGTTGGAGGGAGGGACTCTTCACATGGAGCCTGTTCATAGAATCAGCTATGAGCATAGGGAGAGCAAGAATTTGAAAAAAACAAGTTAGTGAAAAGCTTTATAAAATAGTGTGGCCTTGTCGAACATTCCTGACTTCTGCTTCTATTAGATAGGCAAGGGGAAGGGGGAAGTGGGGACATAATTGTCATCCTCTTTTCTCTGCCTCAATATCCCCCTCGACCTCCAAACCGGAAACACCTTTCATTCAGCACTTGAAAAGTAGAAACAGAGTGGTATCACATGGCCAAGATTACCCTTGGTTACATAAGGAGTTCAAGGCCAGCCTGGATTATGTGAGACTCTGTCTCAAAAAACAAAACCAAAAAGGACAGGAAGAGAGCATAGGAATATGAGATTTAAGTGACAGCTTATGTTAAGTTCTGGTGACTATGTTGAATTTGTTTCCTAGTTTGGAAAAGTCCCCCATTTCGATAATTTCACAACGTATAAAATGTAAAACAGAAGGCCCTTCTAGAACATAGAAGGATGTGTACAAATTCAGGTGTTAGTGTGCATTTGAACAATAAATGTTTTGGAGGACAGTAAACATCTTTTTCCCATCTAGATATGATTCATAAAGGAGTTTTGTTTTGTTTTGTGTTTTGTTTTGTTTTGTTTTGAGACAGGGTCTCCCTTTAGCCCCAGCTGGCCTGGAGCTCGCTATGTCAACCAGGCTGGCCTTGAACTCACAGAGCCTCTCGAGTGCTGGGATTAAAAATGTGTACCATTTTCATCCCCCCCCCCCCTTTTTTTGGTATTTTTTTTGAGGCAGGGTAATTGAGGGAAGCAAAGGGTTGGTTTCCAAGGATTCACATTCTCTCTCTCTCTCTCTCTCTCTCTCTCTCTCTTCTCTCTCTCTCTCTTCTTTGGTATTTTGAGACAGGATCTCCCTGTAGCCCCAGCTGTCCTGGCTCACTTCTGTAGACCAGGCTGGCCTTGAACTCACAAAGATCACCTGCCTCTGCCTCCCAAGTGCTAGGATTGCATGCGCCACCACGACGCCCGGCAAACATCTTCTCTCTTATACCAGTACAGATTGATGCAGTCACAGTAACAAGGCTTAAACTCATTCTTGGCAGCTGCTGATTTTGGTGTGGTCCTTTCTTTAAAGAATGAAATTTAGGGCTGAAGAATGGCTCAGCAGTTAGCAGCACTAGCTGCTCATGCAGAGGACCCAAGTTCGAATCTCTAGCATCCACATGGTAGCTAAAAACAGTCATAACTCCAGTCTCAGAGGATCTGACACCCTCTTTCACCTCCACCCATTGCAGGACACAGGTTCACCACCTCCATGCAGGCGAAGACAATTCATACACATAAGATCAATAATATATTAAAAATTGGGGCTAGAGAGAGCCTAGTGGTTAAGAGCACCGACTGCCTCTTGCAGAGGACTCAGGTTCGATCCCCCGAACCCACATGGCGGCTAAAGAACGTAACTCCGGTTCAGGAGAATCCAGTTCCAGGGGAATCTGGACCCTCTTCTGACCTCCGCGGCATTGCACCGACATCAGTGCACAATCTACATGCAGACAGTACATTCATACACATACAAAAATAAATAAAAAAAAAAAATTTTTTTTTAAAAGTATGAATTTTTAGGGGTGGGCATGATGTGGCATATCTTTAATCTTATCACTCAAGAAGCAGAGGTAGGCTCTGTGAGATTAAGGACAGCTTGGCCTACATATGAGTGCAGGCCAACTGGCCTGAGGGGGGAGACCCTGTCTCAGTAGATAGATAGATAGATAGATAGATAGATAGATAGATAGATGATAGATATAGATAGCTTTTTTAAAAGAATGTGAAATTTGAGCTAGATATTTAGCACTGTAAAGGTTTTACTTTGTCTGCTTTTTGAGACAGGGTCTTACTCTGTAACTTTGGCTAGCCTAGACCCTGATGTGTAGACAACGGTGACCTTAGACTCACAGCAAGCCAGACTACAAAAATCTGCTTCCTCTCTCCTCCAAGTGCTGGGATTATAGCATTGAGCTATGATTTACAATGGAGATTAAATAGGTTATTAAAGCCTATCCACAAATGAAACTATGTATTCTTGAAAATATTTTTTTGGGGGGGGGTCTGGAGAGATGGCTCAACAGTTAAGAGCACTGGCTGATCTTGCAAGGACTCAGGTTCAATTCCCAGCTCCCACATAGCAGCTAAAAACCATCTGTAACTCCTGTTCCAGGAGAATCCAACACTTTTTCTGACCTCTGCAGGCATTGCATGACACAGGTGCACTTGTGTACATGTAGGCA
This sequence comes from Rhizomys pruinosus, assembly GCA_009823505.1. NCBI lineage: Eukaryota > Metazoa > Chordata > Mammalia > Rodentia > Spalacidae > Rhizomys > Rhizomys pruinosus. The sequence goes on along the minus strand of VZQC01011238.1, from coordinate 1,090,026 downwards.
GTACTACTCATACACATAAAATTAAAAATAGTAGTTTGGGGCTGGAGAGATGGCTCAGCAGTTGGGAACACCGACCGCTTTTGCAGAGGACCCAGGTTCGAATCCCAGCACCCACATGGCGGCCAAGGACTGTCTTTAACTCCAGTTCCAGGGGAATCTGACACCCTCTTCTGACCTCTGCAGCATCGCACGACACAGGTGATCAACTACCTACATGCAGACAGTACACTCATACACATAAAATAATAATAATAATAATAATAGTAGTAAATTTTTAAAACTAAATAAATAAAATTTAAAATATTAAAAATAATAAAAAATTTTGTGAATTGTAAAGTTGGACTGTCTAGATTCAAATCTCATCTTGTTAGATGTGTGACTTGGACAAATTACTTAACTGCTTTATGCTTAAGTTTCTCATCTATAAAATGGGGAATAATACCATCAACTTCACTTCAGGGGGTTATGGTGTACAGTTTTGTAAAATGCAATACTTAGCAAGTGTTGGCTGTGCTGCTTATGCATAGGAAATAAAATTAACAATAAGGTTGTAAAGTACTGAAAAATAGTACTGAATTCATTTGTTAACAGAAGGAAGGTATGCTTGACATCTGTACTCTTTTTGTTTGATTTTAGGTCAACAAGGGTGGTAGGTTTAGGAAACTCCTCTCTTTCCCCAATGAATAAACCATCAGTTTAAAAGATTCAGTATTGGAATCATTTGTGGTGGCACAAACCTGTAATCCCAGCTCTTGGGAGGCTTCATGGGAATACTGTGAGTTTGAAACAAGACTGGACTATATCAGACTGGATACATAGTGAGTCTGTCTCAAAATACAAACAAAGAAGAAAGATAGAGAGGAGAAGAAGATGAAAAGCATTGAGTTTCCTTAACCTAAGGCAAGGCTTTTGTCAATTTTGGTAAATAAAACATATCTGGATATGTGGTGGTACATGCCTGTTATCTCAACATTTCAAGGATAGAAGCAGAAGGATCATGAGTTAAGTACAACCAGGGCCATAGTATGAGACTCTGTATGAAAAACAAAACCAGAAGCCCATAACTTCCTGTTCAACATCTTCCTGTTCTAGAGGGTATGGATAGAAGAGAATGGTTAAAAGGGGAGGGTGACATGTTCTGACAAAAACTGAATTCTTTTGTTGTTGTTCTTGATGTGTTGTTATTGATTGAAACAGTCTTGCTTTGTAGTGTAGGTTGACCGAAATACTCCTGCCTCTGCTTCTTGAATGCTAGGATTACAAGCATGTGCCATCATGCATGGCATGTAAGACATACTTGTCTGTCTTTGTTAGGTAGAATTCTAAGCTGACCATGGTGCTTCCCACTGGTCCTTTTGTTCTACCCAAATAGAAATTGTGTCCAGGCAAAGAAAAGCATCTCAAGTACTGATCTTGGACAGCTCAGCTCTTGCTTCTCATGGATACTTGACAACTGAGAGGCATGACAGTAGACAGGTGGGAGCAGCAGCAGGTTGTGCCCTCTAGTTCTTATGCAGGCATATTGGTTATCAGGACATCTAAGCCCTACAGATGTTAGAACTTTTAGCCCTTGACACTAGCCAGTGTTAGAGCTCCTAGCCCAGGGACATAGCTCTGTAGGTAGAACTCTTCCAGTGCCTAAAGGCTGCAGTTTCTCTTTTCTGGCTGCTTATGGCTTTTATCCTTCTTCAGTCTCAGCTGTCTTTGCTGTCTCTACTTTGCCCACCCTCCTTCCTGCCCTGGGCACCCTTGAACCATTCAGCTGCTGTTGCTTTAGCTATCAAGTAGAGGCTGCCTTGCCACTTTTGCAGCTCATCTTTGTTGACTGCTCAGCTATTACTGCTCCTACTGTTACTAGTGCTCCACTATCTCTGTTTCTTCCTCCATAGTCTTACTGAAAGAACCCTTTTATTGAGCATAATGTTGCAGTAGCACAAGAGAATGCCTCCCAGGTGATTATTAAGTGAGCCTGGGGAGTCAAAGAAGGTCTATTTGGACCAGTCACAGCTCTCTCCCCCTTTTTTGCTTGCGTGCATGCATGTGTGTGTGTGTGTGCTTCTGGGAGTTGAAACTAGGACTTCACCAAATGCTAAGCAAGTGCTCTAATACTAAACCATCTCTCCCAAGTCTACTTTTTGTTTGTTGTTTTTTGTTTTTTCTCAAAGAATCAGTAATATATTTTTCAAAATTAAAAGCACCATGGTGCTGGAGAGATGGTTCAATGGTTAAGAGCACTGGCTAGATTTTCAGAGGACCTGGTTCAGTTACCAGTACTCACATGGCAGCTAACAACCACCTGTAACTCTAGTTCCAAGGAATCCAATGCCCCCTCCTGACCTCCACAGCCATTGTACATACAACATGGGACAACTTTCATACATGTAGGCAATACACTCATATATAAAGAATAGAAATAGGGGGGCTGGAGAGATAGCCTAGTGGTTAAGAGCACTGACTGCTCTTGCAGAGGACCCGGGTTCAATCCCCAGCATACACATGGCGACTGAGAACCGTCTGTAACTCCAATTCCAGGAGAACTCCAGTTCCAGGGGAATCCGACGCCCTCTTCTGAACTCTGTGGCATTGCACGACATGGGTGCACAGACCTACATGCAGACAGTACATTCAGACACATAAAAAAATAAAAAAATTAAAAAATTTTTAAAAAGATAAAAAAAATAGAAATAGGCTGGGCATGGTGGCACACACCTTTAATCCTAGCACTTGGGAGGCAGAGGCAGGTGGATCTTTGTCAGTTCAAGGCCAGCCTGGTCTACAGGCTTGAGTTCCAGGACAGCTGGGCTACAGGGGACCCCTGTCTCAAAAAGACAACAAAAAAAAAAAAAAAAAAGAAATAAAACATCTTTTGGGGGCTAGGGCAATCAGCTATCATCATTTAGCTTTGTCAGTGTGTCCTTGGTACGCTCATGATGACTGGTGCTAGTATAACAGTAGTCCAACTGTCTGTTTGTCTGAAAGTTTTTTCTCTGGATTGCCAGGGCAGTAAGGGAGAGTCCAATAGCTGCCATGGAGAGTCAGATTGCTCCCATTCTCCACTATCTTGACTTATTGACAGGAAAATGAACATCAGGAGTCCTTATAATAAGAACTTAAAGAACTTACTATTAACACTAATAGTGATTTTTTTTTTATTGTTTAATAGTGCCCAGAGATTTATACAGGTGGTTCTGACCCAATCACATGAGCCCCTTTAAATATAGGTTCAGGGAGCTGGAGAGATGGCCTAGTAGTTAAGAGCGCCGGCTGCTCTTGCAGAGGACCCGGGTTCGATCCCCAGCACCCACTTGGCGGCTGAGAGCCATCTTTAACTCCAGTTCCAGGAGAATCCAACGCCCTCTTTGACCATTGCACGACACAGGTGCACAAACCTACATGCAGACAGTACATTCATACACATAAAAAAATAAATAAAATTAAAAAAAAATATGGGTTCAGAAGTCAGAATCATGAGAAGTAAAATAATTTGAAACGTCGGATGAACTTGAAGAAAAAGAGATTTTCCATTCCTAGCTTCAAAGATGGTGACTTCATGTAAAGGACTACAGACTTTCTAGGAATTGAGACTGGCTTTTTGCTGAAAAGAACAGAAATAGGGATTTTTATCCTACAGCATCAAGGAAGTGAGTTTTGCTACAGCCTTATGAATTTGGAAGAGTACCCCAAGACAGGGATGCTAGCACTCTTGTGACAGCAAGACATGTTGAGTTTATTTTTGTGAGAGCCTAGCAGAGAATCAAGCTGTGCTGTACCTGGACATCTGACATTAAATTTTATGATAACTTGTTGCAATGCAGTGTGTGAAAGTATAAAAATTTTGAAGGCCAGAGAGATGGTTCAGCGGTCAAGAGCACTGGCTGCTCTTTCAAGAGGAAAGAGCACCCTCTCCTGACCTCCGCACTTACGCATATGCAAGCATTAAACTCACACATAAAATAAAAATAATAAAATATTTACAAAAGGTTTTCTGTTATGCATTCTTATTTTAGCTTTTGCATTTAGATCTCTTTTACATTAACATTTGTGTGTTGCATGAGGTTAAGAGTAAAAAGTTTTTTATATTTTGGGGCATTCCAGTTGTCCAGAACTATTTGTGTAAAAGGCTGTTCACCCACATAATTGCCTTGGTGTCTTTATAGAAAAATCAGTTGGTGTGTGGGTCTAATTATGAGCTGTTCTCTCTGTATTTATGTTTGTGCTTATAGTCATAATGTACTATTTTGTTCATTGTCAAGTACTCTCTTTGCTCAAATTGTAACTGGCATTCTCATGTACATTTTAGAGATGCCTTATCTATTTACATACACAAGGAGCTCTGAAAATCTGATTGGGATTACATTTAATATGCTGGTTAGTTTGGGGTTTTTTTTTGTTTTGTTTTGTTTTTTTGTCTTTTGAAGACGGTCTCCCTGTAGCCCCAGCTGTCCTGGAACTCACTTTGTAGACCAGGCTGGCCTTGAACTCACAAAGATCCGCCTGCCTCTGCCTCCCAAGTGCTAGGATTAAAGGCGTGCGCCACCACGCCCGGCATTTCTTTTTTTTTTGCTTGTTTGGGGTTATTTTGTAATAATTTTCAGGATGCATGTATATGTATGTGGGAGGGTGCGTGCATGCATGTGTGTTGGTGGTGGTGACAGGATCTCTCAGTGCAGCCCAGGCTAGCCTAGAACACATGATCTTCTTGCCTCAACCTCCTGAATGCTGGGGTGACATAGAGCTTGAGCCACTACCACCACACGTGGTTTTATATTGAGTCTCTTGATCCATGAAGAGGTTGAGTTGCTATGTACCTATGTCTTTAAGTCCAGCAGAGTTGTTGTTTTCTACATACAGGTTTGCATGCCAGCTGTGAAATTTTATCCCTAGATTTTGGCTTTTTTGTTTTGTTTTTTTTTCTTACATACATAGTACATAGCTCCAATTCCAGAGGATTTGACACCATCTTCTGACCTCCACGGGCATGGTGCACATACATACAAGCAAAATATTCATATGCATAAAATAAAAATAATTTAAAAATTATAAATCTTAGTTTCTAACTGATCACTGTTAATGCATGTGCAGTTGATATTTATGTATCTTTTTATATTCACCTTATTTTTAAATAAGCCTATTCTAATAAAAGTTCCTCCTTTTTTAGATTTCTTAAGGTGTTTTTAAATGTGTGTATGGTGTCTGCATATATGGTGTGTGTGTGTATACCAGAGGTTGGATGTCAGGTATCATTCTCTACCACTTTCTACTTTATTGAGACCAAGTCTCTTTACTGAAGCTAGATCTTGCCGACTCTGCTAGACCTACTAGCCAGCAAGCTCCTGCCATCCACCTGTCTCTGCCCCACTGCCCCAGTGCTGGGATTGCAGGCACATGCTACCATGCCTAGCCTTTGCCTAGGGGTTAGGAATTTAAACTCAAGTCTTCATACTTACATATTACACAGTAATCATATTACTCATTGAGCCCTCTCCCTAGCCTCAATTTAATTATTTTCTAGTCAGAATGCCTCTTATTTTTCTTAATTATATTTCCACTTTTTTTTTTTTTGTCTTTTTGAGACAGGGTCTCTCTTTAGTCCCAGCTGGCCTGGAGCTGGCTGTGTAAACCAGGCTGGCCTTGAACTCAGAGATATGCCTGCCTCTGCCTCCCAAGTGCTGGGATTAAAGGTATGCATGCATCACCACGCCTGGCTATTTGCACTATTATAGGACCTTCTAAGACAATATTGACTTTTTAAAAATTTTTTAATTTATTCTTTATGTGTATGAATGTACTGTCTGCATGCAGGTCTGTGCACCCATGTCATGCAATGCGACGGAGGTCAGAAGAGGGCATTGGATTCCCTTGGAACTGGAGTTAAAGACAGTTCTCAGCCACCATGTGGGTGCTGGGGATCGAACCCGGGTCCTCTGCAAGAGCAGTCGGTGCTCTTAACCGCTAGGCCATCTCTCCAGCCTCGACAATATTGACTTTTAAGTGATGAGAACAGATATCTTTGTTCCTGATTTTAAGGTGGGGGAATTAATGTTACTATTAAATATAATATTAGCTTCAAGTTTTTCACAGATGCCTTTTTTTCATGTCAATAAACTTTCTTATAGGTACTCTTTTTTTGGGGGGGTACTCATTTTCTGAGGGAATTTTTCTTTAAGTTTATTTGGAATATAGAGAGGTCAGATGACCTTCCGTTTTGAACCTGAGTATTTGTAAATTTGAATGCTAAATTATTTCCTGTGTCAAGGCATGCTTCTTTATTTCTCTATATAGCATTTTAAGTAGTTTTTTGGACAGTTACTAGCTCATTCCTTTCCTAGTTTGTCTCTAGCAGTTAACTCATCTGTATAGTTCTAGGTTTCAGTGTTTCTGGTTCCAGAAAGAAACTTACTTTTTTTGTTTTGAGACAGGGTCTCCCTATAGCCCCAGCTGGCCTAGAACTCATTCTGTAGACCAGGCTGGCCTGGAACTCACAGAGATCTGCCTGCCTCTGTCTCCCAAGTGCTGGGATTAAAGGGATGCACCACCACGCCCAGCTTAGATGGTTCTTAGCTGCTATGTGGGTGCGGGGAATTGAACCCAGGTCCTCTGCAAGAACAGTCAGCGCTCTTAACCACTGAGTCATCTCTCCAGCCCTTTTTTTTTGAGTAGTTCGTTCTGATTGATTCTTTTGTCTTCTAGCCATTGTTAATCATAATTATTTTGTGGTGTTCATGCGGCTTTATTTTCTCCATTTCTGTGCATTTTGTCTTGAGGGCTTGGGTTTTCACACTGGCCTTTGTTTTTCTGTTGGCTGTCCAAGGCCTTCTACTTGCTGCCCTTTGATGCTCTCGGAGACACAGAAAGCCCATCTGTGGGCTTCCTCAGAGGAAGCATATTCCTTTTCCTACCTTCAAGCTGGGCAGGCAGACTTAATGGTCTCTTATACTTGCAGGTGGACTGTTTCTAATCTGGTTTTATCGAAAGTACAGGCTTTTGAGGGGTTTGTGTCCAAATTTCTGTGCTTCTCAAAAGCCTTTTTTACTTTTCCCTTGTTTCCCTTCCCTTGGTTTGTCATAACAAATGCAGCTAGGGCCCATAATAGTAACTGGGTTTTGATTCACTTTTTGTTTCATACTGATGGTGGTTTTCTCTGTTTCCCAAAAATTTAGTTAAGTTTTTCAAAGTGTATTAGATTTATCCAGCATTTCCAGATTTTAGTAACTGAAGAATTTTAATTCATTTTCTAGAGTGCTATATTACTAGATAGGAAAATTAAACTGTGTGCTTTAATGATTGTGGTTTTAGATATTTAGTTTTTATGTGTATGTATGAATTTTTGCCTGCATGTAAGTACACACATGCATACAATTCCCATGGAAGCCAGAAGATCCTCATGAACTGGAGTTGTTAGCTGCCATGTGGGTGCCAGGTCTTTTTCAAGAGCAGCCAGTGTTCTTAACCTCTGGCTGACCCACCTCCTCAGCTCCCTGATTAAGGTGTGTATTAGTCACTTTTCTGTTGCTGTGATAAAACCACCATGACCAAGGGAACTTGTAAAAGAAAGAGTTTATTTGAATTAGAGTCCATTGTGGCGGGAGGCATGGTGGCAGGAGCTGGAGCAGAAAGCTGAGGTTCATACCTTCCAATGAGCACAGGAAGCTGAGAGAGGGCAACTGGAGACTAGCAAGGCTTGTTAAACTCACTAAGCCCACCCCAGTGATGTACTTCCTCCAGCATGGCCACACCTTTTAAGATCTCCCAAAACAGCACCACCAACTGGGGACAAAATGTCTGAATACTTGAAGCCTATGGGGGACATTTTCATTCAAGCCACCACAAGATGGTTGTTGTTTTTTTGTTTTGTTTTTGTGGTTGTTGTTTTTTTTGTTTGTTTTGGTCTTTTTGAGACAGGGTTTCCCTTTAGTCCCAGCTGTCCTGGAGCTTGCTATATAGACCAGGCTGGCCTTGAACTCAGAGATCC
>VZQC01011238.1:1058218-1081578 GCA_009823505.1 Rhizomys pruinosus | reverse complement strand
GAAAAAAAAAAAAAAAAAGGTAAAGAAACACATACACAGACTCACACAGAAAGAAGAGCCCTCCATAAGTAGAGAGGAAACTGAAAGTCTAAAGCCCCCAGGAGACCTTGAGCCTTTCAGGTATTTTCATTGTTATGGGGAAGGTCCCTCTCACTTAAATTTGGATCGTACATCTTTTTTTTGGTCTTTTTGAGACAGGGTCTCCCTTTAGTCCTAGCTTACCTGGAGCTCGCTTTGTGGACCAGGCTGGCCTTGAACTCTCAGAGATCCACCTGCCTCTGCCTGCTAGGATTAAAGGCTTGCACCACCACATGTGGCTTGGATTGTACATCTTTAAACAAAGCAGAGACATCTTATAGATCACAGTTCCAAGCTGAGTGAGATTCGTCCAGGTCTGGCCTTGATCATATCTAAACTGATCTGGACTGATAAGCCAGAAGAGGGGCCCTGCTGGATTGGGTTGGGGAGAAACACCCAGGTCTTTGTCTCAGACCAAGAAGTTAGAAGTATGCCATATTTATAATTACCAATGTCCCTGTCTGCTTGTCAGGGATTTAGTCCTTCAATCAGACTTGCAGGGCAAGTGTATTTGCTGGCAGAATCACCCTGTTGGCTCTTAGAGGATGGGTTTAATATAGAGAAATACTATCAATCAAAGTATAAAACTACATTTAACATAGTAATTTATTTTAAAATTCCATTTTTTAATTTTTTATTTATGTGTATGAGTATACACATGCCTGCATGTGTGTAAATGCACCTGTGTCATGCAGTGTCCGGGGGGGTCAGAAGAGGGCATCGGATACCCTGGAACTGAAGTTATTAACAGTTGTTAGCCACCATGTAGGTGCTGGAAATCGAACCTGGGTCCTCTGCAAGAGCAGCTAGTGTTTTTAACCCCGAACCATCTCTCCAGCACTCAAACATTTTATGTCACAGAGAGAATTTGCTGGCTTCTTGGGTAGACGGTGGTTTTTAAATTATTTTCTTTTCTTTTTTTTTTTAATTTTTTTTTTTTTTTTTTTTTTTGTATATGTATGAATGTCGTGTTGTGCAATGCCGCAGAGGTCAGAGGAGGGTCTCAGATTCCCCTGGAACTGGAGTTCTCCTGGAATTGGAGTTACAGATGGTTCTTAGCCACCATGTGGATGCTGGAGATCGAACCCAGGTCCTCTGCAAGAGCAGTCAGTGCTCCTAACCGCTAGGCTATCTCTCCAGCCCCATATTTTCTATTTTTTTAAATTAGCATACAATGTAATGGGTTTTACTATGGCATTTTCATTCTTAGGCATTATACGTTGTTCTAGTCATCTCCCTCTCCTCACGGCACCCCCCCCCCCCCNGTTTTTTTTTTTTTTTTTGGTCTTTTGGAGACAGGGTCTCCCTGTAGCTCTGACTGTCCTGGAACTCACTCTGTAGACCAGGCTGGCCTCGAACTCACAGAGATCCCCGTGCCTCTGCCTCCCAAGTGCTAGGATTAAAGGCGTGCGCCAACACGCCCGGCTATTCTTAGGATTTTTGATGGGGGTCCTCCATGCTGATTTCCGTAGTTACTGTTCAAGTTCACATTCTTACCAGCACTATATAAGTGTTCCTCTTTCCCCAAAACCATGCCAGCATTTATTGTCACTTGTTTTCTTGATGATAGACAGTATATACTCTTAACCATTGAGCTGTCTTTCCAACCACAGAAAAAGAAATTCATTCAAGACGATACAACTTGAACCTGTTAATATGTTCAGGAGTCAGCACTCAGAAAGGAAACCTGGAGGTTTCCACTGTTCAGTTTTGTAGTGTGAGTAAAAATGCCCTGAATATTGCCAGGTGTGGTGGTGCACGCCTTTCCTAGCACTTGGGAGGCAGAGGCAGGCGGATCTTTGTGAGTTCAAGGCCAGCCTGGTCTACAGAGCGAGTTCCAGGACAGCTGGGGCTGCAGGGAGACCCTGTCTCAAAAAGACAAAAAAAAAATGCCCTGAATAGTTCTTAGAATAATTTTAATATTACAGCCCTCTAGAGTCGTATGTATAATGTTCCTTTTACACTTAAATGTATTACTAGTGTACCTGGAAAGAGAAGTGAACCCAGGTATTGAGAAACATGGCCAGTAACTGTTCTTCACATACCTAGTTATAAGTCATTCTGTCTGGGGCATTGGTCTTATTAGTGAACATAGGAGAACTAATAAACTTTAACTTCAACCAGTATAGTTTCTAATGAGAGACAAATGAGGAAATGTCTATGAATCCTATTTCCCCATCTTTTAGTTCCTTAGTACCTGGGCATATGTTTATTTTGAATATTATCAGGTTGCTTATGATTCACTTTTCAGTGAATTTAGGCTCTGTGATGGTTAATCTTGATTGTTAGCTTGAAGAGATTTAGAATGACCTTGTGAGCAAATCTCTGGGCATGCTTGTAGGGGATTCTAAAGTGGATTAATTAAGGTGGTAAAACTCAGACTAGGGCTGGAGAGATGGCCTAGTGGTTAAGAGCGCTGACCGCTCTTGCAGAGGACCGGGTTCGATCCCCAGTACCCACTTGGTGGCTGAGAACCGTCTGAAACTCCAATTCCAGGAGAACTCCAGTTCCAGGGGAATCCAACGCCCACTTCTGACCTCCACGGCATTGCACAACACGGGTGCACACACTTGCATGCAGACAGTGTATTCATACACATACGGAAATAAATAAAAAATTAAAAAAAAAACTCAGACTAAGCGTGGGTGATACAGTTCCATAGGCTAGAGTCCTAGACTGAATAAAATGGAGAAAATGAACTGAGCAAAAATTCATCACCCTGCGCTTCCACTCTGGATGCAGAGTGACTATCTTTCCCTGGACCTGCCACTGTACTTTCCCTGCAATTATGGACTGTATCTTTAAGAACTCTAAGCTCTAATGAACCTTTCCTTAAGTTTCTTTTTCAGGTATTTTGTCACAACAATAAGACAAGTAACTAATACAGGCACACTGAATATAAAATATACCCACTTAGCTTGTTATTTAGAACATTTCAGGAGAAAATTCTAGGTCAAAAAGTCTCATGTAGCTTGGTGACAAACTCACTATGTGAGCCAAGGATGACCTTGAACTTGATCTTCCTGCCTCTAGAGTGCTGGGATTATAAGCATATACCACCATGCCTTGTTTACACTGTGCTAGAAATCAAACCCAGGAATTTCTGCACACTAGAAAAGTATGCTACCAGCTGAGTTACCCAGCACCCTCTTAGAGTTTTGTCTTAATGATTTTTTTGTTATATATTTTTCCTCAAATGGTTTTTATTTCTCTACTAATGTAGATATTCCTAATTTATTTGTCAGGTTCCCCACGAAACAAATACTGAGTTGATGTTGGGGAGAAAATTACTTAATTGGGAGTTCTGTGTGTGAAGAAAAAAAGAGGGGAGCAGGTGTGAGTACAGGGAGCCATCAGATTGCACAGCACACCTGGCAGTTTGCCATGAGAAGAGGGCAACAGGACAGAATTGGATGGGCCCTCATTCCATTGTGTTGGCCATTGATTAAGGGCAGCGATGAAGAAAGGATGTCTTCTGCTTAAAAGCTGAGGCAGATTCTAAAGAACCCAATAGCAGGATGCTCTTAAACTAACCATTTTCCTTAAAACTGACAGTGAGTCCTTTTTTTGTGTTAGAGGCTGTGTTCACGTGGATATTTGTATATACACATGCGCGTATGGAGGCCACAGGTTAACCTTGGGTGTCTTTCATTGGCCCGAAACTTGCCTGGTAGGCTAGGCTGGCTGGTTGGAGTATCCAAGGATCCATGTCTCTACCTTTTTAGCACTGAGATTTATTATAAATATACCACCACACCTAGCTGTGTTACATGGGTTCTGAGGGATTGAAGTCAGGTTGTCAAGCTTTCGAGATAAGCACTTTGCCAACTGATTCATCTCCCGTGAGTCCTTTTTGAAGGAATGTACTTGGTACATCTTTATGTCTCTTCTGACACTAAATTTTGTGTCCTAAATTTTCTGCTAACATATGTGAGTTATTTTGAGGTCTTCATCAACTTTTTAAAATGTATATATAATATTCCAACAAGTACTTAGTTTATATACCCATCCTCTTTATAAAGTTTTTTTAACAAGGTAGAATTATTTTAGTAGATTCTCAGAAGTAAAATAGATTAAAGAATGTGAACATTCTTAATGTCTTCTGTGTGGAAAAGGGTCATTATAGTGGCCCGTGTGTCAGATCAAGGAATGAGATACTTGTGGCATCAGGTCCTCAATAGTGCCTCCTTCCCTTTTCTTTCCCCGACTTTGAGACAGGGTCTCTAGCCCAGACTGCCTTGAACAGCCTATGTAGCCAAGACTGGCCTTCAGTTTCTAAGCCTCCTGCCTCCACCTTCTGAATCTAAACCTCAGGTATGAATCATCATGCAGTACTAGGTATTGAACCAAGGGTCTCATGATAAACTATATTCCTTACCCCCTCCATAGCTTTTGTTCTCTGTTTTTGTTTTTGTTCTTTCTCTTTTTGAGACAGGGTCTCCCTGTGGCCCCAGCTGTCCTGGAACTCGCTATGTAGACCAGACTGGCATTGAGCTCACAGAGATCCTCTGCCTCCCAAGTGCTGGGATTTGTCTCTGTTGTTTTGTTTTGTTTTGCTTTGTTTTGTTTTGTTTTATTTTGTTGTCTTTTTGAAACAGGGTCTCCCTATAGCCTCAGCTGGCCTGGAACTCACTCTGTAGACCAGGCTGGCCTGGAACTCATAGAGATCCCGCCTGCCTCTGCCTCGAGTGCTAAGATTAAAGCCATGCATCACCACCCCTGGCTTTGTTTTCTGGTTTTATACTGTGTTTAGTGGTTGGTGAATTAATTGAAGGATGTGTTTAATTCGGTGGTCTCTCCAAAGACGTGAAAAGGAGATGGTAAGAATGAAGACTTGAGAAACAGATTCCATAGACTCTGTGGTGGTTTGAATGTGAATGTCCCCCATGGGCTTTAAGTGTTCAGATATTTTGTCCCCAGTTGGTGGCACTGTTCTTGGGGGTCTTAGAAGGTGTGGCCATGCTGGAGGAAGTACGTCATTGGGGGCAGGCTTAGTGAGTTTAACAAGCCTTGCCGTCTCCAGTCTCTCTCTCTCTGCTTCCTGTGCTCATTGCGAGATGTGACCCTTGGCTTGCTGCTCCAGCACCAGTCGCCATGCCTCCCACCACAATGGACTCTAATTCCCTGGAACCGTCAATCGTAAGCTCAAATAAACTCTTCCTTTTATAAGTTCCCTTGCTCATGGTGGTTTTATCACAGCAACAGAAAAGTGACTAATATAGTTATTTGGTACCAGAGAGTGGGCTGTTGGCTGTGAAGAATCTGACCATGTGGATGTTTGAGAAATGTGGAAGACTTTGGAACTTTGGGCTAGAAAAGCTGTTGACTACCATAAGCAGAGATTAATGGGCCATTCTAGTAGAAGCCTGGAAGAAAGCATTGCTGCAAGAAATGTAGTTCCAGAGGAAAATAAAGACTTAGGCAGCAACTGGGATACTTTGATAGTCTGGCAACAGTTTGCCCACAGCCCAAATGCTTGCCTGATGAGAAGTTGAAAAGCAATGGACTAATGTCTTTGGCAGAGGATATTTCAAGACAGCCTAATGTAGAAATGGTGACGTGGCTATTAGTGGTGAATATTGTACAGATCTACAGTGAAGAAGAGCAGATGGGGCAGAAAGAAATGCAGAATATACAGTTTGGATCTGAAAGCTGCGCTAGGAAGATTTAAGGTGGGGCCAAGGCATGTGAGGAGAGGTTCCTTTTGATAAGGAGATTAAAGTGATTAAGGAGGGGCCTTGAGATTTACAAGTAAACAGCAGAAATAGTACCTGCAGGACAAGACCAGACCCAGCTAATCCTCCAGCTTTTGAAAGGAAAATACTGAAAGGATTTTCTACTCCGACAAGTCCAGGGCAGAGAAAAGTTGCAAATGTGGTTAAAATAGCCCAGGGGTCCATCCCAAACTTGCAGCCAAACTCAGCAGTTTCATTCACGTGGTGCTGGCTTTAGAGGCATGAAGTTTGCAAGAGTGAAGGGGTCATCAGTTCTTCCTCCACAGTTTCAGAGAGCCCCAGAGGCCAGGCAGAGTGCATCAGGGGCGTCCCTGCATAAAGAAGGCCCTGATAGGCCATTGCATGAAGCTGTGAATGTGAAGCCTGGTTGGCAATGGAGACCCCAAGAAGACATTTGAGATGCCAGAGCTGTGAGATATTTGCCAAGGAGAGCTGCATACAGGAAGTGGTACCAGCCTAAGGAAGATATCCATGTTGCATGCAATCCTGGAAGAACTGAGCCATCTAAGCCCTTTGGAAGTAAATTTCCAGAAGTCGCACATTTAGCTACTGGACTTGGTGTTTGCCCTGCTGGTTTTCAGTCTTGTTTTGGTCCGGTATTTCCTCACTATGCCTCTATTCCTCCCTTGGGAGGAATGGGAATGTGTATTCAGTTCCACTGTATGTTGGGAATATGTAATTTGCCTTTTGATTTATTTATTTTTTTGGTCTTTTCAAGACAGGGTCTCCCTGTAGCCCCAGCTGTCCTGGAACTCACTCTGTAGACCAGGCTGGCCTTGAACTCACAAAGATCCACCTGCTTCTGCCTCCCAAGTGCTAGGATTAAAGGCATGCACCACCACACCCAGCTTGCCTTTTGATTTTACAGGAGCTTAGCCTGGGTCTTTTGATTTTACAAGAGATTAGCCTGGGTCTCAGAAGAGACTTTGGACTGTAGACTTTAAATGGAATTGAGACTGGTAAAGACTATGGGGACTTTTAAGGTTGGACTAAGATTTTGCATTTATATGGTAAGGAGCCTAGGGGGCCAGGGAGTGGATGTGTGTGGTTTGAATGAGATGTCCCCATAGGCTTTAAGTGTTCAGATATTTTGTCCCCAGTTGGTGGCACTCTGTTCTTGGAGGTCTTAGAAGGTGTGGCTGTGCTGGAGGAAGTACATCACTGGGGGCAGGCTTAGTGAGTTTAACAAGCCTTGCTGTCTCCAGTCTCTCTTCTCTGCCTCCTGTGCTCATTGCAAGATGTGAACCTCGCTTCTTTTTTAATAATTTTTTTAAATTTTATTTATTTCTGTATGTGTATGAATGTACTGTCTGCATGCAAGTTTGTGCACCTGTGTCGTGCAATGCCGCAGAGGTCAGAGAGGGTGTCGGATTCCCCTGGAACTGGAGTTCTCCTGGAATTCAGATGGTTCTCAGCTGCAATGTGGGTGCTGGGGATCGAAACCCGGAACCTCGGCTTTCTGCTCCAGCTCCAGCTGTCATTCCTTCCACCACAATGGACTCTAATTCCCTGGAACCGTCAATCGGAAGCTCAAATAAACTCTTCCTTTTATAAGTTCCCTTGTTCATGGTGGTTTTATCATAGCAACAGAAAAGTGACTAATATAGACTCACTCTATTCAAATTCTCTGTCTGCTATTTTCCTGTTTGTGACTGTGGACAAGTCTTTGGGGATCATTTTACTCACCTGCATACTAGGAGTTATAGTTTCTGTCTTTGTTTTTTGAGGCAGGGTCTCCAGAAGGCCTGGCACTCAAAGATAGCTGCCTGTCCCACTATGCGTAGCTAATAGTCTCTCTTATAAGGCTGTTAAAATTTAGTTAAATGAAATAAAACATGAAAATAAATTTTAAAAATAAAAATAAAAAATAAAAATAAATAAAAATTTTTTAATGAAAATAACTTAATATGAGGGTATGGTTCATTGCTGTTTGTTTAATGGGGGGGATTATTATTGTTTCTGGGTTTTTGTTCATTTGAGACGGGGTCTTGCTATGTAGGCCAGTCTGATCTTGAACTTGTGATCCTCCTGCCTCAGCCTTCCAAGTAATGGTATTATAGATATGCACTACCACACTCGACCAGGTATTATTTCATTGGATTGGTTATTTTAGTTGCCTGTTAATTGAGAACATTTTCAATTCACTTTGGTTTTTAAAATATTTTTATTTCTGGGCTGGGAGATGGCCTAAGCTTAAGAGCGCCGACGCTCTTGCAGAGGACCTGGGTTCGATCCCCAGCACCCACATGGCGGCTGGAGCCGTCTTAACTCCAATTCCAGGAGAAGAATCCGTTCCGGGGAGTCTGACACCCTCCTTTCTGGCACCCCAGGCATTGCACGTCACGGGTGCACAGACTTGAATGCAGACAATACATTCATACACATACAGAAATAAATAAAATTTAAAAAAAAATTTATTTCTATTTTTTTTTTTTTTACGTGTATGAACATACTGTAAAAATTGCCCAAATGTGGGCTGGAGAGATGGCCTAGCGGTTAAGAGTGCCGACCACTCTTACAGAGGACCCAGGTTTGATCCCCAGCACCCACATGGCGGCCGAGAACCGTCTGAAACTCCAATTCCAGGAGAACTCCAGTTCCAGAGGAATCTGACACCCTCTTCTGACCTCCGCGGCATTGCATGACTCGGGTGCACAGACCTGCATGCAGACAGTACATTCATACACATACAGAGATAAATAAAATTAAAAAAAAGAATTGCCGGAATGTATGTAAGTGCACCTGTAATGTGCAGTGCTCATGGAGGTCAGAAGAGGGTATTGGATCCCCTGGAACTGGAGTTAAGATGGTTGTTAACTGCCATGTGGGTGCTGGGAACTAAACCTGGGTCTTCTGCAAGAGTAGCCATTGCTCTTAACCACTGAGCCATCTTTCTAACCCTTAATTTAAACTTTGGAAGAGGAAAAAAATTAGCACTTATAGAAATACACAGATTTGGCGTGGATCACTTTCTTTTTTTTAATTTTATTCATTTTTTATGTGTATGAATGTACTGTGTGCTTGTATGTTTGTAAACCCATGTCATGCAATGCTGTGGAGGTCAGAAGAGGGTGTCAGATTCCCCTGGAACTGGAGTTAAAAATGGTTCACAGCCGCCATGTGGGTGCTGGGGATCGAACCCAGGTCCTCTGCAAGAGTAGTGGGCACTCTCTTCAGCCCCCTTTTGATTACTTCTAATAGATTGCACAACTCAGAATTGAAAATGAAATTCTGCCTAGTGCAAGTCTGGAAAGCCTAGACATTTCAAGATTGGAAATTCTTTGTTCTGCAGGCTTATCCTGTGATTTGTAAGATGTTTAAAAGGATCCTAGGCCTAGATCCTCTACATACCCATAACACAGCCTCCGTCCCTTCATTTGTGCAATCAAAACCAGTTTAGCCAGGTGTGATGGTATACACTTTTAGTCCCAGCACTCAGGAGTTAGAGTTTGGCGAAATCTCTGTGAGTTCAAGGCCAGCCTGGTCTACATATTGAGACCCTGTCTAAAGCTACATAGTGAGACCCTGTGTAAAAACAAAACAAAAAACTTCAGACATTGCCCAGTGTCATTGGGAGACAGGGTAAGTAATAGAACACAAGTGACTACATGATTTTGCCTAAGTAAGCAGTGTCAAAGACCTAATTTCTTGTTGAATTCAGTTCTCATAAGCTTTTTAGGGGTTTGAGCTATAAAAATGGAACTTTGTTTTATAGTTTCTGGAATTTTAAGCACACTTTTTTCTTTTTTTAATCTATTTGACACAGGGTTTCTCTGTAGCCCCAGCTAGCTTGCCTGGAACTCACTATGTAGATCAGGCTGGTCTTATGACATACCTTATAAGGGTGCATCTCTCTCCAGAACAGTTTATAGTATTTAAATAAGGCTATTTTATGTTTCTAAAGTCCCCCCCACCTCTGGTTGCAGGTGGCACAACTGGGGGGAGAAAAGGTATTTATGGACTTCCAGTGAATAGTGATGGATAATGCAGTTTGAATAACCTAAGGTAAGAGAAGTAAAACCAAAACTGAGGAAATTTTATTAGCCAAGTAGTGTCTTCTAAAATAAGCCCATTCCATTTTGTTTTCAAGCTGTGGAATAGCTTATTTTTTTGTGTGATACAAAACAGTTATTGGGCTTGCAAGATGGCTGAGTCAGTAAGGACACTTGTCACACTACCCTGACAACCTGAGTTCAATCCCTAGAACCCAAAGGAGGAGGAGGGAACCCCCTAAAGTTGTTCTCTGACCTCCCCTTTTGCTCTGGCACATGCATACCCACACTCATTCATATAAACACACGTAACAATAAAATAAAATTTAAATATAAAAAAAATCCTTTAAGATGATAGTTCTCACCCTGGGCAGGAATCAGAATTCTTTGTTTTTATTTTATTTTATTTATTTTGTATGTGTTTGAATGTACTGTCTACATGTAGGTTTGTGCACCTGTGTCTTGCAATGCCGCGGAGGTCAGAAGAGGGTGTCGGATTCCCCTGAAACTGGAGTTAAAGACAGTTCTCAGCCACCATGTGGGTACTGGGGATCGAACCTGGGTCCTCTGCAAGAGCAGTCAGAGCTCTTAACCACTAGGCCATCTCTCCAGTCAGAATTCTTTAAAGAGCTTTGAAGAGGAAGAGGAGGAGGAGGAGGAGGAAAGGAGGGGGGAAAGGGAGGGGAAGGGGGAAGGAGAAAAGAAAAGAAGAAAAGAACCAGCTGAAACTATACCATTAAGTGACAGCTCCCAGGGTCCCTGGGTTGGGGAAATGGATTAGTGGATGAGTAAAGATACTTGCTGTGCAATCATGAGGAACCTAAGTTTGAATCCCCAGGACCCATGTAAAAGCTGGGCACAATACTGCCTGTCTGTAACCTTAGTGCTCTTGTTGTGAGGTGGAAGGCAGAGACAGGAGAATCCCCAGAAGCTCATGGGCCAGCTAGCCTATCATACATAGCCAAACAGCAAACAGGAGACCCTGTCTCAAAAAAGGTAGAAGCCAAGAACTGACACCCGAGATTGTCCTCTGACCTCTACACACCTAACTTAGCACATGTGCACCTGTACCTACACATACACATCACAAATTTTCATTAACATTTTTAAATGGCAACTCCCAATTCCTCCCTTTCCTCAGCCTCTAGCCACCACTATTCCCCTCTGTTTCTGTCACTTTTACCACTCTGGGTACCTCATCTAGATGAGTCATAGAATATTTGACCTTTTGTGTCTAGCTTATTTTATGTAGCACAGCATTTTCAAAGGTCTTTGTGTTATAGGGTGTTTTAGAATTCATTCCATTTTAAGGCTAAATATTCTTTTATATGTTTTATTTGTTTTGTTTATCCCTTCACGTTTTGACCATTGTGACTAATGCCTGAAAATAGGTGTGCAAGTGATTGCCTTCAGTGCTTTGGGGTATATATTTAGAAGTAGAATTGTGAAATTTTGTGATCCAGCAATTTTTTGAGGGCTACCATGCTGTTTTCCATAGAGGCTGAACATTTTATATTGCTCTGAGCAAGGTTACTTTTTCTTTTATTAGTTCTTTGAATTTCATACAATATATCTTGATCATATTCACCCTATCTCTCCCTACTCCTTCCAGGTCCCCTCACTTCCCTGCCCATTCAACTGTGTGTCCTCTTTTTTTTTTTTTTTCTTTTTAAAGCCATTGAGTCCAATTTGTGCCAGTCATATACTCTTGCATGTATGACCATCCATAGGAGCATGGTCAGCCTACCAGGAGCCACACTCTTAAAACCAGGGACTAGAAAGATGACTCAGAGGTTAAAAGCGCTGGCTGTTCTTGCAGAGGACCTGGGTTTGGTTCCAGCACCCACATGGTAACTAACAAACCATCCATAATTCCATTTCCAGGGCATGTGACACCTTCTGGTTTCCATAGGCATTACACAATATTGGTGCACCTACATATATGCATGCAAACACTTATACACATAAAATAAAAATAAAGAAAAATTTTAAAGACAATTCTTGCTCTCCCAGCAGTTATCAATTGCCAGTATCTCTTCAGCTAGGAGTGGGACATTGTGCCTTCCTCCCCTCTCCATGCTGGGACTTTGTCTTTATTGAGCTTGCTCAGGTCTTGTGCATGCTGTGCACAGCACAACTGTTGTGAGTTTATATGTGCATCTGCCTTGTATCTCGAAAATACTATTTCCTTATAGTAACCTCTGGCTCTTAGAACTCTCTGTCCCCTCTTCCTCATTGATCCCTGAGCCTTGAGAGGAAAGGGTGTAATATAAGTGTCCCATTTAGTGCTGAGCATTTCACAGTCTTTAATTCTCTGCACCTTAACCAGTTGTGGGTCTCTGTTAAATGTCATCTATTGCTTAAAAAAATTTCTGAGGAGGGTTGAAAGATACACTAATATATGGGTATAACAATAAGTCATTAGGAGTCAGGTTAATACTATCTCCATAGGCCAGTAATCCTAGCACTTGGGAGTGCTAGGATTGGAGACAGACAGATCTCTAAGTTTGAGCCCAGCCTAGCCCATATAGTGAGTTTCAAGCCAGCAAAAGCTACATAGTGAGACCCTGCTCAAAAAGAAGCCTAAAAAATTATGTCCATATAATATAGTATAATATAGAGAATAATAGTAAATTCTTATCTAGGACCTGTGACCTGTGCAGCCATAAGTTCTTGGCCCCAGTATTGGTGCCAGTTATGGATTTCATCTTGTGGAGTAAGCCTTAACTCCAGTCACAGAGTAATTGGTTACTCCTAAGACATTTATGCCACTAATAGTAGGCATGTCTTGCCAGACCGTTTGTTTTAGTTCACTGAGTTCACATCTGGGTAATATTGGTGATTGTTTTTCTCCTCCAATAGCATGCATAGCACCTTCCAGCAGTATAAAAGCTAGCCAGTAGGAATGAAGATTCTGGGTCAGTAGCAACATGATTTCTCAATTATATGGTATCTTCAGCAATAGGACCTTAATCATCACGTTCTGGAGAGTAACCAAGCACATTGCGAATAGCCTGTAATGTGTATATAAGGTTTGTTTTGTTTTATCTTTTTGAGACAGGGTCTCCCTGTAGCCCCAAC
This sequence comes from Rhizomys pruinosus, assembly GCA_009823505.1. NCBI lineage: Eukaryota > Metazoa > Chordata > Mammalia > Rodentia > Spalacidae > Rhizomys > Rhizomys pruinosus. The sequence continues at coordinate 1,068,692 of VZQC01011238.1, read as the reverse complement.
TGTCCTGGAACTCACTATGTAGACCAGACTGGCCTTGAACTCACAGAGATCTGTCTGCCTCTGCCTCCCAAGTGCTGGGATTAAAGGCGTGCACCACCATGCCCACTTATTCCTGAATTTTTAGCTAACTCATTTGAAAAGTAGTTCCTGAAGAGCCTTTGTTCCATCAGGAACTGTATTATTGGGAATAAAAGCATAACATCTTCCATCAAGCATAATTCAAATATCTTTTCGGCTAGCCTTAAATGTAATCCTGTTCTCCCAAGTCATTCACCTGGTGAAATCCAGCTATCTAGATATTCCTCAAAGGCATTCTTGGTATAACTGATAAATCTTTTTTGATTAATTTACATTCTTGTTTATTGTTGACCACCAGAATGTAGTCTATTTGAAATATACAGCTATTTGAACTCCCCTGGGGACTCCAATAGAACAAAATGGACATTAAAGGACCCAAGTAATGACCTCTTAGCCCTGGGATTAGCTTTCCTAAGAGGAGACTTGAAGAGCAGGGTAAAGGGTATAGACAGTTGAATCAGCACGCAATTTCTCATCTCGGTTTTTCATGGTCCTTGTCTCTATCACTTCTGCTCCCCATCATTTCTGCTTAAGCCGCTCTCCACATCTCTTTGGCTCCCCTCTCATTGTTACTGCTGCTTTTGTAGCCCTGCAGCCACCAAGACCTTAGCTGTATTGCCATCTTTCTTGATGTTACTAACTCAGGCTACTCTAATGATACTGATTAAAAGTGTGCCCATAGCCAGCTGTGGTGGCGCACGCCTTTAATCCTAGCACTCCAGAGTTAGAGGCAGGCGGATCTCTGAGTTCAAGGCCATCCTGGTCTACAGAGTGAGCTCCAGGCCAGCTGGGACTTAAAAGGGTGACCCTGTCTCGAAAATACAAAAAAAAAAAAAAAAGTGTGCCCATAAAAGACCCCTGGAGGACAGCATGTTTCCTGATCGATGATGAGTCCCAGTCAGTCATTCCTTGGAAAAGCTGAACAAAATGAGTAAAAACCCCACCGTAAAAAAAGTTTCCTGACTGGCTCCTCAGATAGCCTGCTCACAGCTTTTTTAGCTGGGCATGATGGCTCACAACTTTAATCCCAACACTTCAGAGGTAGAAGCAGGCAGATCTCTGTGAGTTCAAGGCCAGCATGGTCTATACAGTGAGTTCCAGGCAAGTTGGAGCTTAGGGAGACCCTGCCTCCAAAAAATTAATTAATTAAATTAAAAACAGCAACTTTTTTACCTGCCTTCTTTCCTTCCTCTCCTCCCTCCCTCCCTCCCTCCTTCCCTCCCTCCCTTCCTCCTTTCCTTCCTTCCTTTCTTTTTCTTCCTTCTTTCTTTTCTTTCTTTCCTTCCCTCTTCCTCATTCATTCATTTTGGGTGAATCCAAACAAGTCAAAGAGCATATGTGGAGGTTAGACAACTTGCAGGATTTGATCGAGTTCTCTCCTTCCACCGTGTGGGTACTGGAGATCAAACTGGTTGTCAGGCTTGGGGCAAAGGCTTTTACCCACTGAGCCATCTCACTGGCCTAGCCTACACATATATAGTCAGAAAAGTGAGTGTAACAAGAATATCTGCACCAATCATAGCAGTCCTTTATTCACTATGTGTGCACCAGTTTATTGCACAGTCCATGCAAATGAGAGGCTGCACTTGGACCAATCATATTACTCAGTGTTTGTACCAATCACCTATTAAGCCATCAGGGAAAGTCTGAGACTTGTGATAGCAAAACGTCTGCCATAAGCTGTTGAAAACAGGTGTGGCTTCGACATTGTTCTTAAGAGCTAGAGTTTAGGGGGCTGGAGAGATGGCCTAGTGGTTAAGAGCACCGCCGCGCTTTACAGAGACCCAGGGGTTCCGTCCCAGCACCCACACTGGCGTGTGAGAACCGTCTGAAAGCTCCAATTCCCAGGAGAACGCCAGTTTTCCAGGGGAGATCCGGAGACCCTCTCTGAACTCCGCGGCGTTGCAAACACGGGTGCAACGACTTGCATGCAGATAGTACATTCATACACAGACAAAATAATAAAATTAATTAAAAAAATTAAAAAAAAAAAAAGGCTAGGTTTAGCCACTGTTGTTGTCATGTAGCTTCTTCTAGTCCTCTGTCAAATATTCATAATACCCGGAGCAGGCCTGAGGGTAGTCTGGTTGGGTGCTTGGCACTAAGGAAGACTCCCAACAGCTGTCAATTATGGAGTGAAAACATTCTGCCCCCAACATTTTAGCTTATGAAAAAAATAAAAATAATGTATTAGGGGCAGTTTACAATAAAGGCCTGTTGTTAATTTCAATGGTATTAAACTGGTTCAAACAATTCTTTTTTTTTTTTTTTTTTTGTCTTTTTTTTTGAGACAGGGTCTCCCTTTTAGTCCCAGCTGCCTGGAACTCCCTATGTAGACCAGCGTGTCCTGGAACTCACAAATCCACCTGCTCTCTGCTCTCCGAGTGGTTGGGATTAAAGGGCATGCCGCCACCACACCGGTGTTATGCCTTTAATCCCAACTCTAGAGGCAGAGGCAGAACAGATCTCTGTGAGTTCAAAGCCAGCCTGGGATGATCTACAAAGTGACTTCCAGCCAGCTGGAACTGAATAGTGAGACTGTCTCAATAAAATAAAATCAAACAGCATTGTTTCTGGGGCAGGGGGCAGGGAGGGATAAAAACAGCTGCAAGGCTTCATGACATGTCAACTTATAAATCATACCATAACTTCTCCTGTATTTTTAAGGATTTTGTCTTTGTTTTGGGTGTCTAGTATTTTAACTATGATGTGGCGTGGAGAATTTCTTTTCGGATCTTTTCTGTTTGGAGTTCTATGTGCTTCTTGTATTGGTATTGGTTTGTCCTTTTTTAGTGGGGGGAAGTTTCATCTATATTGCTGTTGAAGATCGGATCAATACATTCTCCTTGGGTTCTTATCCTTCTCTATTCCTATGATACGGAGGTTTGACTTTTCATGTGTTCCCACAGCTCCTGGTTGTTCCATTTTTTGGTATTTTTAAATTTTTCATAATCTTTCCTTGAGGTTTTCAGTTGTTCTGTGTTATCTTCCAGGTCTGATATTCTTTGTTCTGCTTCCTCCATTCTGCTTCTGAAGCTTTTTTTTTCCATTCCTTTCCTCTTGATTGGATGAGTGCTGGATTTCCTTTTTCATTCCCTTCTGATTTCTTTAGTATTCTTACTTCTTTTTGGAGCTTCTCTTCTCTTTTTCTAGATCTTTGGTTCCTGGTTGTTTTTCTTTTTTTTTCAGCATGGGACCTTTTCATTGTTCTACTTCCTTCGGACCTTGTTGAGTTCGTCGTTCTCTTTTCTTAGTTCTTTAATTTGTTCTTTATGATCTTGTAGTTCTTTAAATATGTTCCCAATTGTGTTTCTGATGTCTGTGTCCTGGGGCATCCCCAGAGGGATCCCACTGCATGAGTCTTCCATAGGGTTGGTAAAGCTTGGCACGGGAGTATCCTGCCCCTTTCCAGTGTTGTCTCTTCTTCGTGATCCTGGCATATGGGCTTCTCCTTGTCTGTATTCCAGTGTGAGTCCTAAATGCCTCTTCACTGTGTTGAAGGCTTGCTTTGCTTGCCTCCTTCAGATGCCTCTTCGTAATGTCAGTTGGGGGGGGGGGCGCTTCGTCGGCCCGCGCCCCAGTACCTTCTGCTGGACTCAGGAGATCTCAGATCTCAAGAGTCACACAAGCCTTTAATACCGGCTGGGAGGATAACTCCGCCCCCACAGCCACAAAATCCAATCAAGCCAAAGACCACACCTTTAATCCCAGCTGGGAGGATAACTCCGACCCCACAACCACAAACGCCAATCAAGCCAAAGACAGGTGGACCAAGGGATCAACAATCAGCTCTGCTGAGGCACCCAGTTCCTACCTGTCTCCTGTTCTTCCTTCTGCTGGGCTCAGGAGATCTCCACTTCTCCTGTATTTTGTTGGTTCAAGGAAGTCATGATTAAAGGAATAGAAAAGTAAGTTTCATATCTCTATAGGAAGAATGACAGTTTCTCAGTAAAAAGTACATGTATAAGGACGACTTTATGTAGCCGTCTTTGCAAACCATCTCCCACTGTACCTCCCCCACCCCCTTTTCTGGTTTCCTAAAAAAAAAATTTTAAATAATTCTTTGCTTTTCAGAAGGCTTGCTGTTATGTATTTAGAAATAGATTTCTCTTTTATTTATCCATTTGGAAATTCTTGGGTCTTCTTCAATCAGTGGTTTGATGTCTTTTGTCAGTCCTGGTGGATTTTCTACCATTATTGTTTAAATATTTCTTCTGTTCCATTCCTCTGTTTCCTTTTATCTTGGACTTGATATATAGACTTAATATAGATTCGATTATCTCATTATATCCTCAATACCCTTTACCCATTGTGCTTCATTCTAAATATTTCGGTTACTGGGGCTTTGGAGTGAGGAGTAGCCATTCCTCTAGGATCTGCCAAGTTTGTTCCATGGGGTGAATATATGGGAAAGGCAGAAGACCAGTGGCCAATAAAAATACACAGCAAGAGAAGTAGGGTAGTTGAAAGTATAGCTTAACAAGTGAGAGTACTGAAAAGGGGCCCCTTTTCAGGGGCTGGCAGGAAGGATGAAGTTGACAGGTGGGAGGGGGTGAGGCAGAGAGCTGGGAAGGAAGCCTGAGGGATAGAAGCTAGAGGGGCTTCAGAGCTATTCAAGCCATTACCACAGACACCTGCGGGGGAGGGGGGGGGGTGTCAGAGTGACAGAAAAGATAGTGAGCAGGCAGTGAAAGATTCCTAAAGGTAAAGAACACTCTGACAAGTGCCAGAGAGTGGAGGTCAGACTTGTGGAGTCAGAAGTCTCACAGACACAGAAAATGGCAAGCAACAAACACAGAAAGAAAAGAGTAAAAAAGACAGACTTTGTTGTAGAAGGGGGGGGGGGGGCTCAGAGCCAAGGGTTCCCATCTGGAGCTCTTGGTCACTAGGGCCCTCCGCTTTCCTTACACCCTCTCCTTCTCCCCCAATGATACTCTGGGGAAGTGGGGGGAGTAGACAGATGTATGGGCCAGGGGGTGTTCGTTAAAGGGTACATCTTTCTTGTGTGACCTAAGTTCTCCCAACTCTCCATTGCCATTTATCTTAGTTCATAAATTCCTTGAAGCTGGGGGGTTTTTTTGTTTTTGTTTTTTTTGGAGGCAGGGTCTCCATATATCCATAGCTAGCCTAGAAATCACTTTATTTTTAGACAGGGTTTCATCGTGCAGCTTTAGCTGGCCTGGAACTGGCTATGTGGACCTGGCTGATCTCAGATTCACTTACCTTGTCTCTGTCTCCCAAATACTGGGATTAAAGACCTGTGCCACCAAGCCTAGCTAGAATTTCTTCATGTTGCACAGTGCTGGAGATCAGGCTTGAATCCTTGTCTGGGCTATTAAGCCACCTCTAGAATCTCTGTTTCTGCTTTATTTTAGTTCTCTTTTTGTTTTGTTTTTTTGTTTTGTTTTTTTGTTTTGTTTTGTTTTGTTGTTGTTTTTTTAATTTGGGGGTGTTTTGTTTTGTTTTGATGGTTTTGTTTTGTTTTTTAAATAGGTTCTTCCTTTGTAGCCCTAACTGGCCTCAAATTCATGACCTTCTTGCCTCTGCCTCCCAAGTACTATTATTATAGGCAAATAACACCACGCAATTCTTTTTCTGTAGTTCTGATTCTTGGCTGAAGTTCTATTCTGCTTTCCACTGATCCCCATGTTGTCTCCTCATGAACATTTTCAAAATGGTTTGCAAAATCTGACATGGTGGCACATCCGGTAATTGGAAGCTGGTGTGGGACAGAAAAATTAGTGGTTCAAGGCCATCCTGGGCTACATACTGAAATGATATTGTTACGTTATAAAGGTGCTTTTATAACCTAACATGTATGTCTCCTTCCCAAAGTGGGGGAAAATTGTTTAGAAAAATAGTTTGAGAAACTACCTGACAACCCAAAAGCCTGCAGGGGAAACAGGAGAAAGGGACAGTATGGGAAGTAATTTAAAATTGACTTATAGCTATAATTGAGTTCTGGGACAACCCCCTCCTCCATTTTTCTTCCATTTCCCCTAAAAGAAAAATAGGCTCAGAATTTAGTTTCATTCAAAGTGAAACAGGAGAGGAGAAGGAAAAGGAGGCCCAGTAAAAAAATGGAATAGGAAAGAAGAAAGGAAGCACATGACCACTGTCAGGTTTCTTTTTTTTTTTTATTTCTGTATGTGTATCAATGTACTGTCTGCATGCAGGTCTGTGCACCCGTGTCGTGCAATGCCACGGAGGTCAGAGAGGGTCTCGGATTCCCCTGGAGCTGGAGTTCTCCTGGAACTGGAGTTTCAGACGGCTCTCGGCCACCATGTGGGTGCTGGGGATCGAACCCGGGTCCTCTGTAAGAGCGGTCGGTGCTCTTAACCGCTAGGCCATCTCTCCAGCCCCTCAGGTTTCTTATGTTCATAGTGTTGACACTTTTTGGTTGGTACCTGTAGTAAAAACATCATAGTAGTATCTATTGAGTGAACAGGGAAGAACAGATCAGATACCTTTCTTAATCACAAAAGAAAAGATGAAGACACTGGAGAGATGGCTTAGTGGTTAAGAGCACTGGCTGTTCTTCCAGAGGACCAAGGTTCTGGTCCCAGCACCCACATGGTGGCTAATACCTTTCCTTAACTCCAGTTCCAGGGGATCTGGTACCTTCTCTTGGCCTTCATGGACACCAGCCATGTGTACATGCAGGCAAAACACAAAGTAGGTAAGAATTTTCAATCTTGTTTTTTTGTTTAAAGAAAAAAGATTAGGAGGCTAGAGAAATGGCTCAGCAGTTAGAGTACTTGCTGTTCTTGCGGAGGACCTGCGTTCAGTTACCAGTACCCATACGATGATTCACAACTTCAATTCCAGGGAATCTGATGGCTTCTTCTGGCCTCAGTGTACATTCATACATATATTCGAAATGCTCATTATGCACATAAGATAAAAAATAAGTCCTAAAAGGAAGGAAGGAAGTGGGGGGAAAGAGAGAGTAAGAAAAACAGAGGAAGGAAGGAGGAAAGGAAGGAAGTAGCCAGCTACAATGGTCCTTGCCTGTTATCCCAATACTTAAGAGGCTGAGGCAAAAGAATTGATGTAAGTCTGAGGCCAGCCTGGGCTATGTCATGAAACTCTGCCTTTAAAAAATTAATGAATTAGGGGCTGGAGAGATGGCCTAGCGGTTAAGAGCGTCGACTGCTCTTGCAGAGGACCCGGGTTCGATCCCCAGCACCCACATGGTGGGTGAGAACTGTCTTTAACTCCAGTTCCAGGGGAATCTGACACCCTCTTCTGACCTCTGCAGCATTGCATGACATGGGCACACAAACCTGCATGCAGACAGTACATTCATACACACATGAAAATTTTAAAAAATTAATGAATTAATAATTAAACAATAGAAGAAAGAGTAATGAGTCAAAATGAAGAAAAGTTATGGTCATTTTCATCTCCTTGATGAAAAGAATTTTGTTGATTACCTGAAGTGTTTTGGATAACATGAGGAAGTGCCTGAGATATGAGTCCCTCAAGTTACTTTTCCTTTAGATCCACGGCTACAAGTTAAAATTAGATTTTAAGGGCTGGAGAGATGGCCTAGCGGTTAAGAGCACCGACTGCTCTTGCAGAGGACCTGGGTTCAATCCCCAGCACCCACATGGCGGCTGAAAACCGTCTTTAACTCCAGTTCCAGGGGAATCCGACACCCTCTTCTGACCTCCGAGGCATTGCACGACACGGGTGCACAAACCTACATGCAGATAGTACATTCATACACATACAAAAATAAATATCCTAGCACTTGGGAGGCAGAGGCAGGTGGATCTTTGTGAGTTTGAGGCCAGCCTGGTCTACAGAGTGAATTCCAGGACAGCTGGGGCTACAGGGAGACCCTGTCTCAAAAAGACAAAAATAATAATAAAATAAATAAATAAATAAATAAAATAAATAATAAATAAATTAAAAAAAAAAAAGGCCCTGGCATGGTGGCCACATCGAGCACTGTTGGGAGGCAGAGGCAGGCAGATCTTTGTGAGTTCAAGGCCAGCCTGGTGGTCTACAGAGTAAGTTCCAGGCTAGCTGGGGCTACAGGGAGAGACCCTGTCGTGAAAAGACCAAATAAATAAATAAATAAATAAATAAATAAAATTAGACTTTAAAAGCTGGGTATGGTGGCCCACACCTTTAATCGCAGCAAATAAATAAATAAATAAATAAATAAATAAAATTAGACTTTAAAAGCTGGGTATGGTGGCCCACACCTTTAATTGCAGCACTCCAGAGGCAGAGGCAGGTGGATCTCTGTGAGTTCAAGGGGAACCTGGTCTACACAATGAGTTCCAAACTGGCTGGGGCTTCAGGGAGACCCTATTTCAAAAAGACCAGGAAAAGAAAAAAAAGGACTTTAATTGAACAAATGTGTGTTTACCTGCTTTGAAGTAACTCACACTGTCATTGCCAAGTTTACCATTTACTTTATATACATTCCAGAAAGAGATTAAGAAAGTATTTTCTGGGGCTTGAGAGATGGCTCAGAAGTTAAGAACACTGGCTATTCTTGCAGAAGACCCAGGTTCAAATCCCAGCACCAACATTTGAGGCTAATATCCATCTGTAACTCCAGTTCCAGTAGGAGCTGATGCCCTCTTCTGGCCTCCACAGGCACTGCACTATGTGGATATACCACTCATACACATAAAGTAGAAATAAATTAAAGCCGGGCATGGTGGCACACACCTTTAATCCCAGCACTCAGGAGGCAGAGGCAGGCAGATCTCTGTGAGTTCAAGGCCAGTGTGGTCTACATGGTAAGTTCCAGGACAGCTGGAGCTACAAGGAGACCCTGTCTCAAAAAGAACAAAACAAAATAAAAAGTATTTTCTTTCATGATATTGCTAGTCCAAATCTGGTCTAATTGATTATAGAATTAAAATTTCCCTGGGCCACCACAAACCTGATGACCTGAGTTCTCTGCCCGGAACTCACATGGTGGAAGGAGAGAACTGGCTCCTGCAAATTGTCCTCTGACTTCCACATAAGTGCTGTGGCATGTGCACCCCCCACACACACACACAGTAAATTAATGAATGAATGGGGAAAAATTTCCTTAGAGCCCATGTTACATTGAAATAAAGGGCCTATTCAGAGCCTTGTATTTTCTGATACCTAAAACTTGAGCTACTAATAGAGAAGAATTAGTAGAGTTATATATACCTCCTGTATCTTAATTTTCCAGTTATTGTATAAAGTTTTCTTTTTCTAGAAAGAGACTAATTTGGAATGAGAATGGATTCTCATCAGTAAAATCAGAGCTTTAAGTAGGTCATCTGACTTTTCTTTTGTGCTCCTGTTCATTCTCATTATAAAAGGGCCTTTTATGAGTTTTCTAGGCTTTCGTCACTGTCAGACTTTCCACAGGCATTGTGAAAGAATTAAGCTACACACTCCTCCCCCATGCTGCTTTCATGGACTCTTTCAGGAGGTATTTACAGACTGTGCTTCACTCAGCAGGAACTCTGCTAACTCTTTGAACAGCCCTTTCCATATTAGTGTCATAACCACTGAAATTAATGTTTGCCAATGTGTAATGGAGTGACTTGCAGCCTAATTTTTACCAAATTAAGCCAATTTGTTTATATTAAAAATTACATTTAAAATTTGTCTATAGTTTTTGTTAATTCAATTAGATATGTTGATGAAAGCTTCAAATTATATATACGCATAACTTTTTCTTTTTTTATGTATGTAAGTTTTTTGCCTGTGTGTATATAAGTGCACCACTTACACGTCATAACTATGGAGACCAAAAAAGGGACTCAGAGCCCCTGGATCTGGAATTACAGATGGTTGTATGCAGCCACGTGGATGCTGGGAACTGAATCCAGGTCCTCTGCAGTTCTTAACCACCAAGCTATCTCTCCAGCCCATACCCATAACTTTTTAAAAGAAGCTGGTCTAGCTGGGCGTGGTGGCGCACGCCTTTAATCCTAGCACTCAGGAGGCAGAGGCAGGCGGATCTTTGTGAGTTCAAGGCCAGTCTGGTCTACAGAGCGAGTTCCAGGACAGCTGGAGCTACAGGGAGACCCTGTCTCAAAAAGACAAAAAAAAAAAAAAAAAGCTGGTCTAGTGGGTGAGATGGTAGGCATATATAATCTCAGTACTCAACAGAGAAGGGCAGAAGGATGAGGAGTACAAGACTGTCCTAGGCTGTATGATGATACCTTGTCACAGAGTAAGAAAAGAGGAGAAAGAAGCAGTAGCAGCTATTTATTAGTCAGCACTGAAATACTGCTGTTTGTTGTTACTGTTGTTTTTTTAATCTCAGTTACAGGAAGGGAGGTATCAAGGAACTATAGGATTTAAAAGGGGTATGTGAAGCTCAGCATGGTGGTATACACCGTACACACCTTTAATCAGATCCCCCTGGAACTGGAGTTAAGAC
>VZQC01011238.1:1039134-1057837 GCA_009823505.1 Rhizomys pruinosus | reverse complement strand
CCACCATGCCCAGCAATAATATATTTTTAATAGATATAGAAAATATACTAGATAAAAATGCTGGAATCTTTTTAAAAATCCCATCATCTTAGCATTTGACTTTACTGTACATATCACAAATAAACCTTGAAAGTATCCAATTGTAGCTCCCTCAGTTTTCTACTTGCCTTACCTCCTTCTACCTTTCTCACACACTGTTCTTCCTTCCCCTCTCATTCCCTTTTTATTTGTGTGTGTGTGTGTGTGTGTGTGTGTGTGAGAGAGAGAGAGAGAGAGAGAGAGAGAGAGAGAGAGAGAAAACTCTGACTTTTACTCAGTCCCCAAGCCCTGTTATTTCTAATAATTCTTATGGATTTTCTGTTAGCAATCATAATTTACGCACATAAAACAATTCTAATTTCTTACTGTAAAGGCAAGGACTTCTCACAATATTGCTAGAAGTGACTAGAAGTCACCTTATCTTATTCCTTATTATAATTAATAATTGCAAATTATTGTTTTAAAATAGTATCTTTGAGGGCTGGAGAGATGGCCTAGCGGTTAAGAGCGCCAACTGCTCTTACAGAGGACCCGGGTTCGATCCCCAGCACCCACATGGCGGCTGAGAACCGTCTGTAACTCCAATTCCAGGATAACTCCAGTTCCAGGGGAATCCGAGACCCTCTTCTGACCTCCGTGGCATTGCACGACACAGGTGCACAAACTTGCATGCAGACAGTACATTCATACACATACAGAAATTTAAAAAAAAATTAAAATAGTATCTTTGAGGCAGACATGGTTGCACACACCTTAAATCCCAGTACTCGAGAGGCAGAGGCAGACAGATCTCTGTGAGTTCAAGGCCAGCTTTGTCTACATATTGAGTTCCAGGCCAGCAGGGGCTATAGGGAGACCCTGTCTCAAAAAGACCAAAATGAAATAGAATAATTAGTAACTTTGGGACAGGATGCTTCATGTGGAAGTAAATGGCTGTACTCAATCAGGAAGTAAAGGCAGGAGAAACGAGACCAGCCTATAGGACCTGTCTATAAAATAAATAAATACATAAATACGTAAATAAAGAAATACATAAATAAATAAAATAAATAAATACTTCTTCAGGTTAAGGAACTTTTCTTTTATTCCTAAGGGGATATGTGGCTCCTCCTCATTCACTCTCAGGTCCCTCTTTGATGCCAGATTGGAGAATGGTCAAGATGGCAGAGGAGGTCATTAAAGTTTAGGTTACCCAGCAGGGTAGTGACACAATCTTCAAGAAGATCACCTGCAAAGAATTCCTGGCGAAAATAATTTTCAAGGATGACTGGTGCCTTTCTTCCCAAGACATTTTCCCTTAAACACCAACACATTTTCTGGTGATATTCAAGAAACATATGGCCTAAATTTCTGTCCCAGAAGGTGATGATGAAAATCTTGGACATTTAAATGATTGCTGGCAAGAAGTATACTGTTAATCTAGGCCTGAACAGAAATTATTGAATGGTGGTGGATGAAGGAACAGACAGGGGACAATCTGCATATCATATTCATCACCATATTCTTGGAGGTCAGCAGATGAACTGGACTCCTTAGCAAACTCCACTATGTTAAATGGAACAATCTTATTTTCTTTGTGTATGAACAGACAGGAAATAATTTTGGGGGGGAGTCTTTTTTGAGACAGGGTCTTCTTGTAGCCCCAGCTGTCCTGGAACTTGCTCTGTAGACCAGACTGGCCTTGAACTCACAAAGATCCGCCTGCCTCTGCCTCCCGAGTGCTAGGATTAAAGGCGTGTGCCACCACGTCCAGCTGTAATAATTTTTAAAAACCCATACCTAATAAAAGATATAAAATGGAAAAAATTAGTTGCTTGTATATATTATAATTTATTTTCCTGCCTTATACATTATTTTCTATTAGGCATGAACTGCCTGAGTAAAGGCAGAATTATACACACTGGGAAGGCAAAATGGTGGGAGAAATCCAAGTTTATAACTTCATTTATTCTGAGGCAGGGTCTCACTATGTAGATGAGGTGAGCTCTGAAATCACAGATGTTTGTCTGCTTCTGCCTCTAGAGTGCTGAGAACAAAGGTGTATGCCACCACACCCAGCTTTTAATTTTTGGGAGGGAGGGGCATGTGTGTGTATGTGGAGGCCTGAGGTTGACTTGGGAATCTTCTGCTATCGCTCTTCACCTTATTCTTTGAGCCAGAGTCTCTCAAATGAATGCAGAGTTCACCAGTGACTAATCTGGCTAGTGAGCTTGCTCTGAGGAATCCCACCTCTGCCTTCCAAGTGCTGGAATTGCAAGTGAGCTGTCATGCTCATTTGGCATTTACATGGTATATTAATCACTTTTCTGTTGCTGGATAAAACCACCATGACCAAGGGAACTAATAAAAGGAAGAGTTTATTTGAGCTTACAATTGACAGTTCCAGGGAATCAGAGTCCATTGTGGGGGGAAGCATGGTGGCAGGAGCTGGAGCAGAAAGCCGAGGGTCACATCTTCCAGTGAGCACAGGAAGCAGAGAGAGAGAGACTGGAGACTAGCAAGGCTTTTTAAACTCTCTAAGCCTGCCCCCAGTGACATACTTCCTCCAGCATGGCCACACCTTCTAAGATCTCCCAAAACAGTGCCACCAACTGGGGACAAAGTGTCTGAATACTTGAAGCCTATGGGGGACATTTTTTGTCTTTTTTTTTTTTAGACAGGGTCTCCCTGTAGCCCCAGCTATCCTGGAATTCACTATGTAGACCAGGCTGACCTTGAACTCATAGAAACCCACCTACCTCTGCCTCCCAAGTGCTGGGATTACAGGCAGGCGTGCACCTCCATAGCGGGCAATAAACTATATTTTTAAAGCTGATTGTTTGTTTGTTTGTTTGTTTTTGTGTTGTTGTGTGTCTACCTGTAGTTATCGCTCAGCCTGGAACTTGCAAGGTAGAAACTACCCGGATGGCACTTGGAAATAAGAGAGATCTGGCCTGCACCTCTGCATACCCAGGTGCTGTGAATAACACCGACCTCTACCTCCGGGATCCAAGTGCCCCCCCCCTCCCTGCCGTGTACCCGCAAACAACACCCAAGTTAATAAACGAATTTTTGTCTGTTTCTTTTGTCGTTTTTGTTGTTTTTCGCTTTTTGTTTTCTTTCTGATTGATATAAGTTCTGAGGACTATTATTTCTTTTTGCTGCCTTACGTGTCATCGTGGTTGGTCTCATGCGACTCTTAGCGCGAGGAACGTTCTGCTCTTTCCCCCTTCCTTCTACCATACCTTCACACTTTCGGCCCACTTCTCCTGGCTGTTGCAGTACACATGGCACCTGCTGCCTTCGGCCACTGACGCACAACTTGTATATTCGATGATTCATTTATGCCCCTGTTTATGAGGCTGACGGTGGCCAGAGCCTTCTTGATGGTGTTCCTCACATAGGATGTGCCTGGCTGGATCTCTGCTTCATGACCACCAGCAACCCTTTTGCTGTCACGATCCTTTTGCCTCGGGCTCCACTCCCACAGTCAGCCCACTGTAGCGGAAGGAGTTTCAGGCCTTCAGATTATTGGGCTCTGTGCTGTGGGTCCTGTTCCTCTTTTTTTTTTTTTTTTTTTTTTTTGTTTTTTTTCTTTTTTGGGTCCTTTTAAGACAGGGTCTTCCTGTAGCACCCAGCTGTCCTGGAAGTCACTCTGTAGACCACACTGGCCTTGATCACTTAAAATTAATTTAGTATTCATTTGCCTTTGTACTCTGCTACCAAGCTGCTAGTGCATTTAAAGTTCGCTGCGCATCTTCCCACTACACTTCTAGGCGCTGTTCTGCTTCCTCTTGATCATGTTATTTTTATTGTCCTTGGAGCTAATCCGTTTTCATGTCATGAACCTACCCTCTCGCTCACAGGTTCCGCTTTTCTTGTTGGACATGGAGCAGTTCTGCATAACCATCCATCACAGGTGCATGGACATGCAGCAGTTCTGCATGACCATCCATCGCAGGTGCATGGACATGCAGCAGTTCTGCATGACCATCCATCACAGGTGCATGGACATGCAGCAGTTCTGCATGACCATCCATCACAGGTACATGGACATGGAGGCTCCTCACTGCAGTGGCAGGAGGTGGAAAGAGCTTTGTTTTATTTTTAAAATCACATTTTATTTGAGTGTGAGTGTGGGTGTGTAGCACATGCATGTGTGAAGATCACTAAAAAATTAAAATTATTAAGTGATTCCAATCAAAATCATAAAATAAGATAAAATACTATGGGCAGGTGTGTGGAAATGGTGGTTTGTTTTAATCCCAACACTCAAGATGGGAGCAGGCAGATCTTGTGAGTTTGAGGCCAGCCTAATACATAGAGTTCCAAGCCAGCCAGACTACATAATGAGACCCTTTCTCAGAAAAATAAAAAGTACTCTGGAAGTAATATGTTAAGCAAAGAAGAATATTTTGAAGAGGAACACAAAAAAATCTGCTTAAGTCAAGAAAATACTGTGTTCTGAGTATATACAATCTAGTTCTCTAATGTTCTGACTTTATTTTATTTTATTCTTTTTCAGACAGGGTCTTCCTATAGCCCCAGCTGTCCTGAAATTCACTAAATAGAGGAGACTGGCCTTGAACTCAGAGAGGTCCATCTGCCTCTACCTCCCAAGTGCTGGGACTAAAGACATGTGCTGCCACGCCTGGCTCTCTTTAACATTCTTAAAGCACTTTATTAATGAGTTATAATTGTTTTTCAAATACAGAAAAAACTTGAAAAAGTTCTTTATTGTGTTTTGAGACTGGGTCTCACAATGTAGCCCAGCTTGGCCTCAACTCACAATTTTCCTGTCTCAATTTCCACAGTACATTAGAGGTTTGAGGGACCACTCCCAGCTGAGAAAATTATGTATTTGTAGGGTGTGTGTGTGTGTGTGTGTGTGTGTGTGTGTGTGTGTTAGGAAGACCTTCCCCAGTGTCCATTTAGGCTAGGTTGGTTGGCCCCCAGGGAATCTGCCTATCTCTGTATCCCCAGCACTGAGATTTATATTATAAGCACTTGGAGAGTAGAGTCAGAAGTATCAGGAGATTCGAGGTCATCCTATGTGTGTACTAAGTTCAAGACTAGAGTAGATTATATTAGACCCTGTTTCAGAAAACAAATCACACACAGCAGAATCATTCCCACTGTTAGAATGTTTGCATGAGGTAGGCCAAGATGGTAGGATTGTTAATTTTCTTCCAGTATTTGAAGGCACATATCTTCTTCAGATGCAAACTATTGTTTATCTGTATTAAGCTTTGGTCTCCCATATAAGATAAGCTTTTTAAAATTCTTCAGTTCAGAGAAAGGTGTGGGAAAGAGGTACATTCGAGAGCATGAGGAATCTCAGCAAGTGAGTTATAGCAAAGAGGTCAAGGCATCAGGAATGTTAAGGGTGTCTCGGTCCTGTGGCTTCTGCTTTTTTTGGAAGTATAGACAAGACCAAGAGTTAAGAGTATGGGATGAGACATTGGAGGGGAGAGGAGGTTTCAGATCATTGCTATGAAGAACTGGAAATTATAACTAGAAAAATGCACCAAGATTCAGAGTTCCATTGAGACAGAAATCTGCTACCAACCATATGGGTTGTTTGGCTTTCTTAAGCAGCATTTGGTAATCCAAGTGTAGAGTCGACAGTTCTGGGACTTGAGGAATTTTTTTCACGTTAGAATTCTAGAACAGTAGCAAAGGAGTTTACAACATTAACAAGCAAGTATTTGACCAACTTTTCTTGGTTTGATAGAGAAGGAAATACAATTGGAAAGAAAATTAGAGTTTAAGGGACTAACGGCCTAGTTGAGGTCAGAGAACAGATGTAGTAGATGGGGAACTGCAAGAACAAGAAATGTGGTTGATTTTTTTTTTCTTTACTTTTTTTTTTTTTTTTTTAGTAAGATTTTGAAAAAAAAAAGATTTTATGAGAGCTTTTCTAGGTGGTGACAGACTCTGGGTCATCCTATGTGTGTACTAAGTTAAGACAACTAGAGTAGGCTATATGAGACCCTGTTTCAGAAAACAAACAAATCACACACAGCAGAATCATTCCCACTGTTAGAATGTATGCATGGGGTAGGCCAAGATGGTGATGGGATGGTTAATTTCCTTCCAGTAGCATGGGTGTAGCAAGGGTGGCCCAAGTAAAATAGAGGTGTAAGGGTGTTGGAGTTGAGGAAGTCAAGTAACTAAGAGGCTGGTCTAGGCGAGTCACAGTTGTAGTATATGAGAATGCTGAGATCATCAGGAGAATGTAAGGAATGGAAGATAAGGGGAAATGGGAGTCACTTGACAATATTCCCAGTGCTAGGAACAAGGCACAAGTATGGTTAGAATAGACTAAAAGAGAGAAGTAAGATGTGGCTTCATATGAATACTGTGTAGGAAATCTGAGACCCACAGAAGTTTGCCTGAGATTCTCTTATCACACTGGGAAAGTAAAGCTTTCCCTAATTTTTTTTTTCTTCTGGTCTTGTCCTGAGAATATACCTTGTGGGGCTAGAGAGATGGCCTAGCGGTTAAGGGCGCCTACTCCTCTTTCAGAGGACCCAGGTTCGATCCCCAGCACCCACATGGTGGCTGAGAACCATCTTTAACTCCAGTTCCAGGGGAATCTGACGCCCTCTTCTGACCTCTAAGGCATTGCACAACACAGGTGCACAAACTTACATGCAGACAGTACATTCATACACATACAAAATAAATGAAATTTAAAAAAAAAAAAGAGAGAATATACCTTGTAACAAATTTTCTTATGTCTCTATTTTGCATACACATCTCTTCCAATTTCTGTTACTAGACATTTATTCTTTTCCTTGACCTTCTAGCATTTGAGGTATGCCTTTCTTAATTTCATTTAATTTTTTGGTGGGAGCATCACCACAGCATACTTGTGAACATCAGAGGACATTTGTGGAACTTGATTCTCTTCACTCCACCCTGTAGGTCCCCAAGATCAAGCTCAATTTGTTGGGGTTGGTGGCAGGGACCTTTATCCACTAAGCCGTCTCACTGGCCCATGAGGTACGCACTTGCATGCAAAGGAGCCCCGCCCCCCACATTTATGTTCTATAATGAAATTGTTTTCTTAACTCACTTCTTGATTTTTTTTTTTTACATTTATTTATTTGTATGTGTGTTTATGTGTGTGCATGTAAGCCACAGAGCATGTGCACGTGGAGGTCAGAGGACAACCAGTGGGAGTTGCTTTTCTTCTTCTACCATGTGAATTCTAGTGATCAAACTCAGGTCATCAGGCTCAGTGACAAGCACCTTTACCCACTGAGCCATCTTGCCAGCTGCTTAATTATTTTTTTATTCATAAAAGTACCATGTTCTTGGAAGCTGGAGGTGGCTCAGCAGTTAAGAGCACTTGTTTCGGGTTTCATGTTGAAGTCCTTGATCCACTTGGAGTTGATTTTTGTACAGGGCGAGAGGTCGAAGTTTAATTTTATTCTTCTACAAGTGGTGATCCAGTTTTGCCAACACCATTTGCTGCAGATGCTGTCTTTCCTCCATTGAGCCTTCTTGGCCCCTTTGTCAAATATGAGGTGACTGAAATTGTATGTGCTCAAGTTTGGATCTTTGTTTTGTTCCATTGGTCTATAGGTCTGTTTGTGTGCCCATATGCAGTTTGCAAGTATTTTGTTGAGAATTTTTGCATCATCTATGTTCATTAACGAGATGAGTCTGTAGTTTTCTTTTTTGGTTGTATCGCTGCCTGGTTTCGGTATTAGAGTGATACTGGCTTCATAGATGGAATATGGGAGATTTCTCTCTGCTTGTATCCTTCTGAACAGTTTGAGTAATAATGGATGTAAGTCCTCTTCAAATGTTTTATAGAATTCTGCCGAAACCATCTGGGCCTGGGCTTTTTCTAGTTAGGTTTCTTATTACATTTTCAATTTTCTCCATAATATAGGTCTGTTTAAGCTGTCAGTCTCTTCTTGGTTAAGCTTTGGTGATATCCCCGGATTTCAGATATCATCCATTTCCTCTTAGGTTTTCTTTTTTTTTTTTTTTTTTTTTTTTTTTTTTTTTTGGTCTTTTGAGACAGGGTCTCCCTGTAGCCCCAGTTGTCCTGGAACTCACTCTGTAGACACAGCTGGCCTTGAACTCACAAAGATCCGCCTGCCTCTGCCCACAAGTGCTAGATTAAAGGCGTACGCCACCACGCCCGGCCTTTCTAGGTTTTTCAAATTTAGTAGAGTATAGGTCTTTAAGTATTCCCTGTACGATTGTCCTGGATCAGTTTTCTTTGTCTGTTGTGATATTTTCCCATTTCAATCACAAGATTCTATTGATGTTGGAGTTGCTCTTCTTTTGTTAACTGGGCATGAGGTCTGTCTGTCTTGTTTATTTTTCAAAGACCAACTTTTTGGATTCGATTGATTTTGTTTTGTTTTGTTTTGTTTTCTTTGTTTCTATTTCACTGATTTCTGCTCTGATTTTTATTTCTTCCTGTCTGTTGGGTTTAGGGTTAATTTGTTGTTGTCTCTCAAGTGTTTTTAGCCACAGGGTTAGATTGCTCTGTTTTTTTTGGTTTTGTTTTTTGCTTTTTTTAATGTAGGCATCCATGGCTATAAATTTCCTTCTTAGGACTGCTTTTAAAGTATCCCATGGGTTTTGTTGTGTTGTATTGTCATTTTCGTTTAGTTCCAGGAATGCTTTTATTTCTTTCTTTATTTCTTCCTTGACCCATTCATTATTCAGTAGTGTGTTATTTAGTCTCCATGTGTTCTTGTAGATAGTAGGGCTTATCCTGGTATTGATATTGAGCTTTATTGTGCTGTGGTCTGATAGAATGCATGAAATTATTTCAATCTAGTATTTGTTGAGGTTTTTTCTGTGTGCTAATATGTGGTCAATTTTGGAGAATGTTCTGTGGGGTGCTGAGTAGAAAGTGTATTCTCTGGTGTTTGGGTGGAATATTTGGTAGCTGTCTGGGAGGTCCATTTGATGTATCATATTGTTCAGTTCAGATGTCTCTCTGTTTATTCTTTGTCTGGGTGACCTGTCCAAAGGGCTCAGTGGGGTATTGAAGTCCCCTACTTTAAGTGTCTTGGGATTAATCTGTGCCTTAAGGTCCTGGAGAATTGTGCTTATAAAGTTCAGTGCACCAGAGTTTGTGAAATCTTGATTGTGAAATCTTCATGGTTAATTGTTCCTTTGATAAGAATGTAATAGCCTTCTTTGTCTCTTCTGATTACTTTTACTTTGAAGTCCATTTTGTCTGATATTAAAATAGCAACTCCTGCTTGCTTTTTGGTACTATTTGCTTGGAATATTTTTTTCCATCCTTCCACCTTAAGTTGGTGCCTATCCTTGAGGGTGAGATGGGTTTCTTGTAGGCAGCATATAGATGGGTTCTGTTTCCAGTTCTAAATTTTTATGGAGTAAATGTCCCTGCACATGTCATGGATGTGATTTCAGGATAGAGCTTCACTGAACCCATTGCTATTCAGGTTCAGGGATGGCAGGTTACTCTAAGTGAATATGGTTAGAGTAGCTCAGACTGGATCTGGGAAAACATCTTCTTTGCTCCCTGCCATTGTCCACATAAATTATCACCCATCCCTAGAGAGAGGTAATGGGCCTATTTGCTTGGTGCTGGTACCAAGTCCAGAACTGGCTCAGCAGGTGCAGCAAGTTGCTGCTGATGAATATACCATAGAGCTTGTCACTTGAAGTCTACTTGCATCAATGCTGGTGCTCCCAAGGGACCACAGATCTGTGATTTGGAGAGAAGTGTGGAAATCTGTATTACCACACCTAGAAGACTAGGAAAACCAATCTGAGAAGAACAACAAACCTTTCCTTGGTGAAGCAGAAGGCATGCTTGATATGGACTTTGAAACTCAAATAAGGAAAATTGTGGATCAAATAAGACACGATAGGCAAACCTTAACATGCAAGTTGGCCCAAAGAAGTAAGTTTGCTGAAGATTTCCTGAAAGGCTATGTTCATATAAACATTGGTGACTAGAACTGAGTGCAGACCACAGCAAAGGTTCAGGTCACTCCAGGGGCAGAGGAGGCATGAAGGATGATCATTGGGACAGATACTCTGTGAGCAAAAGGGGTGAATTTAATACCTTTATTAGAGACAGAAAATTATTACAGAGGTTACTCTGGTTTGCTTAAGAGAGATTTGGGGGTTAAAAACTCAGTGCTGTTTTCAGTGCTGCATATTACCTCAGTAGGAGCTTTAGAAGTAATTTTGGGTCTGCTAGTATACAGACCAGTTTTAGGGCTGGTATTCCAACAAAACATTATCAGAATGGTTATGATAGCCCTCAGTAATATGGAAGTAATGTTGCAAACATGCACAATGGTGTGAACCAATAGGTATATGCATATCCTGCTACCACAGCTGCTGTACCTGAGTGGCTGGCTGGCTGATGCCAAAAGGATATTCTCAATAACACTTTAGAAGTGTATGTAAATGTCTCTTGTTTCATAATTGCTATTTATATTGTGTGTTATCAGACAAGATAGTTATTTAAGAAACATAGGAAATGAAGAAATTATTACAGTACAACAGTAATTATGGTGTACTTTTTCACTATTTAAGTTGGATATTTCTCTACATTCCTGAAACGATTTTTAGGGGTCTTTTTTTTTTCTTTGTACTAAAAAATGCTGGCAGTGTTTTCACAAGTAATTGTGCAGTGATTGAAAATACAATAAATGAAGGCAGGGCATGGTTTTGGAATATCTTTTATTGGAAATAAAATATCTTTTATTGGAAAATAAAAGATATTTCAAGACTGAAAAAGAGAAAGAAGGAGGGGAAGAGAGGGAGAAAGGGAGAAATTACCACCAGGTGTGGTAGCACACACTTTTCTTTTATTCTCAGTACTCATTTCGCTTTCTCTCTCTCTCTCTCTCTCTCTCTCTCTCTCTCTCTCTCTCTCTCACACACACACACACACACACACACGAGAGAGAGAGAGAGAGAGAGAGAGAGAGAGAGAGAGAGAGAGAGAGAGAGAAGAAAAAGAAGGGAATTGCCAAGTTGTTTTTTAGAGTGGTTTTATTGTTTGGCATTTTCACCAACAATGAGAGTTCCTGTTGACATTCTCACAAACATTTGATATTGTCAAGTGCTTTAGATTTTGGCCATTCTAATAAGTATGTATTGAATGGTATTATTGTTTTAAATTTTACTTTCCTGCCTATATATAATTTTCAGTCTTTTCACATGTTTATTTTCCATATGTACCATCTTTGGTAAGGTGTCTATCCAGTTCTTCTACCCATTGTTTTAATCTAGTTTTTTTACTGTTGAGTTTTAGGAATTCTTTGTGTATTTTAGATTTTGCAAATATTTTCTCCTGGTCTGGAGCTAGTTTTGTTTTGTTTGTTTAGTTTGGATTTGGGCATTTTTGTTTCATTGGTTTATTTGGGGGGTTTGGGGGCAAATTTACGTGCTTTTATTTTTGGTCTGTAATTCTGTTGCATTCATTTATCTGTCTATTGTGGTTTGTGATTATTTCCATGGTGGGCCAAGCCATGCAGAAAGCAGGTGTGGGAAATGAAAGCACAGCACAGGGACACATGGCAGGGTGTAAATCCAAATACAAATGGCGCTTCATTCAAATGCAACAGATCATCATATAGACAGCGTGACATCACCTCCCAGGGACCAATCCCAACCCTTTTTATCATCACATTCCAATTTGTGGGTGTAGCTTAAGTGTGCGTGAGCTAACATTTCCAGCTAGCACATCCCAGAGGCACAAGTGATTCTTACTTGTCCCTCTGGGATGTGCCAGCTGGAAATGTTAGCTCATGCATACTTAAGCTCAGAATAGATACTCCCACATCTCCCCACTTTTGTATTAGCTTCCATAAGCTCAGATAGTATCATAGAAATGATGGTCAACTACGTTTCTCTGGCTCAAATGGCCATAACTGCTCTGTAAAAATACTAAGAGTAATTAATGCCCAAATAAAAACCTAATAGAGAGAAAACCAACCAGTAAATACAAGCAACATTCACAGAAACCCAAGTAGAAACATGTGTCCAGTTTCACACAGATAGAGAATTTGGCTATACCCCAAAGTCTCAATTCCAGCTGGAAAGGCCTGCATATACAATTGTGCTGACCAAATGGAAGTCCAGTCTATGTTGTGATCTCACGATTCATCCCATCTCCTCAGCCCTTACACTCTGATGCATCCCCTGTCTGGCACTTAGTCTCTAGGCCTTGGGGAAAGGGGTGAGAGAGGGTGAGAAGTGAAACAGTCCATTTTTCTTTGAAGTGACACATCAGACTCTCAGTTCTGATCAAGCTTTGCTCATCCAGGGCTCCATTTCTTCTAATAAAATACAAAGTACAGGCACTTAAACATTAACTATCATGACAAGTCACATTATGGGCACAGACATAAATGTTTATATGGTATTTCAGTCTAGAAACTCTGGCCTTTTTTGCCAAGGGATGACAACTGTTGTGGCCTATAACATCTCAGCCACTAGAAGGTGCAAGCTTATGGTATCAGCTGTGTGCTATCCCCCCAAAGAGTGGGGTTTAGCCAATTAGATTTTTGGAGTGTACCAATATCAGGCTGCCACTAACTGCATAATCTCCAGGCAAGTGAGGTGTAACTGACAAGTCTTGCTTGACTTGGGAGACCAATACCTTCCAGTGATGCTCTCTGGCATCATGAAGACCAATTGTCCATTTGCAGGGCAAGGTCTCAACATAATTTTTTCTTTTCATGCTAACACCATGTCTTCTTTGGCAGTAGGGCCTTACCGTCCTTTTTGCACATACCCCAACATTACAGTTTATTGGCAGTTTATAAAGGTCATACTGAGCAGAGGCACATGTATTGCTATCATACACAGACAGATCTTAATATCCTATTAACAATATCTACACATACACACATTTATCTACACAGTCCTTCAAGAGATTTTTATCCTAGTGTTTGTACTGAATAGTCACATACATTGGAAAAAAAACACCTTTAGAAATATTATTTAAAACATGCAGCTCTAATTAATTGCACTGCCAGAGCTGAGATGGCTGATACAGTTTCCTTATCCTGGGATAGTTTCCTATCCCAGCAGATCCAGGGATTTTTTAAATGGTCTCTGGTCAGAAGGACCGTGGCACAGCTGTCAGAAGCCTGGTTAAGTAGGAGAAAGGAGAAAAAAAAAACATCTGTTAGTGAACCCCTAAGGGTCAAAAATCAGGAGGTCTTCAGAGGTCTGGAAACAAGAAAAAAAGAACTGGAAAGGAAAATTCAGTTATAATACCTGTGAAGAAAACAATTTGGATAGACAAGAAATAAAACTTTCAGATAACCAGTGTAGAAACCTAGGAACCCAGGCCGGGTGTGGCGGTGCACGCCTTTAATCCTAGCACTTGGGAGGCAGAGGCAGGCGGATCTTTGTGAGTTCAAGGCCAGCCTGGTCTACAGAGTGAGTTCCAGGACAGCTGGGGCTACAGGGAGACCCTGTCTTGAAAAGACAAAAAAAAAAAAGAAAAAAAAAAAAAAAAAAAAAAAAAAAAAAGACAAAAAAAAAAAAAAAAAAAAAAAAAAAAAAAAAAAAAAAAGAAAAAAAAAGAAAGGGCAAAGAAAAAAAAAGAAAAAAAAAATAAAAAGAAAATAAACCCTAGGAACCCAGTTTCAAATCAGGCCTTTACAATGACTTTCAGATCCATTCTACAAAGTAAACTTAATTTAATTTTTTTTGTGCACAATATAGAATGAAAGAAGTTTGAAGTGGCAACTTTGTTTTGACAGAAAACACACAGGAGAACATGGACACATGAGAGGTACATGAATCTGAAAGACACATTGGAGAACCGTTATAACTCACAGACAGGTCAGACAGACAAATGACTTAATTGTATCTGTTAACTCTGGACAATGGGAAATCCCCCCCCCTTTGTTTCTAAAATGTCATAGGTAAGTGTTGGTACCCAGAATAACTTGAAGGCAAGGCACAGAAAATTCTCAGTTCCCTGATCTGCTGCACACATAACTCTAAAGTTGTCCATCATTGTGCAGGGCTGAGGAACCAGTAATTGCAATTGTCACATTTACACAGAATCATTTAGAATTTAAGACATCTACTCAGGTAACAGCCTGTGTGCTCATACTGTGCTTTGCAGCACAGGCTCTGTGTGTGTGTGTGTGTGTGTGTGTGTGTGTGTGTGTGTGCACCAGGGTGGCAAACAGGGCAGGCAGGCAGGCAGTCAGATCTTATGGCTTGTGTAGATTACCTGCTAATTTAATGAGAATAAATTTATTGTTAGTGGAAAAATCAAAAGTCCCTTAAGGGGAGGCAGCCAGGTGGAACCTTACTTACTGCCTGAGGCAAAATCTGCGTGCCAGGTGGGATGGGGTGTATTGGACAACTTAATCTCAGAAAGCTTATATACAGAAGCAAAAACAAAAATGGATTGCTGAATAAAATGAGGTTTATAAAGAAAACCAATGAAATGGAAAATGCCAAAATCTGAAATAATCTCTTAAAAGTAAAAGTCTTGTAAACAAAATATAAAAACAAAAACAAAAACAAAACAGCGTGTTAAAAAGGCAGATGATGGGGCTGGAGAGATGGCTCAGCAGTCCACATGGCAGCTAAGAACCGTCTTTAACTCCAGTTCCAGGGGAATTTGATGCCCTCTTCTGACCTCTGTGGAATTGCACAACACAGGTGCACCAACCTACATGCAGACAGTACATTCATACACATTAAAAAAAAAAAAGCCAGATGATGTAAAAATCTCAAACAAAAGCCTGTAAAAAATTAATTATCCATACAAAAGGAAAAATGGAAAGTTGATTGTATTTTGAAACGGATGAAGAGCCGCTAAAAACAAACTCGATTACTCTGTCAGAAAAATGTATTAATTGAATCTCAATTGTTGTTTTGTTTTTCTTTTTCTTTGGGGGGGGTTTGTTTTGTTTTGGGGTTTTGTATTTTTGAGACAGGGTCTCCCTTTAGTCCCAGCTGCCTGGAGCTTACTCTGTAGACCATGCTGGCCTTGAACTCACAGAGATCTGTCTTCCTCTGCCTCCCAAGTGCTGGGATTATAATAATCCAATATAAAAACCCAAAAACCAAAATTGTGAACAGATCAGGCCATGCCATTAAATAAATTGTAAAAGAATTAGAACATGGCATTAGTTGTTACAAGCTCTGATTTAAATTCAAGTATTCCAACCAAGGCAATTCCTGCCATGTGGTCACAGATGGCAGACTGAGAAGTGGGTGTGGTTTAGCGCAAGTACCCTGGAAATGGGGCATGCGCAGACAAAGTCCTGCTGCTTCTGTTTCCTATTTGAATTGGCAGTGGGAAAACCCATAAAAGAAAGAATAAAAGCTAGGATTTAGGTGCAATCTGGTACTGGCAGAAAGCTGCCAAGGTGCAGGGAACCGGAAAGACAGACTCAGAGCATTTGGAGCAAAGTGGCACCAACAGGAAAAACTCATCTTAAAAAAATGCTTTTGAGGGGCGGGAGAATTGCCAGCGTAAGAGCGCTGACCGCGCTTGCAGAGGACCCCGGGGTTCCGATCCCCAGCACCCAAGCAGGGCGGCCGAAAACTCGAACGCCAATTCCAGGAGAACTCCAGTTCAGGTGAATCCCCGAGACCCTCTTCCTGACCTCCGCGGCATTGCACCACACGGGTGGCACGACCTGCATGCTGACACTACATTCATACACATACGAAATAAATAAAATTAAATTTAAAAAATGTAAAAAAAAATGCTTTGAGTACAAAATGGCGGGCTGGGAGGCTGAGCTATGCCAAAAAAAAAAAACCAAAAAAAAAAACCAAAAAAAAAAAAAAACAAAAACAAAAACAAAAAAAAAAAAAAAAAAGAAATAAAAAAAAAAAAAAAAAAAGAAAAAAAGAAAAAAAAAAAAAAACAAAAAAAAAAAAAGACAAAAAAAAAAAAAAAAAAACAAAAAAAAAAAAAAAAAGGAAAAAAAAAAAAAAAAAAAAAAAAAAAAAAAAAAAACAAAAAAAAAAAAAAAAAAAAAAAAAAAGAAAAAAAAAAAAAAAAAAGAAAAAAAAAAAAAAAAAAACAAATTAGCAGTTAAGACGCGTACTGACTGCTTTTGCAGGGAACCCAGGTTTGATCCCCCAGCACCAACATGGCCAATGAGAAGCTGTCCTCTTTGGCTCCAGTTCCAGGGGACTCTTTCAACCTCTTCTGACCTCCACGGGCAATGCACACCACGGGTGGACACAAACCTACATGCAGATAGTACAATTCATACACATAAAAAAAAAAAAGGGCAAGGCTAAGGCTGAGAAGAAAAGTGGAGAAGGGGGAGAAAGCACAATAGGCAGAAGTGGGGGAGAGAGAGGGAAGGAGAAAGAGTTGGGGAGGAGAAGGGGGGAGGAAGATCTGTAGGAAGGAAGTAAAGTTTTTAGCCTTGGAAGCACCTTCTGAATATTAGAATGTGTCCACTCTAATTTCAAGGGTACTGGTCAGAGTCCACAGGCCCACACAACCAACATTGGGGGGCTCTGAAATAGGGTCCATAGGCCTGCAATATTGGCATCCCAGAATTTACAGGGAGGACCAGAATATGGTCCAGATTCTCTCTCCAGCATCCTGGAAGACAGTGGTCTGGATAGGATTCAGGATGATTCCAGATTCGGGAACTCTCTGATACACCAGTTCTCAGGAGAGTTCAAAAACAGGGAAAACAGAAAAAATGGGAGGCTAAAAAAAGGTGAAGGAAGGGGGCTGGAGAGATGGCCTAGCGGTTAAGAGCGCTGACTGCTCTTGCGCAGAGGACCCAGGTTCTAGCCCCGCACCCACTGGCAGCCTACGAACATCTGTTAACTCCAGTTCAGGGCATCCAACACCCTCTTCGTGACCTCCGTGGCGTTGCACACACGGGTGCACCAACCTACATGCAGACAGTACATTCATACACATATGAAAAATAAATAAATTTTTAAAAAAATGTGAAGAAGGAGAAAGGATGGGAATACATATTGGGAAAACATTATGTTAGAATTCGAGAGAGGAATGTCTCCCCGTTAATCTTGGGGGCAGGAGATCAGAGAGACTACAACTATACTGTAGGCTATGGATGTCTTTTGGGCGTGTTGATATTGTGGTGAGACTCGCCAGTCGAGACGTTCTATACGATGTATCTCGAGTCGCGCTGTCAGTATATGTGTACATAGTGTAGTGGTAGTGCTGACGCGGTGAGTATATAGATAGTGCGTCCGGTTCAAGACAGCAGTAACGAGTGATACAGATAGAGGACGTGTAGTCAGTAGTGTCTCTGTGTGGTGATGGAAAATGGAGTACACGACAGATATGTATAACGAGGCTGTTAGAGAGTGTGTGTGTACGTGAGTGATCATATACACACATAGATGTGTGTGATTGTGGTGTGTGGAACACACGATACAAAGAGGAGACTGTGTGCGTGCATGAAGATGAGATCAGCCAGGGGGGGAGAAGAGAAGTAAAGGGGGGGCCAAGAAAGGGGGGGGGGGGAAACGGCCCCNTTTTTAAAAAAAGGTGAAGAAGGAGAAAGGAGGGAAGACAGAGGTGGAAAACAGTAGGTTAGAATTCAGAGAGGAAATGTCTGGCAGGGGGGCAGGACATGCACAGGGTCACACAGAAGGTAAGGGTGGGAGATGAAATCTCTCCTCCCTCAGATGGCCATCCAGCCCACCACATGGCGACTTAGGGGTCTTACCATGAGGGTCACACTATCAGCCCCATGCTCGGTCACCATATGGAGATGAGGTGAAATGACCCCAGCAGAACTGCAGAGTAGGAGCAGAACTGCAGAGTAGGACCCAATCAAATTCTTTACCTTAGCCTGTCAGAATTGTGGAACCATACCATGCACACAAACTCTCATAGTCACATGGGGATAGAGTAGGTAGGAGAAGAGACAGTACCTTGGGCCAAATCAACAGTGGGTGCTGTCTAGCCTGCACCCAGTAACCAGTCTGACTGGAGGCCTTACCGACTACTCCTACCACGAGGGGGCGTGGGTCACCAGAATGTTAGGTTATAAAGGCACATGAAGCCAGGCGTGGTAGCACACGCCTTTAATCCTAGCACTTGGGAGGCAGAGGCAGGCGGATCTTTGTGAGTTCAAGGCCAGCCTGATTTACAGAGCAAGTTCCAGAACAGCTGGGGCCATAGGGAGACCCTGTCTCGAAAAAGACCAAAAATAAAAATAAAGGCACATGAGACTTAAGTCACTCCAGGAATGTGATTTACTTCCATTTAGAACTGCCATGGAACAGGAGCAGTGGGGGCAGGAGCAAGATGGCGACTGGGGCCCACCCATTTATAGCCATGGGGCGGGGCCTCAGGTACAGGGGAAAAGGTCAGAAGATTGACAGCCTCTGGAGGAAGTGGAAGTGTGACCCTTTGGAATTCTGGGACGCCCAGACCTAACATTAATCATTGTAGTTTTGTACTAAGTTAATCTCAGCTAGTGTTGGTCCTGTATTATTATTCTTGTTGTTCCTCAATATATAGTTGCCTTCTTGATACCCACAAAAGAATTTGTTCAGGATTTTTTGGTTTAGTTTTTTTAATACAGGGTCTGATTGTATAATCCCAGGTGACCGGGATTACTCACTATGTAGATCAAGCTAGCCTCAAACTCACATGGATATGCCTGCCTCTGCCTCCCAGCACCTGTTGTACTTTTTTTTTTTTTTTTTTTTTTTTTTT
>VZQC01011238.1:1011555-1028026 GCA_009823505.1 Rhizomys pruinosus | reverse complement strand
TGCCTCTGCCTCCCTAGTGCTAGGATTAAAGGCATGCGCCACCATGTCCGGCTTAAAGACAGTTCTTAGCAGCCATGTGGGTGCTGGGAATCGAACCTGGTTCCTCTGCAAGACCAATCAGCACCCTTAACCACTGAGCCATCTCTCCAGCCCTGTTCTTTTTAATTTTTTGTTTTTATTTTATGCGTATAAGTGCTTTGCCTGCATGTAAGTATATGGTTCAAAGCAGTGCCTGTGGATATCAGGGGAAAAAAAGGGTGTGATGATTTGAATGAGAATGTCCCCCATTAGGCTCCACGTATTTGAACATTTTGTCCATATTGTTGGTGGTGTTTTGGGAGATCTTAGAAGGTGTGGTCTTGTTGGAGGAAGCCCGTTACTGGGGTTGGGCTTAAGAGAGTTCTTAATCCTTGACAGATTTTGAGTCACTCTGCTTTCCGTGCCTGCTCGAAGATGTGCCTGCTCGTTATATGCTTAGCTTCTCCTATTCTGGCCACCTCTGCTGCCATGCCTCCCCACCATGATGGACTTTGCTCCTTTGGAATTGTAAGCTAAATAAGCTCTTCGTTTTGTAAGTTCTCTTGGTCACAGTGTTTTATCACAGCAAAAAAAAATTAACAGATTTCATAAAACTGGAGTTATAGAGAGCTGTTAGCTGCCATGTGGATACTGGGGACTGAACCCAAGTTCTTCAAGAGCATTCAGTGCTCTTAATCTCTGAGCAATATATGGCTCCAGCTGTGGGCTTCAGGTTTCTTTTGTCTTTTGGATACAGGGTCTCCTTGTAGCCCCAGCTGGCCTGGAACTCACTATGTAGATCAGGCTGGCCTTGAACTCACAGTGATCCACCTGCCTCTGCCTCCCAATTGCTAGGATTAAAGGCATGTGCCACCATGCCTGGGATTTTTTTTTTTTTTTTGAGACAGAATCTTTGTAGCCAAAGCTGGCATTGAACTCATGGCAATCCTCTTGACTCGGTCTCTCCAGTCCTTGGATTTCAGTTCCGCGCTGCCACACCTAGCTCTCTTCTTCAGAAAAGTAAGCAAAGGTGCTGCTTTGTTTCTTCCATTTGTAATATGTATAATAATTATACTGTGTTCATTTCTTCACACTGCTTTTTTTTTTTTTTGGTTTTTTCGAGACAGGGTCTCCCTGTAGCCCCAGCTGGCCTGGATCTCGCTCTGTAGACCAGGCTGGCCTTGAACTCACAAAGATCCGCCTGCCTCTGCCTCCCGAGTGCTAGGGTTAAAGGCACGCAACACCACGTCCGGCTTTTGTCTTTTTGAGATAGGGTCTCTCCCTTTAGTCTCAGCTGGCCTAGAACTCACTATGTAGACCAGGCTGGTCTTGAACTCACAGAGATCCACCTGCCTCTGCCTCTGCCTCTGCCTCCCGAGTGCTGGGATTAAAGGTGTGTGCCACCACGCCCAGCTTTGCTTTTTTGTGGTATTTTTGAATTTTTGTTTTGTTTTGTTTTTGTTTTTGGTGACAGGTTCTCTTGTAGTCCCAGCTGGCATAGAACTCTATTTAGACCAAGCTGACTTTGAACTCACAGAGATCCAACTGCCTCTGACAAAACAACTTTAAAAAAGAAAGGATTTGGGGATAGAGAGATGGCTCAGTGTTTAAGAGCACTGGCTTCTCTTGCAGAGGACCTGGGTTCAATTCCCAACACCTACACAGTGGCTAATAGCCGTCTGTAACTCCAGTCCCATGGGATCTGACACCCTTTTCTGACCTCCTGGTCATTGCCTAACAATAGTTACACTTACATGCATTCAGGAAATATACTCATACCAAAAAAAAATGATAATAAATAAATAATTCTGTTTAAAAAAAGGAAAGATTTAATTTGGCTTAGGTTTAAAGGGATCAGTCTATGGTTACTTGGCTCTGCACTGATACAGAACATACAGACAGGGAGGGGTCTGTTATGTCATCAGGGATAATATTACCCAAGAACCCCCACTCTGCAATCTACTTCTTCCAACTAGTTTCCACCTCTCAAAGATTTCGGAACTTCCCAATGTAGGAGCACTAGCCAGGAACGTGCCTCAGACACATGAGCCTGAGAGGGAATATTCCATACTCAAACCATAACAATATATATTGAACTTTCCATTTGTACTTGAATATTTGGGGCATTCACTGTGTTTTCCATTTACTTTTTCCTCTGACTATATATAAAGCTCCACTGCTTTAATCATTGTTATTTCATAAAATCTGGAATAGCCAGTAATTTAATTTTTTTAATTTATGTGCAGGAATGTTTTACTTAAACATAAGTGCACCATGTGCATGTAGTGCCCACAAAAGCTAAAAGAGGGTATCATATACCCTGGAACTAGAGTTACAGAAGATTGTTACCTACCATGTCTGTGCTGGGACTGAAACCCAGGTCCTCTTCAAGAGCAACCAGTGCCCTTAACTGCCAAGGCCTCTCTCCAGCCCCTTTTGTTAATTTGAGATAGGATTTTACTATACAGTCCAAGGTGGCCTTGAATTCACAATTCTGCCTGCATCTCCTCTGTGCTGGATGTATAGCCATGTACTACCACACCTGGCTCCTTGTTACAGAGTTTTCAAATTTTTTAAGCAAATTTTACTATTTTTACAAATTTTTCCTTATTATTTTTTGCCTTACATATTTTTTTTTGTCATGCCAGGGATCAAACAGCCTTATACATGCAAACATTTTTTTTAAACATCCAAACATTTTACCACTGAGCTACATCCTCAGCCCTAGTTTTTTCTTATGAACATAAAATCATCTTTTCTAAGTGGAAAATTTATTGATTGTGTTAAATGTGTAGAT
This sequence comes from Rhizomys pruinosus, assembly GCA_009823505.1. Lineage (NCBI taxonomy): Eukaryota > Metazoa > Chordata > Mammalia > Rodentia > Spalacidae > Rhizomys > Rhizomys pruinosus. The sequence continues at coordinate 1,025,211 of VZQC01011238.1, read as the reverse complement.
TAACAGCAAGAGTTAGGCATATTTAAAATGTGGAGTCAGAACTGGGGAATGACCCAATAGGTAAAGTACTTACATATATATATACAAGCATGAGGACCTGAGTTTGGATCTCTAGCACCCATGTAAAAGCCAGGCATGGTAGGTGCGAGCCTGAAACCCCAGTGCTGGGGAATAGAGACAGGCAGATTCTGTTGAGCTCCAGGGTTATTAAAGACACTGTCTCTAAAAATAAGGTGGGGAGCAGGATGTAGCTTAGTTGGTAGAATGCTTTCCTGACATTAATTAAGCCCTGAGTTTGATTCCCTAGCACCACATACACTGGGTGTGGTAACGCAAGCCTATAATCTCAGCACTCAGGTAGTAGAGACAGAAAGATCACAAGGTCAAGGTCATCCCCTGCTATAAAGGAGCATTGAGACCAGCCTAGGCCACATGAGACCCTTTCTCCAATGACAGACAGACAGATGATAAATAAGGCAAGCAATACAGGAAGATACCCAAGGTTGACCTTAGACATCCACACCTACATACAACATGCACACAAAGAAATAACGATTAAAATACAGTGTCTTCCTATCTAAGGGTATGATGAATGTAATTTGCTCAAATTGTTTTGTAGCTTCTTGTTAGTATAAATTGAATATTTGCTTCCATAATATTTTCTAACTGGTTGCCTTGAGGAGGGCTTATTCATTTGCTTTGGGAAAGTACAGATTTCTGAAGCTGAAGTTCTATCCTTCATGTGTAAGCTAATTTTCTTTAATAATTATTATATTATTAGGTCACCTTAGCTATAAATGCCCTCCTGATTTTTATGACTTACTTTCTTCTATCTAATTGCAGTGGTGAATACCACCAGAGCAGGCTTAGGGGGCAGTGATAAAAAGCAAGAGCCATATATTGTACCTAACTGTAAGGGAAACATTGTAGTGGTTTTCACATGGTGCTGACTCTCTGGTTGAGATGAACATATTTTATCATGATTAATGTATGTTAGTTTATTCCTGTTTTGTTGAGCATGCCCAGGTCTAAAATACATTTTGTCAATCCCATACTCCATCTTGTCCCTCTTCCCCTGGTGCTGACTTCCTTTCTCTTCCCAACTATTCCCCTTTCAACTTTCATAGTTTTTGTTTGTTTTTTGTTCTGTAATCCAATGAATTGTCATTAGAGTTACTTAAAGGACTGTGGTTGAGGGATAGTTGTGGGAATGACTTTCATAAAATGAACATAATCTGGACTAATAACTTTTAATTAACCTCTGCAAAACCATGTGCTCTTGTGTCTTATGACCTGGCTACCTGATCTTATTTTTTTGGTCCCCTCAATTTGGTACTTTGCCCAAAAAATGTAATGAATGAATGTGGGTATACTTGAGAGTTAACATATGAAAGCACTGAAAGCAAGCACATCTATCTCCATTGCACACAGTGAACACTGGGAAGGATGTGTGACCTTGGGTGAATAAGATATTCTAGAACTGCATATGAAAAGACCAGATGTGGGAGTGGAGAATATGGCTCAGCAGTTAAGAGCGCTGGCTGTTCTTGCTGAAGACCTGGTTTCAATTCCCAGCACCCACATGGCAGCTAACAACCATCCATAACTCCAGTTCCAGGGGATGCAGTGCCCTCCGTAACTTCCTCAGGCCTTGTATACATGGGCATACATGAGTAATACACATAAAGTAAAAATTATAAAGTAAGTAAAAAACAGTTTTTAAACAGGGGAAGCTGGGAGATGGGTCAGCACTTAAGAGCACTGGTTGCTCTTGAAGAGAACCTGGATTTGATTCCCAGCACCCACATGGCAGCCAACAACTGTCTGTAACTCCAGTTCCGGGGGATCTGACTCCCTCTTCTGACCTCCACCTGCATTGCACGATACATGTGTGCCTAACTACATTCAGACAAGACTCTCATACACATAAAATACAAATAAAAATATTTTTAAAAAGAAAGCCAGGCATGGTGGCATACACCTTTAATCCCAACACTCAGGAGGTAGAGGCAGGTGGATCTCTTGTGAGTTCAATGCAGACCCTGCCTATACAGCAAGTTACAGGCCAGCTGGGATTACAGGGAGACACTGTCTCAAAAAAAAAATATATATATATATATCTATATCTATATCCATATATAATATTATTATTATTATAATTTTAAAGAAAGACCAGGATGGTCTATAAATTACGTGTGTTCTAAAATATATACAATAAATAAAGAAAATTTATATGGTCCTTATATTTGAAGTTTAGTTTATCCTGGGCCAGACCTAAGGATTTGCTAATGAACACGTGTTTTTCTCCTTTACAGTGATCTCTGCTACCTCATGGCAGCTGTAAGGAAGGGTGGACGTGGGTTTCTGTCTCTATAATTCATCGTCTGTTTTCTATATTAAGGAACTCACCAAGCCTGTATCTTTATCTTTTCATTATCAACTTCAGTTATTTTTCTCAGACTGCTAGTGTTATTCCAGATGAGCCATAAGCCTCAATTCCCTGTATGATTCAAATGGAGGTCCTGGAGGTGAGTGGGAGAAGCCCTCCCCACCCCATTACAGCTCAGAGCTTGCTTGAATATGTGTGATGGAATTCCGCCTAGGTGGTAGGCTTGGAAACCAGGAAGTAGACATCAGAAATTGCTTCCATCTTTTTCGTGGTTTCCGGTGTTCAGATAACATGTGGCAAAACAAATCACGGCCTCTTTAAGAAGTGGACTACTGGGTTTCTCCCTGTGGTGGCATATGCCTTATCCTAGCACTATGGGAGGCAGAGGCAGGTGACTTTGGTTCAAGGCCTGCCCTGGTCTACCAGAGTAGTCCAGGACAGCTGGGGCACACAGGGAGGACCTCTTTGTCTCAAAAAGACTAAAAAAACAAAATGAAGAGAGCATGCAAGACTACGTCCCCTTGTGTACAACCCACTACGGGGCCAGTTTGGCCTTTCTTTCTGGTTTGAACAGTTTTATTCAGTTTTTTACAGTTTCAGAGTTTATTTTTCATAGCTGATATTTCTTAGAATTGTCATGGATAGGAAAAGTTCCTTCAACCAACAATAAAAAAAAAAAAAGATTAGAACTAGAGCCAAGCTTTATACTTCACCAAGTACTTAAAGCCAGGCTTTTGTTCAGATGATCATAATCTCAGCTATCTGCTATAACACCACAGATAGTGTATATTTTATTTTATTTTATTCTATTTTATTTCATTTTTATTTTGTTTTTGTCTTTTCGAGAAGGGTCTCCTTTTGTAGTCCAGCTGTCCTGGATCGCTCTCTGGTAGTACAGGCTGGCCCATTGACTCACAAACGCATCGCCCTGCCTTGCCTCCAGTGCTGGTATTAAGGGTGCGCCACCACGCCCGCCCTTGTGTTTTTATTTGGTGTTGTTTCAAGTTTCCTTTGTGTTTGTCTGTTGTTTGTTTGTTTCAGCACTGAGATTAAAACCAGGGCCTTATGCATACTAAATGCATCTACATCCCAAGCTACATCTCATCCCCAGACTTGAAAGTTATTTCTGGGCTAGAGAGATGGTCCTTACAGTTCAAGAGCACACCAACTGACTCTTGACAGAGGACCAGGTTCAATCCCAGACCCACATGCGCGGCGAGAACCGTCCTAACTTCAGTTCCAGCGGGATCATCAACCAACCTCTTCTGTGCTTTCTGGGGCCGCATGACATGGGTGACAACCTGCTTAATAAAGGGGGGGTGCTGGAAGTATTCGGTCTCTAGCGGTAAGAGTACCGACTGTCTTACAGAGGGCCCGGGTTCGATACCCACAGCACCCACATGCCGGCCTGAGATACACGCTTTTGGTAACTCCAATTCCCAGGTGAACTCCATTCCAGGAGTAATCGCCCCTTCGTCTGACCCATGTACTCCGGGCACGACTCGCCAATTTACCAGCTACGGCACAACGGTAAGATACAGCAACAGTAGCATACAAATAATAAACAATCAAATACCAAATAAATTAATAAACAGATTCTTCTTTTAAAAGCGAGCCAGTAGCGGTGGTGGCGCACACCCTTTAACCACGCACATCGGGAGGCAGCGTCAGGGGGATTCTTGTTTTGTTGTTTTGTTTTTTTTGTTTTTTTTTTTTTTTTTTGTAGTTTGTTATGTCTCCTTGCATGCAGTTTGTGTGACCCATGTCGTGCAATCCGCGGAGGATCAGAGGGTGTCAGCATTCCCTGAACTGAGTTCTCCTGAAGCTTATGGAATTGGTTTCCCAGCGGTTCTCAGCCGCCATGCTGGGTGCTGGGGACGAACCCAGAGCGATCTGTTCAAGAGCGGCGCGCTCTTAAAACGCTATGGCCCATTCTCTCAGCCCCTAGGAGGATTTCTGGGTAAGTCACCGGGTCCAGCCTGGTCTTAAGAGTGATGTTCAGGGACCTATGGGGCTACCAGTTGGAGACCTGTCTCGAAAAATCAATATTAAAAAGCTTTCATTCTAAATAATTGTCATCTTGTAATAATTTCATACATCAACTATTGTCATAGTTGATCCATTTTGAATGTAAAATTTTTTTTTAATTTTATTATTTTATTTTTTATTTCTGTAGTTGTAATGAAATGTTCTATACTGCCATGCTAGTTTGGTGCACCGTGCCACGGAGCGTCAGGAATTCGAGCTTTCGGAGGTTGGTAACAGGAATCGATTCTCCCTGGAATCTGGAAGGCTCTCGGAATATGAGTTCAACAGTTCTACAGCGCATCGTGGGTTGCTGTGGGATCAAACCTGGGTATACTTGGCAAGAGCAGTCGGCGTCTTTAATGCTAGGCCCCATCTTTCCGCCCTACATTTTCCCTTTTATTTTTTTTTTATTTTATTTTTTTATTAATTTATTTCTGTTATTTTGTTCATCATTGTTAACTGTTCATGCAGGTTTTGTGCCCCATGTCTGCATGCCGCGGAGATCAGAAGAGGGTGTGGATTCCCCCTGGAACTGGAGTTTCCTTGAATGAGTTTCCAGACGGTTCTCACCGCCCTGGGGTGCTGGGGGATTCGAATCACGGTCCTCCACTGCAAGAGCAGTCGCGTCTTAACCTATAGCGGCATCTCTCCAGCCCTCATTTATTTTATTTATTTTGTGGAGACGAGTCTGGTTCTAGCTGGCCTGGATCTCTTTATGTAGGACCAGGTTGCTGAATCTCTGTGTAAAATCTTGCCTGCTTGGTACAAGTATGCGAGAGTAAAGCATACACACCCATCGCTGGCTCTCCTTTTTTGCACTTCTTCTTTCTGTGTCCTTCTGTTTAGTTATTATTTTGACCTTCTATTTCTATTCTTTCAGTTATAATTATTTAAGCTTTTTGAATTTATTCTGTACAGTAGTTCCTACACATACCGCTAGCTATTCTGTATGTAGTTGTGAGAGTAGACACAAGATCCTCTCTACCTAAAGTGGGCAAGCACAGAGCTTTTTTCCCTCATCAGGGACAAGTCTTTCTTAGGGTAGCCCCACCATCCAAACAATTGTAGCCTGCATGGTGATTGCTCCATTGGTTGTCTGTTTGTCACTTTCTTGTTGCTGCTGATAGACAAACACCCATCGACAAGGAAACCTATAAAGAACAGGTTATTTGAGCTTATGATCCAGGGAATTAAGTCCCTGATGGTGGGGAAATATGTGGCAGAAAGTGCAGAGAGGAGAGAGCAAAGCTTTCAGAGTTCCCCCTCTTCCATCAGGCACTTGGTACAAGAAGCAGCTGGGAATTGGCAATGCTAAACAACGTCTACCGCTGGGTTTGGAGAGATGGCCCTAGCTGTTAAGAGCACCCGCTAGACCATGTTTAGACAGGCCAGGTCGATCCCCGACCCACCTGGCGGCTGAGAACCGTCTGAAGACTACCAATTCCATGGACAATACTCACAGTCCAGGGGAATCTGACACCTCTTCGATCATGCTGCAAACAAATGCAACCATTCGAATCACTATCAACAAAAAAAAAAAAAAAAAAAATTTTTATTTATTTTTTGCGCCTCACGATCACAAGGTTGGGCCAACCTCCCCACGAAAAATGAGTCTTCTATCCGATATAAAATTTATTTAAATATAAAAATCTCTAAGCTGCCCCCACCATGACCATGCTATAGCCGCATGGCACACTTTAGGTCTCCTAAAACAGGTCCACCAATGAGGCAAAAATGTCCAACTACTTGGAATCTGGGGGACATTCATTCAAACCACCACAGACTCAAATTCGAGACCTCCCTGAAAACAGAGGGCAGCAAGGGACATTTTTTTGGGGGGTGTTTTCGTAGTTTACATGGTCTCCCTGTAGCCTCAGTGTCTGAACTTGCTACTGTAGACCAGGCGGGCCTTGAAACTCACAAAGATCCTGCTCGGCTTGCCTCCAGGCAGTGGATTAAAGGCGCTCGCCCACCCCGGCTGAAAAGGAATCTTTCAAAATGATGTGACCCACATAGTTTCTTCTCCCTCATTATCCATTAGCTAGACATTTATCACCATACCTAGTCTTAGAAATGTAGTCTTTCGCATTGCCTTTAACCTAGACTTGGGGCAAGGCACGCGGATCTCGTATCGGGCCCCTGGTCTACAGAGTAGTTGCAGCCAGAGTACGGGGGACTGTTCAGAAAAAAAACAAGAAATGTAGTTTAGTGGCGTGTTGGCGCATGCTTTAATCCTAGCACTTGGGAGGCAGAGGAGTGATCTGTGAAATTCAAAGTCCTCCTGGTCCTCATGTGAGCTTCAGGACTCCAGGACAGTCAGAGCTACAGGGAGACCTGTCTCAAAAAGCAAAAAAAGGGCTGGCACAGTAGTAGCGGTTAAGACCAACGTCTTGCAGAGGACGGGTCGATCCCCACCCACATGGCGGCTAGATATCTGAAACCAATTCCAGAGAGCTCAGTTCTAGGGAACCGACTCTGACTCCGAGGCATTGGAGACACGGTGAACAGACATGCATGCAACATATTCTACCATAATAATTAAAATTACAAGACAAAAAAAAAAAAGAAAAAGAAAGAAATGTTTGGGCTGAGAGATGTCATGGTTAGAGCCTGGTTGCTGTTAGAGGACTAGGTTCAAGTCCCACATGTCAGCTACATGTCGTAACTCCAGTTCCTGGAAATCTGATGCCTTCTTCTGACCTATGGGCATTGCACATGGTGTTTTCGGTGGGGCAGCACATTATACCACAAATAAAATATAAAATTTATTTCAACAAGAACTGTAGTCTTTAATTGAACAACTTTGTACTTAAAAATCTTAGCTGGTGTGGTGGCACACACCTTAAAAATAGCTATATGTTAAGGTGCAAAAAACATCTAATTGCCAGGCATGGTGGCCATGCTAATCCCAGCACTAGGAGGCAGAGGAGCGATCTTTGTGAGTTCAGGCCAGTCTGGTCTCGAGTGAGTTCTAGGACAGCTGGGCTACAGAGATCTGTCTCAAAAAGCCAAAAAAAAATCTTGCTGGGGGCATGGGGCAGGCCTTTAATCCTAGCATGGAGGCAGAGGCAGGCGGATTTTGTGAGTTCAAGGCCAGCTTATTTTACATAGTGAGCTCCAAGCTTGTTGGGTCTACAGGGAGACCGTGTCTCGGAAAAAAAATTTTACAAAGCCACAAGAAAATTTTTTTTTGTATTGGTTTTGAATTAGTTTTCAAATCTTGTCTTACTTTGTTAATGTTCATTTATTAATATATTTGGTGGGGCTGTTGACATGTGGTGGAGAGGTGAAGGGGCACGCAAGGGCTAATGGCTGGGCCAATACAGAGCTGTGGGACTGATGGTCCTGCAGCCAAACACAGAGCTGTAGAACTGATAGTTCCATGCAGTTGCAGAGCTGCTGGTTCCCATGACTAAACAAGATGAAGATCCAGCTGTGGGATTGATACCCACAACCAAGCATGCACAGTAACAGCTCAGGTACATCAGGTGGTGCAAATCCATGAAATCCACTTGTTCTTTGTAACAGGCAGCTTAAATAGGTTGTGTGGCATCACTTCCCAGTGGCCAGTCTTAGACCTTCACACCATCACAGTCATCCAGCCTGTCTTATTCAGAAGAGGGCTGCTGAGAGAGTCACTATACTTCCTGAGCCAATGCTAGTTGAAAAGCATGCCTGCATCTTTGGCTCTGCTACTATGCTAAAGCGATTAGTAGCCTGCCATGATTCAGTGTCTTAGTCGAGCTATCCACCTGATTAAGAAAATATGTACTATTAGGAAATTTGTATGGCTATTTAGATCTCCCATAGGATATTATTAATTTATTTATTTTTTATATTGGGAGGGGGTCTTGCACAGCCACAGTTGTGATGGTCAGGAGAACAGTTCTTCCATCCACATGCACATCTAAAGATCAAATTAGTCATAAGGCTTTTTTTTTTTTTTTTTGTGGCCTTTTTGAGACAAGGTCTCCTTTAGTCCACCTGACCTGGGAGTCACTATTAGACAGGAACAGGCCAGGCTGTCCTCAAAGTCACAAACATCTGCTGCTCTGCCTCCAAGTGGCTAGGATTAAAGGCCTGCGCCACAGCCAGAAGATTTTTTATTTATTTTTATTTTATTTTAGTTTATTTATTTTGTCTTTTGAGANCCCCCCCCCTACTCTCCTTTCAGGTGGCATACACCCCCTTTAATCACTTATACATTAGGCACGTTTCCGTCGGGTAGCAGGCAGGGTCGCCGTTGTGGATTTTTGCTTGAGCCAATTGCAGGACCCTGCCTTACTCGCCACGTTACGGCCCGTGGGATACAGGAGAACGTCTCAAAACAAAAATATATATTTATATATATCTATATCTATTTATCTACCTACCAATCTATCAGCTATATATTATATTGTTCTTCTATATACCTCATCCTATTTAATTTTTAAAAAGAAAAAGAAGTTAGAAAAGGACCAGACGGTCTATTAAGATTAGTGTTGTTCTAAAACTATATATCTAATACCATAAAGCAAAATACTTATAATGGTCCTTATATTTGACAGCTTAAGTTTTATCCTATGGGCCAGACAAGGATTCTTAATGAACACGTGTTTTTTTTCCTTTACAGTGACTCTGCTACCTCAGTGGCAGCGTGTAAGGAAGGGGAAGTGGCGTTCTGTCTCTATAATTCTCGTCCTGCTTTTATATACAGGAACTCACCAAGCCTGTATCTTTTCTTATATCATTATAAATTCAGTTACTTTTACCAGACAGCTTAGTGTATTTCCGATGATAGCCAAGCCTCAATTCCCTGTTGGATTCAAATGGAGGTCCTGGTTGGTGAGTGGGAGAAGCCCTCCCCACCCCATTACAGCTCAGAGCTGCTTGATATGTGTGATGGAATTCGCCTAGGGTGTGTAGGCTGGAAACCAGGAAGTAGACATCAAATCTAGTCCTTTCTTTCTCTGTGGTCCTGGTGTTCAGACTAAATCGTGCAAACAAATCACGGCTTCTTTAAGAAGCTGGACTGCTGGGCTTTCTTGTGTGGCATATGCTTAATCCTAGCATCTTGGGAGGCAGAGGAGGTGATTTTGGTTCAAGGCCAGCCCCTGTCTACCGAGTAGTCCAGGGGACAGCTGGCGGACACAGGGAGGACCTCTGTCCAAAAGCTAACAAAAAAAATAGAAGAGAAGAGCATTGCAGACTAGCCTTGTGTTACACCCACTACGGGGCCCAGTTTGGCCTTTCTTTTGGTTTTGAAAGTTTTATTCAGTTTTCATTAAGTTTGCAGAGTTTATTTTTCATACTGATATTTTCTTAGAATTGTGCATGGATAGCGAAAAGTTTTCATAACAAATAGTAAAAAAAAAAAGATAGAACTAGAGCCAAGCTTATACTTCACCAAGTACTTAAAGCCAGGCTTTTGTTCAGATGATCATAATCTCAGCTATCTGCTATAACACCACAGATAGTGTCATATTTTATTTTATTTTATTTATTTTATTTGTCATTTTATTTTTTTTTGCTTTTCGAGAAGGTCTCCTTTTTGTAGCCAGCTGTCTGGACGCTTTGTAGACCAGGCTGGCCTTGAACTCACAAAGCATCCGCCCTGCCTTGCCCTCCAGTGCTAGGATTAAGGGTGCGCCACCACGCCCGGCCCTTTTTTTTGGTTTTGTATTGTTTATTAGTCTCCGTTGCACAGTTGTTGTTGTTTTTGTTTTGTTTCAGCACTAGAGATTAAAACCAGGGCCTTATGCATGCTAAAGCATTCTACTCCCAAGCTACATCTCATCCCCAGACTTGAAAGTTATTTCTGGGCTAGAGAGATGGTTCTGCAGTTCAAGGAGACACCAACTGCTCTGCAGAGCGACCGGTTCAATCCCAGACCCACATGCGCGGCCGAGAACCGTCCTTAACTTCAGTCCATGCGGGATCATCACACCTCTTCTGTACTTTCTGGGGCACGCGTGACAAGGGTGACAAGCCTGCTTAATAAAGGGGGGGGTGCTGGAGAGATTGCCTAGCCGGTGAAGGAGTACGACATGATCTTACAGAGGGCCCGGGTTCGATACCCACACACCCCATGCGGTCTGAGTAACCCCTTTTCGTACTCCAATTCCCAGGGAACTCCATTCCAGGTAGTAATCGCACCCTTCTCTGATACTCCGAGGCATGTTGCACGACCGGGTGCACAGACTAACAGGCAGATTACAGCTCAGGTTCAATACAAATAAATAAAAACCAACAAATATAAAATATAAACAATGAAAATATAACGATTTCGTTTTAAAACGCGAGCCAATGCGGTGGTGCGCGCACCCTTTAATCCAGCACACGGAGGCAGCGCAGGGCGGGATCTTTTTTTGTTGTTTTGTTTTTTTTTTTTTTTTATTTCTTATGTTATGTCTCCTTTTTTTTTGCAGTCAAGTTTTGTGGACACCATGTCGTGCAATGCCGCGGAGGTCGAAGAGGTGTCAGCACTTCCCTGAACTGAGAGTTCTCCTGAATGGGTTGGAATTGCTTTCCCAGACCGTTCCAGCCGCCATGTGGGGTGCTGGGGATCGAAACCCAAGTGATCTGTCTCTAAGAGCGGTCGCGCTCTTAAAACGCTTTATGGCATCCATTCTCCCAGCCCCTAGGATGGATCTGGGTAAGTCACCGGGTCCAGCTTCTGCTCTATCAGAGTGATGTTCAGGGGGACTATGCGGCTACCAGTATGAGACCCTGTCTCGAAAAATTCATATATTAAAAAAAAAAAAAGCTATTTCTAAATAAACTTGGTCATCTTGTAATAATTTCCTACATAACTATGCATAGTTCTCATTTTATTAAAAATTTTTTTTTAATTTTATAAATTTTATTTATTTCTGTATGTGTATGAATGTACTATCTGCATGCAAGTTTGTGCACCCGTGCCACGGAGGTCAGAAGAGGGTGTCGGATTCCCCTGGAACTGGAGTGCTCCTGGAATTGGAGCTTCAAACAGTTCTCAGCCGCCATGTGGGTGCTGGGGATCAAACCTGGGTCCTCTGCAAGAGCAGTCGGCGCTCTTAACTGCTAGGCCATCTCTCCAGCCCCTCATTTTATTTTTTTTATTTTTATTTTTTTAATTTATTTCTGTATGTGTATCAATGTACTGTCTGCATGCAGGTTTGTGCACCCATGTCGTGCAATGCCGCGGAGATCAGAAGAGGGTGTCGGATTCCCCTGGAACTGGAGTTCTCCTTGAATTGGAGTTTCAGACGGTTCTCAGCCGCCATGTGGGTGCTGGGGATTGAACCCGGGTCCTCTGCAAGAGCGGTCGGCGCTCTTAACCGCTAGGCCATCTCTCCAGCCCTCATTTTATTTTTATTTATTTGTTTGGAGACAGAGTCTTGGTTCCAGCTGGCCTGGATCTCTTATGTAGCCCAGGTTGGCCTGAATCTCTGTGAAATCTGCCTGCCTCTGGCTACCAAGTACTGAGAGTAAAGGCATACACCACCATGCCTGGCTCTCTTTTTATTCTTATTCTTTCTGGCTTCTTTTAGATTTATTTTGACCTTATTTCTATTTTTTCAGATTTATTAATATTTAATGCTTTTGAATTTTATACAGTAAAAGTTTCAACATAACTGCATAGCTATTCCTGTATGTAGTTGTGGAGAGTTAGACCAAAGAATCCCTCTCTACCTAGAAGTGGGCAGAAAGCTTTTTCCTCATCAGGGACCAAGTCTTTCTTAGGTAGCCCCACCATCACAACTGTAGCCTGCATGGTTATATGTTCTCATTGGACTCTTCTGTATTAGTCACTTTTCTGTTGCTGTGATAGAAACACCATGACCAAGGGAACTTATAAAAAGAACAGGTTATTTGAGCTTATGATTCCAAGGGAATTAAGTCCCTGATGGTGGGGAAATATGTGGCAGAAAGTGCCAGAGCAGGAGCAGAAAGCCGAGGTTCACCTCTTCCATCAGGCACTGGTAACAGAGCAGCTGGAGATTGGCAATGCTTTAAAAACTCTAAGCCTGGGGCTGGAGAGATGGCCTAGCTGTTAAGAGCACCGACTGCTCTTGCAGAGGGCCCAGGTTCGATCCCCAGCACCCACATGGCGGCTGAGAACCGTCTGAAGCTCCAATTCCAGGAAAACTCCAGTTCCAGGGGAATCTGACACCCTCTTCTGACCTCCGCGGCATTGCACCATACAGGTGCACAACCTACATACAAATAGTACATTCATACACGTAAATAAAATAAATTTTAAAAATTTATTAAAAAAATCTCTAAGCCTGCCCCCCCAGTGACATGCTTCATACAGCCATGGCCACACCTTCTAAGGTCTCCCAAAACAGGGCCACCAACTGGAGACAAAAATGTCCAACTACTTGGAATCTGTGGGGGACATTCTCATTCAAACCACCACAGACTCAAATTCGAGCCCCTGAAAACAGAGGGAGAAAAGGAATTTTTTTGGGGGGGGGGGTTTCGAGACAGGGTCTCCCTGTAGCCTCAGCTGTCCTGGAACTTGCTCTGTAGACCAGGCTGGCCTTGAACTCACAAAGATCCGCCTGCCTCTGCCTCCCAAGTGCTAGGATTAAAGGCGTGCGCCACCACGCCCGGCTGAAAAGGAATTTCTTTTCAAAATGATGTGACCCACATAGTTTTTTTCCTCATATCCCATTAGCTAGAATTTATCACATACCTAGTCTTAGAAATGTAGTCTTCGCATGCCTTTAATCCTAGCACTTGGGAGGCAGAGGCACGCGGATCTCTGTGAGTTCGAGGCCAGCCTGGTCTACAGAGTGAGTTCCAGGACAGCCAGAGCTACAGGGGGACCCTGTCTCAAAAAGACCAAAAAAAAAAAAGAAATGTAGTCTTAGCTGGGCGTGGTGGCGCATGCCTTTAATCCTAGCACTTGGGAGGCAGAGGCAGGTGGATTTCTGTGAATTCAAAGCCCTCCTGGTCTACAATGTGAGCTTCAGGACAGCTGGGACTAAAGGGAGACCCTGTCTCAAAAAGACAAAAAAAGGGGCTGGAGAGATAGCCTAGCGGTTAAGAGCACCAATGCTCTTGCAGAGGACCCGGGTTCGATCCCCAGCACCCACATGGCGGCTAAGAACCATCTGAAACTCCAATTCCAGGAGAGCTCCAGTTCTAGGGGAATCCGAGACCCTCTTCTGACCTCCGCGGCATTGCACGACACGGGTGCACAGACATGCATGCAGACAATACATTCATACACATACAAAAATAAATTAAAAAAAAAATTTAAAAAGGCA
>VZQC01011238.1:925266-1009351 GCA_009823505.1 Rhizomys pruinosus | reverse complement strand
TTTGTATGTGTATGAATGTACTGTCTGCATGCAGGTCTGTGCACCCATGTCGTGCAATGCCGCGGAGGTCAGAAGAGGGTCTCAGATTCCCCTGGAACTGGAGTTCTCCTGGAATTGGAGTTACAGACGGTTCTTAGCCGCCATGTGGGTGCTGGGGATCGAACCCGGGTCCTCTGCAAGAGCGTCGGTGCTCTTAACCGCTAGGCTATCTCTCCAGCCCCCCTTTTGCATTTTAATAGTCCAAAAAATATAATGCTCTGAGTAGCTTATATTTGTGTTTTTCTTTGCATTGTTATACTTTTTTTTTATTAATTTTTTTTATTTATTTATTTCTGTATGTGTATGAATGTACTGTCTGCATGCTAGTCTGTGCACCCGTGTCGTGCAATGCCACGGAGGTCAGAAAAGGGTCTCGGATTCCCCTGGAACTGGAGTTCTCCTGGAATTGGAGTTTCAGACGGTTCTCAGCCGCCATGTGGGTGCTGGGGATTGAACCCGGGTCCTCTGTAAGAGCGGTCGGCGCTCTTAACCGCTAGGCCATCTCTCCAGCCCCTGCATTGTTATACTTTTAATAAATATTGATGCTGCATTATGTGTATTCAAGAAGGTAACCACTGACTAAAGTTTCATGAACATGGGTAATCTTATTTACTGGGTTCCCAGTTACTGGAACATACTGACTATGGAGAAAATTACCTCTATTCTTGGAGCTTTTTGTTTGTTTTACCTTAAATTGAACAGTAATGTCTTTCTTTTAACCTGAGTGAATGTTTCTATTTTTCACTTATTTCACAGGTAATTCTGACTCAAAGGACAGAAGAGGTGAGCTGATCACCTTTTGTCTGTTGTCCCTTTTACACAGTGTACACTGCTCATCCGTGCTTCCTCTGCTCAGTGTGTGATAACCTTGTGTGTCTATGGTTGTGTTGTTTACTGTTCCTTAAATTGTTCAGAAAAAGAGTAAAAATTGTACATTGTATTTATTTTTATTATTATTATTATTATTTATTTTGGAGACAAGGCCTTCCTGTAGTTCCGGCTGTCCTGGAATTTACATGTAGATCAGGCTGGTTTTGAATTCATAGAAATCTGCCTGCCTCTGCTTCCCAAGTGCTAGAAGATGTGTGGCATCATGCCCAGCCTTATTTTTATTTTATGTGGGTGTTATGCCTACATGTGTATAAGTGCAGCCATGTCATACCGTGCCCATGGAGGACAAAAGATGGCATCAGACACCCCCGCCCCCGAACTGGAGTTTTCAATGGTTGTTAGCCACCATATGGGTGCTGGGATTTGAGCCCCAGTCTTCTGCAAGAACAGCCAGTACTGTTTATTTTATTTTATTTTATTTATTTCTGTATGTGTATGAATGTATTGTCTGCATGCAGGTTTGTGCACCCGTGTCATGCAATGCCGCCGAGGTCAGAAGAGGGTGTCAGATTCCCCTGGAACTGGAGTTCTCCTGGAATTGGAGTTTCAGACTGTTCTCGGCCACCATGTGGGTGCGGGGGATCGAACCCGGGTCCTCCGTAAGAGCGGTCAGCGCTCTTAACCGCTAGGCCATCTCTCCAGCCCTAGCCAGTGCTCTTAAATGCTGAGACATCTTTCCAACCTCAGAAATTACTTTTTGATTTACTTTTTGATATTTTATTATTTTATGTGTATAAATGTATTAACCTGTATGTAGTGCACCCATGTTGTTCAGTGCCCCAGGAAGTCATAAGAGGGTGTTGGATCCCTTGGAACTGGAGTTACACATGGTTGTTAGCCACCATGTGGGTGCCGGGAATCAAACCCAGGTCCTCTGCAAGAGCAGACAGTGCTTTTATCCACTGAGCCATCTGCAGCCATGATTTATTTATTTTTATCTTATATGTATGTGTTTTGCCCACATGTGTGTACGTATGTTCCCTAGGTGTGTACAATGCGCACAGAGGCCAGAAGGTGGCATTGGATCCTCTGGAACTGGAACTGTTGTTAGCTACCATGTCCATGCTAGGAACCCAACTCTGCAAGAGCAGTCAATGCTCTTAACTCCTGTGCCATCTCTCTAGCCCCTCAGGTTTTTGTTTTGTTTTGTTTTGTTTTGTTTTTTCTCATGGTATCAAGTAATAAACCCCTCAGTTTTTTAATGTAGATTACAGAGTCTTAACAGATTTGATGTATTTTAATAGTAAAATAACTATATCTCTGTCATGTCCCTTTGCTAATATTTTACCTTTGGTCATATATTAGGATATAATTTGTATCAATTACTTGATTTCTGCCTTCCAGTCTACTATTACCTTTTAACATTTTAGCTTCCAGATGGTTTTCTCCTAATCCAAAATATTGCAAGACTATTGCTTTTATGGATTTTCAGCATTCTAATGTAAAGTTCCTATATCTGGAGATGCTAAACATTGTGACCAAAAGCAACTTAAAAAAAGATTTATTTTGGCTTATGGTTCCAGAGGGATAGGTGTCCATAATGGCAGGGAACACAAGGTATCAGGACCTGGAAGTTGAGTTCACATCTCAACTATACAAGGAAGTGGAGAGCAGGAACTGGAAGGCTGTTAACCCTCAAAGCTCCCCCACCCCCACCCCTCAGTTAAGTACTTTTTCCAGCAAGGCTGCACCACCTAAAAGTTATATAACCTCGGGGCTGGAGAGATGGCCTAGCGGTTAAGAGCGTGGACCGCTCTTACAGAGGACCCGGGTTCGATCCCCAGCACCCACATGGTGGCCAAAAACCGTCTGAAACTCCAATTCCAGGAGAACTCCAGTTCCAGGGGAATCTGAGACCCTCTTCTGACCTCCGAGGCATTGCACAACACGGGTGCACAAACCTGCATGCAGACAGTACATTCATACACATACAGAAATAAATAACATTAAAAAAAAAAAAAGTTATATAACCTCTCCAAACAGCCCCACCAAGTGGAGACCAAGTGTGCAAATACCTGAACATAATGGTGGACATTTCTCATTCAAACCACCACAGATGATCAAAGCTATACTTTGAATCCCTGCTAAGCAGGGACATGAGTGGACATGATAATTTTGCCAAGAAAAGATTGATCTGGAGATCTGGAGACAGAGACAGCAAGATAAATCATTCTAAAAACTTATCAGGGCTGGAGACATGGCTCAGTGGCTAAGAGCACTGACTGCTCTTGCAGAAGACCGGGTTCGATTCCTAGCACCCACATGGCAGCTAAGAATTGTCTTTAAGCTGGATGTGGTGGTGCACACTTTTAATCCTAGCAGGGACTCGGGAGGCAGAGGCAGGTGGATCTCTGTGAGTTCCAGGCCAGATGGGGCTATAGGGAGACCCTGTCTCAAAAAGACAAAAGACAAAAAATAAAAATTTCAGGCCCACCATGGTGGCCCACGCCATTAATCCCAATACTCGGGAGGCAGAGGCAGTTGGATATTGGGTGAGTTCAAAACCAGCCTGGCCTACATAGCAAGTTCCAGGCCAGCTGGAGCTACAGAGGTCTCCAAAAGACCAAAAAAAAAAGAAAGATCACTAAATTAAAGCTTGGAAAATGGTGTACCATAAAGGAGTTTTCTCACCATGATTTTTGAGTATTTAGTTTTGAGTTAGGGACTCATTTAGCCAGGCTGGCCTCACATTTATTTAATGATCCTTTTGCTTGGATTACACACCATGCCCAGTCTCTTAGGTTTTCTTTCTCTGTGTTTTGCATCATTTGTTTATGTGCACATGCACACAGGTATGGTAGTCAACTTCAGTTATCTTCTGTCACTCTTCAAACAGGGTCTTCCACCAAACCTTCAGCTTCCCATTTCAGCTAGACTGGCCAGTGAGCCCCTGAATGTCCAGCTGTCTCATCCCCTTTCTCAGCTCTGAGGTTACAGCCATATATCACCACACCTGGCTTTTAAATTCTTTTTTAGGGCCTGGAGAGATGGCTCAGCAGTTAAGAGCACTAGCTGCTCTTGAAGAGGACCCAAGTTCAATTCCCGGCACCCACATGGCAACTAACAACCATCCAACTCTAGTTCCAGGGGAATCCAACACCCCCTTCTGTCCTCTGGGAGCACTGCACAACATGAGTGCACTTAACACACATGCAGATATAACCCTCATACACATAAATTTTTTTTTTTTAATCTTTTTGAGACAGGGTCTCCCTGTAGCCCCAACAGGCCTGGAACTCGCTATGTAGACCAGGCTGGCCTTGAACTCACAGAGATCCTCCTGCCTCTGTCTCCTGAGTGCTGGGATTAAAGGTGTTCACCCAACATAAAAATAAATTATTAAAAAAGTTTTAAAAAAGTCTATAACTCAAGTTCCAGGGAATTTGACAACCCTGTTCTAACCTCTGTGGGCACTGCATAACACAGGTGGACCTACATACATGCATGCAATACACTCATAAACATAAATAAATAAAAATAAACTATTTCACATTCTCTTTGTAATTCTATTATTTATCTGTAAACATGTCCATTTTTCTGTGTGCAGTCTGAAGGCTTTACGAAGCCTCACTAAGTAGGGAGTATTTCAGAAAAGTGGATAGTCTGGACCTTTATTTAATGTTCATCTTCCACTGTATTTGTGACAACGGACAAGAGGATTCTCTCACTTTTCTTGTTCTTACTTTCCTAAACTCAGGTATACTGCATTAATGGAGTAACTTGCTGTTCAAACTCTCCTTATGGAATATAGAACTTAACAGACTTATATTGCAGCTATGAACTTATATTTATTTTCTGAAACTGCTGGGTTATTTGTTTGTGTGTTTTGGTTTTGGGGTGGGGGCAGGGTTTCCCTTTAGTCCCAGCTGGCCTGGAGCTCACTATGTAGACCAGGCTGGCCTTGAACTCACAGAGATCCACCTGCCTTTGCCTCCCAAGTGCTGGGATCAAGGGCATTCACCACCATGCCTGGCTCTAAATTGCTCTCTCTTAACCACTTACAATCATTCATAAGTCAAAATGATAAGCTTCAAGAGTAAAATTAAGATATATGAGGAGAAGCTATACCACTTTGGCTATACCCCCAGCCTCATCACATTCTAAGTTTAAAGCCAAATGCATTTTTTTCTTTTTTTATTGATTTTTTATGTTTTTCACACATAATTTTTCAGTCAGTTTTAATCGCCTTTATACCTGCTTCTCCCTTTAAAGCCAAGTGCTTTTTTTAAGAAATAAGACAACTCTTTGAAATATTTACATTATAGCCAAGCATGGTGGCGCACGCCTTTAATCCTAGCACTCAGGAGGCAGAGGGAGGTGGATCTCTGCGAGTTCAAGGCCAGCCTAGTCTACAAGAGCAAGTTCCAGGACAGCCAAAGCTACAGGGAGACCCTGGTCTCAAAAAGATTAAAAAAAAAAAAAAAAAAAAAAAAGAAGAAGAAAAAATACTTACATTATAATGGGTTTCATAAGAAACTAATCATGGGCTGGAGAGATAGCTCAGTGTTAAGGCACCACTGCTCTTGCAGAGGACCAGGGTTCAATTCCCAGCACCCACATGTAGCTAAGAACCATCTTTTAAGCCAGGTGTGTTGTGCACGCTTTAACCCAGCACTTAGTAGGCAGAGACACTGTGGATTCTCTGTGTGGTTCAAGGCCAGCCTGGTCTACAGACTGAGTTCCAGGCCAGCTGGGGCTACAGGGAGACCCTGTGCCTTTGAGGTTTTTATGCGTAGACCTTTGGGGCCCTTGGCTGGTGTTGTATTTTATTTTCTGAGACAGGATCTCACTGTGTAGCCTTGGTTGGCCTGGAGCTCCCTGCAGAGGCCTCTGCAGTGCTAGGATTAAGGGCATGCACCATCACGTGCTACATGGCTGATGTTTTGAAGAAATGGAAAAAAAAGCAAGACAACTTCCTGTCTTTTGAAGTACAAGAAATTGGTTTTTTTTTTTTTTCATTTGTCTTGTTTTTTAAATGTATTCCAAATCACTCTGCTAGAACTGGGAGGGAGTGCATCTTGAAAAGATAGCAGGGAGACCCTGTCTCAAAAAGACCAAATGTGTGTGTGTGTGTGCGCGCGCGTGCGTGTGTGTGTGTGTGTGTGTGTGTGTGTGTACAGGCACATGCGCTAACTTTCAGTAGTCAGTTCTCCTTCCACCCTGAGTTCCAAGACTCTCATTCAAATCATCAGGCTTACTCAGCAAGCACTTTTATCCACTGAGCAGTCTCTGCTACCTGGCAGAACTTTGCTTTAATCATCCCATATTGCAACTTGGTACCTATTAAATGAGAATTTCCATTTCTTTTTTTGCTAGTAACCATTAGTTATGAATTAATTTTTAAAATATTTTATTTTTATTTTATGTGTATGAACATAAAATAAAAATAAAATATTTTAAAATTTTTGCCTGCTTGTGTAGAAGTGCACCCGTGTTGTGCAGTGTTCATGGAAGTCAGAAGAGGGCATTGGGTCCCCTGGAACTGGAGTTACTGAAGGTTGTCTTCCAAAAGAAGAGTCAGTGCTCTTAACTGATGAGTCATTATCTCCAGCCCTGAATTACTTAATTTCTTTGTTAATTGGCAAGTCACCTTCCTTATTCTCATACTGCTTATATTTGTCAGCTCTCCAATTAGTTATGAACAGTACTGGTTTCCTGATAACTGGTACCAATCACTTATTCATTTGGGACCTTTTCTGACCACTGTGTCTTAAACATTCCTACCCTTTTCTGTCTTCCACTCTTTTATTTGGTTGGTTGGTTGGTTGGTTGGTTGGTTTTGATTTGGGGGTTTTGGTGGTGGTTTCAGGGGTGGGGGTTATTTTTAGCCTTGTTTGAGATGGTCTCCCTGCAGCCCTAGCTGGCCTGGAACTCAATATGTAGACCAGGCTGGCTTTGGTCTCATAGAAATCACCTGCTTCTGCCTCCTGAGTGCTGGGATTAAAGGTATGCCATGTTTTGTTTCGTTTTGTTTTAATTTTACTTATTTTGTATGTGTATGAATGTACTGTCTCCATGTAGGTTTGTGGACCCTCGTCAGGCAATGCACACAGAGGTCAGAAGAGGGCATCGGATTCCCCTGGAACTTGAGTTAAAGACGGTTCTCAGCTGCCATGTGGGTGCTGGGGATCGAACCCGGGTCTCTGCAAGAGCAGTTGGCGCTCTTAACCACTAGGCCATCTCTCCAGCCCCTGTTTTGTTTTGGTTTTTTTTGTTGTTGTTGCTTTGTTGTTTATTGAGACAAGGTCTCCCTTTCATCCCAGCAGGCCTGGAGCTCACTGTGTAGACCAGGCTGGCCTTGAACCCACAGAGATCTGCCTACCTCCACGGCAGTCTTCCACTCTTAATAGCATGCTTTATATTTCCTTGCTTAATTTGTTCTTCACTAAAATGCAAGCTTCATAGAGGCAAAGATTTTCAGTTTATTACTGCTTAATCCTCCGGACTTACCATGTATATATTGGATATAAACTTTTTTTTAATAGTTTTTGGTTTATTGTGGCACTGGAGAATCATTCATCCCAGAACCTTCCATGTGCCATGCAAGTGTTATCAGGACCCAACCAGAAAAACCTGTGGACCTAGTATATCTGAAGTTGTGTAACATGTAGACAGGGTCACTCTACTCTATAGCCCAAGCTGGCCTGGAACTTACTGTGTAGACCAGGCTGGCCTTGAACTCACAGAGATCCACCTGCCTCTGCCTCCCAAGTGCTGGGATTAAAGCCATGCACCACTCCAATGAGACAGAAATTTAAGCAGTACTTGAGTATTAGATGATATTAAGGAATTAATGTTTTTCTTTTAACAGGATTAAAGTATTTGGCAATGTTGAGAATTGTTGGGGCTGGTGAGATGGCTCAACCTGTACAGGTTGACAAGTCTAACAACCTGGGTTCCTTCTCTGGATTGGTAGAAGAACACCAGTTCCCACAGGTTGGCCTCTGACCTCCACATGCACACCTTGGCATACACTTGCATTCACGTGCACACTCACACATGCACACATTAACACTTGTGCACACACATACAACACAAAACCATAAATAAACCTATATGAAGTTTTAGCCAGGTGTGGTGGTGCACACCTTTAATCCTAGCACTTGGGAGGCAGAGGCAGGTGGATCTTTGTGAGTTCAAGGCCAGCCTGGTCTACAGAGTGAGTTCCAGGACAGCTGGGGCAACAGGGAGACCCTGTCTCGAAAAAGACTAAACAAAACCTATATGAAGTTTTTTATGTGTAGAGGTGTTTTGCCTACATATATGTAAATGCACTCCTGTCATGCAGTGCTCATGGGGGCCAGAAGAGGGTTTCAGGTCCTCTGCAAGAGCAGTCAGTACTCTTAATTTCTGAGCCATCTCTCTTCCCCCTATATTTTTTTAATATATATGCAGAGAAATCCTTGACATTTTCTGTGACATACTTCTCACTCTGCATAGAGCACTATTCTTCCAGCTGAGTTTAGATGAGAACCCACATCTTGTCAATGTATACTTGTACACTATATAATTGTATACTAGCCCTGGAGTAACAAGCCAGGTTAGGATGGTATTTAAGCCAAGGCCCATTTTAATCTCTAATCCTAACTGACTCATTAAGTTGGTTTCCAGGTCCAGACTAGTAGAATGTGTAATTAATTTCAAACTTGAAGTCGTTTGACTCTGGTGGATCTATTTAGCCGTAGTGTCCCATCTGCTTTTTCTTTTTCTTTTTTGTTTTGTTTTTTGTTTTTTGTTTTTTCTTTTTTTGGTCTTTTCGAGACAGGGTCTCCCTGTAGCCCCAACTGTCCTGGAACTCACATTGTAGACCAGGCTGGCCTTGAACTCACAAAGATCCGCCTGCCTCTGCCTCCCAAGTGCTAGGATTAAAGGCGTGCGCCACCGCACCCGGTTGTTTTTTCTCTTTTTGAGACAGGGTCTCCCTTTAGTCCCAGCTGGCCTGGAGCTCACTGTAGACCAGGCAGGCCTTGAACTTGTAGAGCTCCACCTACCTCTTCCTCCCAAGTGCTAGGATTAAAAGCATGCACCACCACGCCCGGCCTCATCTGCTTTTTCTTTGCAGAAATCCCACAAAATTTTAGTCTACAGATTCCACCCTTTGTTCCCTTTCAGATATGTTAATTCATTTCTGTTTTTATATTTCTTCTATCATTTTGATGTTTTTAGGTTAAGGAAGAGGTAAACTGTAAACTTTTGGGCTAGGAGTATAGCTCAGTTGGTAAAGTGGTTGCCTGGCATCCATGAAGTTCTAGGTTTGATCATCAGCACTGTATAACACTGGTGTGGTGGTATATGCCTGTCATCCCTTACTGAAGAACTGATGACAGGAAGTATTGCTCAGTCTGAAACTAGCTGGGGCTGTGTGAGACCCTGTCACAAAGAAAAAAGAAAAATAGGAAACTTGTAGTCTCAGCCAATTGTCTGTGATTTGTTTTGTTGAGACAAGGTTTCACTCTAGCCTGGGCTGACCTGGACCTTACTATATAGCCCAAGCTGGCCTCAAACTAATGGTAGTCCTCTTGCCTCAACCTCCCAAGTGCTGGGATTATAGGCATGAGCAACCATTACCTACTGTCTTGAGCCAGATGTCTCTAATTACCTTTTTTTTACCTACTACCTCATATACTGCTCTCTGTGATTAGATATAACAAACATAGTTTGTAAATAAATCACTAAAATTATTTTTCTTGTTTTAAAATTAAATTTTATTTTTAAAGATATGATTGTGTATGTCTCTTTTTTTTTCTTCATAAATTTATTTTTTAACAAATCTAGACCCGTGTTCCCGCCCATTCCCCCACCCCGCCAGAGCTCATGCATTCTGCCAAACATGCTTTTCATCTCTTTCTCAGTCTTTCTCAATATTCTCCATGGGGAAGTTGACTGTTTTGAACAGAAATTCACATGTGTTTAGGTCAGTCTTTTGATGCACCTTTCTTTGTTGTTTTGTTGTTGTTTTTTTCCACTATACATACACCCAACTAGCTTTGGACAAAAAGCTCAGGGGGGCCCTATCAAGAAATACTTACAACCACAGGTAATTGGCACTAGCCTCCACAGATGAGGATTACATTTCTCGTTTGTTTTCTGGGACTGGTTACTTCACTCAGCGTGATTGTCCTCTAGCTCCATGCCATTTTCCTGCAAAAGCTCCGTTTGATGTCATCTTTCTCTGCTCGTTGCATAGAACTGCCATTGTGGTAGATGTGCCACTTTTCTTCTATCTCACTCTGTCAGTTGAGGGCATTTGGGGTTGGTTCCAGCCTCCTTTGCTTATTGTGAAGAGAGCTAGCAAATAATACATGGCTGTGGCATGTAGCTCTCTTGGTGGAGTGAGTCTGAGGGTACATGCCCAGGAGTGGTATGGCTGGCGTGAGGTGGCAAGTTCATTCCAAGCTTTTCCAAGGGTCTCCACTGATGTCCTTTGATTCTGACCAACAAAGAAACAAATCTAGGCACCTCTGCTCGTTCTTTTCAGAAACGGTTTATTTCAAGGCAATTTACATGCATTTTTTATTACTCCTCTTCTCTTCTCCTTCTCCAAGAACAGGAAAGTCCCCTCTATTTACCCTCTCCCGTCCCACCTTCTAGCCCATTGCGATGGCCCTCAGTCTAATTGGGGTATCAACTGGCTGATTTGTATACAGGGTGCACCGTGCGAGCATCGAACGGTGGACGATGGCTTTACTAGTAGGAGGGAATCAGGTGTTGAGGGAAATCAGTTGTGTTGTAGTTCATAGACTTGGCTAAATACCCGGGCACCATCTTGGGACTGTCCCGACACCTGGCATCTCCCCACATCTCTCCCCCTTCCTTATTATTTTTAAGCAAGAAGAGAGAAAATGTCCTGTATTATGTTAGCCCGTGCAGGCAATGCCCCTTACCTTACATTGGGAGTGACACAACAGCACTGGTTTATTCCCTGTCTTAGGGGTTGGGGCATGCCGCAGGAAGAGCTTTACCCATCTTTGCTACTTCCTCCTAGCATGACTAAGCCACACTTGAGAGGACTGGTCCTGTTTCCATGCTTGCGAAACGCGGCTGTATTAACCTAGGCTTGCGTTTTATGTTGCACGAAGATCGCAAACGGAACATGCCCAAAGGCCAGGAACTAGTTGGGACCCAGGCATAGGGCAAGTCCGACAATTTCCCCGCCCCAATTCTTTTCAAGTCGTGAAGCACGCGGTTAGTAGAATCTTCAGTTTGTCAGCCACCAGCCAAGAGACACATCCACTCGGGTGGAGTTGATGTGAGCGATGGATTGTCTGAGGTCCCGCTAACATTGCCATCAAGATCCCTGGACCAGTTTCCTGGTAAGATACGAGACAGGTTACGAGAGCAATTGGAGCTGGCATGGCTGGCATTTACATAATGGTATGGGATAGATTACACACAACCCAGAAAAATTTCCTTATTCACATCCTCAGCACATGCCTGTCGCTCTCTTGGACTTCCACTAACACAATTAATGAAACACAAAAGGATGGCCACATGTAAACAGGCGTTAGCTTTAAAGGAGACATTGTTCCTTGCACGATATGGAGATACTGTGGACCTCGAATAACATGATTGTATTCCAACTAAAACTGCATTTTACCCCACCCCCATCATTTAGCATACTGATAAGCAGAAAAAATTGTCAACACCATTCACCCCACACCAACAGGCAATACACTTTATCCTGAGAATGACTTATATATGAGTGTAACTAATATAATGGGGAGAAAATGTAAAAATTACGCACTTGCCACAACGCATAAAGCAATTACCTGTCTTGTGGGCTATTTTCCTTTAGGACATTTGCACTCAGCAGACCAATCATGCACTGGTCAGGGGCCTCTAGTTCTCTGCACAACCTTCATCACACCCTCAGCCCCTTGTTTTATAAGGAGTAATGCGTGTCTACATTCTTTAGTATATTGCTCAAATATAAGTTGTTTAGTAATGGCATTTCGTATCATGGTGCCCAAAGAGTGGCCCCCAGCTTCCATTCAATCCTACCTACGAAATCTGAAAAATGGTTCCTTGGCCCTGAAGGATTTTTGGTTAGATTTCCCCTCCACCTCGCCTCTTTTTGGAGAGACTTCCATGCTCGGATGCCTAATGCATTAATCTGATCGATAGACCTGAACTGGTATTTGTCTGTCGTGCCGCAAACCTATCCTTGTCCCATCAGCATATCTTGGTCCTCAAGCAGCCTGACCATTGCGCGCCGAAGCATTAAGAGCGGCCTGTCCGGTCTGGCAATTCAAGATAAAATACTTTACCAATCTAAAGTATTGGCCTAGTGGCAGGACATGCTCACGGCCACGATTTTGCCAGTCCCTCGGAGTCACTACTAATACGCATGCAAAGACTCCAGCTGAGTCACAACAAAGGCACGCATTGGCTCCATATGACACGTACCTGCCTCCGCCCAGCCTTGTCGACACACTTCCAATCTAAGAGCTCAGATAGCGTTTCCTTGTTGATTTTGAACACTACAAGGGAAGCCACCTGGCCATCTAGTTTCATCCATAGTTTCAGGATGTAAACTATTCCCTCCTGCTCCGTCTGCAAGCATAAGGAGGGTGTGCAGGGGCGGTTCTGGGGCCGACGTTCTACTCTTTACTTTCACTGTTCTCTCAAGCCTGGCGGCACAAGGCTTTCACATCCCCAAGTCTGAACATAGTCCCCTTCACTAGATTCTTCTTGAATTTCGAGTGTGAGCGCCTTCCTTAACCTGATTCTAAGCTTCAATCCCTTCTTTTATCGTTTTTTCCACACACGTTCCTTCGTCCCCATATGCAATTCTTACCAACTTCCACACCCAGCAGTTACTCCCTTGTAAGTTCTCCCTGTTCCTCAGCAAATTTTAGGTCCACTCCCTAACTTTTCCAACCTAAGTTTGTAAAGGCATCCATCACTGTTGAAATCCATGGACAGGACCTGTCCACCACTGCCAAAAACGTCTGTTCTCTCCTAGCCTCATTCCTTTTAGCCTCAATAAAGCCTAAGTGGCACGGCGCACCTCACGAGGCAGATGTTTGTTTCCACAGTTTGCTAGCTCAGGAGACTTAATTTCTCCGGGGAACTTTATCATCTCAATCTCCGCAGAACCTTAATTGTCCCATTTTTCCAGGGGAGCTTTATTTCGTCTCACTCTGAGAGCCTTAATATGGTCCCCTTTTCAGGGGAGCTTCCTTTTATCTGTTCCGGGAGAAACCTTAATTGCCCTTTTCCGGGGCACTCTTATCTGTTCTCCACTCCTGAGAGTTTAATTGTCCCCCGCTTTACTGCGAGCCTTTAATCCACTAGTCACCCTACCGCTACATGAGTTTCTGAACAACGAAGAGAAGGAAAGAACGCATTCCCTGTACAGGCCACCAACTTGAGCCTTCGATTCTGACCGCAGAAAAGTTAAAAAAGACCTCTAGCTTGTGTCTTCTCAAAGCGGTTATGTATTCAGGACGACAACAGCATTTTACTCTCCTCTCTCTCTTTTCTCCTCTCTTCTCCAAAGAACAGGAACGAAATTCCCCTCCTATTTATCCCTCTCCCGTCCACCCTCTCTTGCCCCAGGTTGGCGTTGCCTCAGTCTATTGGTATCTCTGGCCTGATTTGTATCCGGGGTGTCAGCTGTTGCAGCAGCTGCAACGGTGGACATTGCTTTATCTTTAAGTGAGCGATGGTCGGAGGGAATCAGGTGTTGAGGGAATCAAGTGTTGTAGTCATAAGACTTGGGGTAAAGTCCCAGGCATCGTGGCAACCTGTCGCCACACGGCTGCTTCTCCACACATCCACACCAGCACTGCTTCCATAGTGGCTTGTAACCAGAGTTTCATCTCTCCCTACCCAGGAGGCAGGATAGTGTTCCCTTCCCACAATACTCTCCAGCACTTGTATATCTTGTTTTCTTATCCTAGCCCAGTCTTATTGGACGTAGATGATATCTATAAGTGTTTTACATTTTGCATTTCCTACATTATAAGGATTGTTGAAAACACACTTCTTAGAGGTGTTTCTCAGACATCTCTTAATTCCTCACTCTTGTCTGGATCGTTCTCTGTGTCAGTATTCTTGGCTCCATTCAATTTGATGGGGTTCATTGTGTTTTCTTTTTTCTTGTTTTTGAAGGCTTATTATATAATTTCTGGAAATATCAGGTTGCTCGTCAGGATTGTAATCTGCAAGTTGAATGGTCCTCCCCACTTTCGTGTGGATCTTCTCTTCACTTCTTGATTGTCTCTCATTTTGAACATTGCTACAGAAGCTTTGACGTGTTAATGAGTCCTATTTATTCATTGTCCGACCTTAATTACTTTGCGCAGCTGCTTCGTGATATTTAGGAAGTCCTTTCCTATGGCTCATGTTTTGTAGTCTGCTGGACCATACTTTTCCTTCTATGCCTTCAGAGTTGGGTCATGTTGAGGTCTTTGACCATCTGAGTGGACTTTTACCAGCGGAGAGGCTAGGGCCTTCTTTTTAACTTTCCATCTCTTCCTTACAGTGGCGATCCAGGTTTTGCCAACACCAACTTGCTGGAAGATGCTGTCTTTTTGCGCATGTCGGCTTCTTGGCCCCCCTAGTCCCAAATATGAGTTGCTGGTGAGATAAATTGTATGTGCATCAGATTTGGAATCCTCTCGGTTTTCTGTTCCATTTGTCAAAGGTCCTTTCTGTGCCAAGTATGAAAGTTCAGGGCTGTGTTTTTATGACCATAGCCTTGCGTATATAGTGTTGACAGTCTGGGTGTATGATAATCCCCTCCCCTATGTTGCTTGTCACGCTAGGGTTGTTTTGGCTTTTTGTTTTTCCAACGAGAATTTTTAAGTGAAACTTTCAGTTTCCAGGCCTAAGAGAGTGAAGAAAAAACTCTATAGGTGGATTTTGATTGAAGAGATTCATTATTTAAATCTATCCAAGGGTTTTTTTGGTAACAATGGTACATTTTTTTTTACTTTTAATTTTTCCCTAATCCATGCGTGGGAGGTTTTTTCCATCATCTGATGTCTTCTTCAATTTCTTGGTCTTTAAAAGCGTTTACATTTATTGCTCGTAGGAATCTGGTGATCTTTGGTTATGGTTTGTTCCAGGATTTTTGATTGTTTTGAGGGCTTTGTTTGAGTGGCGAAGGTCTCTTTTGAATTTCTTTCTCCAGTTCTTTTTCATTGTGTAAGAACGGGCATAGAGTTTTGTAAGGTTAAATATTTTGTATCCTGCCACCTTTTGCTGAAGCCGGCTTAATCAAGTTCTAGGAGTTTCTCTGGTGGGAGTTTTTAGGCATCCCCTTTAATAAACAAGTCAGTCATCATCAGCAAAATTCAGGTATAGTTTGACTCTCCTCTTTTCACAAGATTTATGTTCTCTTATTTCCTTTTCTTTGTCTTATTGCTCTAGCAAGTGTTTCAGCACTATATTGAAGAGGAGGGTGACAGGAGGCTTTTATGCCTGTCTCAGTAGTTCCTACTATGTAAATAGAGCAACTGTTTCTGTCAATTTCGCCCCGTTGTAGAGATGATCAGTTGGCTGGGGTATCTCATGGTATATGGCATTCAGGTTTACATTTGAGGAAACAGATCCCTCCACATCCAATCCTTCTAGGGACTCTTACAGCATAGAAGCGGGATGCTGGATTTTTCATCAAGGCGCTTTTCGCATCAATATTGAGATGGGGTTGTGGGTTTTTGTCCTTTGATCCCAATTTATGTCGTCTTGTATAATGGGTTCTTCTTGATTTTCGTATGTTGAACCATCCCCTGCATCTCTGGTGTGGTGACTCCAACTGGTCATGATGGATGATCTCTTGATGTGGGTCTGTATGTGATTTGCCCAGTATCCTAGTTTAGAATTTTCTCGGCATCTCTTTCTTCATTGAGGGAGATGGTGGGTCTAATAATTTCTCCTTTTGTTGGATCTTGCCTGGTTTTTGGTATAGAATGATGCTGTGGCTTCATAGAAGAAAAATTGGGAGAACCCTCTTTGTATACTTTCTAAACACATGATATATAGTGGTTGTAAGACATCCTCTCTTAAATGTTTTATAAAATTCTCCTGTGAAACTGTCTTGGCCTGGGCTTTTTTTAGTTTGGGATGGATTCGTTACTACATTCCTCTACTTTCTTTCATATGTTATGGGTCTGTTTATGTTGCTGATCTCTTCTTGGTTCGCAAGTTTGGTGATTCCCAGCATTTCAGATATTCATCCATTCTTTCTAGGTTTTCTAGATTTTGTTAGAGTATAGTGTTCTTTAATATCCCATATGATTCTTTCTGGACTTTCCTAGTCTCGTTTGCTGATATTTTCTCCTTCATACGGAATTGTATTAATTTGGAGTTGGTTCCTTCTTTCTTTTGGTTAACTGGGGCTATACTGTTAGCTCATTTGTTTATTCTTCAAAGAACCAACTTTCGTGCTTCAATTGATTTGTGACTGTTCTCTTGTTGTTTCTATTCATTTGATTTCTGCTCATTTTGTTATTTTTTTTTTTTTTTCTTTTTTTTGTTTCGGTTTCTTTGTTGCTTCTTAAGTGCTTTTTAGCTGCGTTTATAGTACGATCACTTCCACTTGTTGCTCTGTTCTGTTTTTTTAATGTAGGCACCCAGGCTAAAACTTCCCTTTAGGACTGTTTTATTGTATTCCCATAGGTTTTGTTTGTGTTGTATTGTCATTGTCATTTCCAGTTCCCCAGGAATGTTTTATTCTTTTCTTTTATCGTCTTCTCCGTGACCCTATTCCATTTATTTAAGATGTGTTTGTTTTTGTCTCCATGTTCTTAGGCAGGAGGCTTGTCCTTGTGTGTTGATGGTTGATGCTTTATTGCATGTGTGGTCTGATAAATGCATAAATTATTTCAATGCTTTGTTGTTGTACGAGATTAGTTCTTTGTCCCAAGTATAGTGGTCGACTTTGGAGAATGTTCCATGGGAGGGTCGGACTGAAAATAGGAGTGTACCTGGTTGTAGATGGTAATACAGGCTAGATTGGTTATTTCCGGTATGCGGTCCTATTGATGCTTGGTGATCATATGTTCAAGGTTTAGATGTCTTCTCTTGTTATCCCTTTGTCCTTGCTTTACCTATCCAAAGGGGGACATAGTGGGATCTCGGTAAAATCTGACTATCGTCCTACTATTGAGTGTTATGGGGGTAGTGGTGACTTTTGTCCTGCGCGAGAATTATCCTTTAATAAAGTGTTGGTACACCAGATTTTGGGTGCATATATATTCACTAATCTGTAAATTCTTCTTGGTGGATTCGTTCCTTTGATAAAATTGTATCGCCTTCTATTGTCTCTTCTGATTTTTTTACTTTAAGTCTATTTGTCCATATTTAAAATTAGCAACACTTGCTTTCATTTTTCGGTTACCATTGCTTGGGCAATATTTTTTTCCATACCCTTCACTTTAAAGGGTGCGTTCAGTTTGAAGTAGGAGGTTTTCTTGTAGACAGCATATCGATGATTTCTGTTTCCTTAATCTAATATCTCCCAGTCTGATGTCTTTCTCTGTGGTGAGGAATTTTCCCATTAATTTATTCAAGCGGTTATGAGCTGATAGGTTTTGGTTGTGCCTTCCCTTTTGCCCCATATTAAATCCAATTTGCGGTTGGGGTTTGTTTCTACTTTCTGCAGCTTTATGCCATTTATTGTATTTCTTTTCTAGTGTGCCTGGGTTTGGTTGTCACTTTCTCCTGTCATTTGAATTGCCTTCAAGTATTTCTGAAGTGGTTGGTTTTCAGACATGAATTTCTAAGCTCTTTATGTATCGGAAGGTTTCTCTCTTCCCTTCAACTAAATGACATTTTTGGCTAGGGTATCATTACTGGGTTTGGACCTATTTTGTACTTCAAACTGGGTAATGTATTTTGCTCCCAGGTTCTTCTTGCATTCAATAGTTTGACGGTCACTTAATCGAAGTAGTTTCACCTTATAGGTAACTTGTTGTTTTTTCTCTTGTGGCTTTAATTTCTTTTTATTGTGTGTGTGTCTTCATTTTTAGTATATTTATGCGTGGAGAATTTCTTTTCTCTTCTTGTCCTGTTTGGAGTCTATGTGTCTTCGATTTGTATATGGTTTGTCCTTTTTTAGTTTTGGGAAAATCTTTCATCATTATATTCTGTTGAAGATCTGATCAATTACACACTTCTCTTTGGATTTCTTCTCCTTCCTCTTATTTCCTATGATGCGGAGGTTTGATCTTTTTCAGGTCCCACCAGCTCCTGTTGTTCCACTTTTGTGCATTTAAAATTTTCTATATCCGTACTTTTCCTTGAGCGGTGTTACGTTGTTTTGCGGTTATTCTTCCAGGTCGTATATTCTTTGTTCTGCTTCCTACATTCTGCTTCTGCAGCTTTTTCCATTCCTTTCCTCTGAATTGGTTGAGTGTTTGATTTCCTTTTTCCATTTCCTCTACTTGGATTTCTTTAGTCATTTTCTAGCTTCTTTTGGAGGCCTTTACTCACCTCTGTGTTAAGCTCTTTGCTTCGCTGATTGGTTCCTTATTTTTTTCAGCATGGGATCTTTTCAGTGTTTCTACTTCCTTCCGGAGCTTGTCATTCTCTCTCTCTAGGTTCTTCTTGAGTTCTTCATTCTCTTTTCTTAGTTCTTTGATTTGTTCTTTATAATCTTGTAGTTCTTTGAATATGTTCCCAATTGTGTTTCTGATGTCTGTGTCCTGGGGCATCCCCAGAGGGATCCCACTGCAGGAGTCTTCCATAGGGTTGATAAAGCTTGGCACGGGATTATACTGCCCCTTTCCAGTGTTGTCTCTTCTTCGTGATCCTGGCAAATGGGCTTCTCTTTGCCTGTATTCCAATGTGAGTCCTAAATGCCTCTTCACTGTGTTGAAGGCTTGCTTTGCTTGCCTCCTTCAGATGCCTCTTTGTAATCCCAGTTGGGGGGGGGGCTCTTCAGCCCGCCCCCCAGTACCTTCTGCTGGCCTCAGGAGATCTCCACTAAAATTATTTTGAGACAGGGTTTCAAGCATCCCAGACTGGCTTCTCACTAGCCGTGATCTCCTCATCCATCTGCCTTCATGTTCCAAGTGCTAGGATTACAAGTGTGTACCATTACACCATGCTTGACTAATTCTTTTATTCGTTCACTCATCCTAGCTTCTACTATATGTGAGATCCTCTGCTAGGCTTTAAGTTACACAAAGAGAACAGAGCTGGGCATACGTGCCTTTAATCCCAGCATTTTGGAGGCAGAGTTTGAGGCCAGCTTGGTCTGCATAGCAATTTCTAGGCCAACCAGGGCTATATAGTGCAGCTGTGTCTGAAAAACAAACAAGAAAGAAAAAAGAGCAATGCTTCCTTTAGTAGTTATGGAGGAACATTCATTAGCTGTAGTCAGATAAATAAATTATTATAGAAAATGGGAGGTAGTAGTACAGAAAGGAGTAATGACTAAGTAAATAATGTGTGCTAACTACAATATGAAGAAGTTCATCACGGATGGTGTTTGTGTGTGTGTGTGTGTGTGTTGCATGCATGGTAAATGCACCTGTGTCGTGCAGTGCCTGAGGAGGTCAGAAGAGGAAGTTGGATCACCTGGAACTAGAGTTACCAGTGGTTGTTATCTGCCATGTGGGTGCTGGGAACTGAACTCAGGTCCTCTGCAAGAGATTAACTGCTGAGCCATCTCTCCAGCCCCAAGAATTATCTTATTTAGTCTTCAGAGTAACTTAATTTAGATTAATATTAGGATGTCATAGAAGACCTGGGAAAAGTAACACTGAAAATAAGAACTGGATGAGTAAGAATGAGCTAAGCAAAAACTAGAGGGAGGTGGTGTGTCAGATGAATCAGAGAAATACATGTTCAAAAGCATAAGGGTGATGAATATGTTCAGCATCAAGGAATGTCAGCCTTGAAAGTTTAGTAATCAAAGGAAAAGTGACAGGAGGTATATATACTAACTTAGGGCAGTTTTTATGGGCCAGGACGAGTTTAGACTTCACTTTAAAGGCTCACAGAAACATGAAGTAAGAGGGCATGGTCTGACTGCTTTTTTAGGGGTCACTCTGATTTTTGGAGAAGGATTTCAAGTACAAAACTATGGAAGTCAAAAGAGAGGATAAAGTTGGGGACTAGAATGGTTAGTGACAATAGAGAGGGGGAAAGGCCAACATATTTGAGCTATTGGTTCTAGCCCTAAAATATATTACTCACAACTGGGTTGGATACAGAAGATATATGTGAGGAAGAATTCAAAGGAATTTCTACATTTCTCACATGAACAACAGCAAGAATGGGAATGCCAGCTAGTGGATGGTAAGGAATTTAGATGCAGAACGTTCGTGTTTCCTGTGAAATTAAACATGGAAGTAGCCAGTAGGTAGTTGACAACCTGAAGTTCAAAAAGGTGGTCAGACTAAGCAGTACATATGTGGAATTGCTATCCTATCATTTATAATTACAGATATCTGATCAGATAACTAGATAGAGCATAAGGAAGGATACAGCTTTCCAGAGTTCCCACAGTAACAGGGCATGTGTTGTAAGAGAAACAACTAGCATTGGAGACAGTGAAACACCCACGGGTAGAAAGGAGATCAGAAGATTTTGCTAGGAAACAGGACAGAATGCTTTAATAAAGAATGGGGCCAGCCTGGTGGCACACGCCTTTAATCTCAGCACTCAGGAGGCAGAGGGAGGTGTGTCTCTCTGAGTTCAAGGCCAACCTGGTCTACATATCGAGTTGTAGGCCAGCTGGAGCTACAGGGAGACCCTGTCTCAAAAGACCAAAAAAGAAAGAAAGAATGGTCATAGAGTACAAATGTTCCTCTCATTTTAAATGAGAGCTGCTTATTGTAGTGTTTGAAAATTGCCATCAATAGGGCTGGAGAGATGGCCTAGCGGTTAAGAGCACCGACTGCTCTTGCAGAGGACCCGGTTCAATCCCCAGCACCCACATGGTGGCTAAGAATTGTCTGTAACTCCAGTTCCAGGAGAACTCCAGTTCCAGGGGAATCCGAGACCCTCTTCTCACCTCCGACGAATTGCATGACACAGGTGCACAAACCTACATGCTGACAGTACATTCATACACATACAACAATAAATAAAATTAAAAAAAAATTTTTTTAAGAAAATTGCCATTAAAAAAAAGAAAAAACAAAAATTGCCAACAACAGAGAAATGGTATAACAGCTCACCTTTTAGGCTGTGCATGGTAGTGGGCACCTATAATCCTAGTTCTCGGGAGATAAGTACTGTGAACTCTGAACCAGCTTGTCCCACCCCCAATAAAGTTCTCCATCTCACATTTGTCTCCAAATGTATAATGAGTGGTTCCCCCCCCACACTTCTCCCTTCTTTGTATCCTCCTTTTATTCCATTTAGTTTTCTCACCTGTACTGTAAGGAAACCACTTGAAAAGGTCACCAATATCTGCCATCTTGTCAAATCCAATTTCATTTTTTTTTGTCTTCATCCTGTATAACTTGTCAGCAGTGTTTAACTTCATTTTTCCTTCCTTGAAGACTGCTCTTGGGGGCTGGAGAGATTGCTCAGCGGTTAAGAGCTCCAACTGCTCTTGCAGAGGACCCGGGTTCAATTCCCAGCACCCACATGGCGGCCAAGAACCGTCTTTAAGCCAGGCATGGTGGCGTGGCGCACGCCTTTAATCCTAGCATTTGGGAGGCAGAGGCAGGCAGATTTCTGTGAGTTCAAGGCCAGCCTGGTCTACAGAGTGAGATCTGGGCCAGCTGGGGCTATAGGGAGACCCTGTCTCAAAAAGACTGCTCTTGATTTTTTTTTTTTTTCATTTGTGTACGAATGTATTGTCTGCATGTACGTTGGTGCACCCGTGTCTTGCGATGCGGCAGAGGTTAGAAGAGGGTATCGGATTCCCCTGGAACTGAAGCTAAAGATGGTTTTCAGCTGCCATGTGGGTGCTGGGGATTGAACCCGGGTCCTCTACAAGAGCAGTTGGCGCTCTTAACCACTAGGCTTTCTAGCCCCCCTGTTCTTGACTTCTTTTATCCTACTTTCTGCTAAGATTACTTCTTCCCTAATGGCTTCTATTTATAGTTCAATTTAGCAAATCTTTTAAATGAATGCAAATTCAGTTAGATCTGTCCTGTCAGGACCTCCAGTAATGTTTCTCATATTCAAAATTAAAGCTGTATTTATTGCCATGGCCTGTAACATAAGTTGTCTGGCTCTTGCCCACCTCATTTCAACTTGTACTGCATTGGTTTTTGTGATGATTCTTGAAACTGCCAAGCCTGTAAGGGCCGTTATGCTCGTTATTATCTGTGCCTCAAAATTCTTTATCCAGATCTCTGCATGGTTCAGTTTGCCCTACTATTTAGTGCTCTGCTCAGATCAACTTGGAGAAAGGAGAGAGAGAAAACACACTCTCCTCAGCCATTTCACTACTGCCTCCCTGCTTTTGTCTTTTTGTTGTTTCTTCCAGATCCTTTGCCCTTATCATTAAGTGTTTGTGAGCCATATCCTCCTTCTCCACAGAATATCTTTTTCTCTCTGGTCTGCCTGGGTGCTTCTCATGTCACAAACTGCCTAGCATACAGATGCTGTTCTGTGAATATATTTTGAATGAATTCTGGTGAGAGGGTGAGTCAGACAAAAATGGGACTGTTTGCATTGGGTTTGGTAATGTACTTCTGCGTATGTGCGTGCGTGTCCTTCCTGAGCACTTTCAATGAAGCACTGAGAGTAGGAATCAGAACAAATAGATTATAGAGAGACCTGGGTATAGGAAATTGAGAAAAGAAACTAAATGACTGTTGTGGGAGGTTAGCTGAGAAGAGAGACTTTTTCTGGGCTGTCTTTGAGGTAACAGGAATGGACATAGTTCAGAGGCTGCATTACAGTGACCTTTACCTGAGAGAGGGATATTTCCTCCTCTGGAAAATAAACTCAGGCCGATTATATAGTTGAAAAATGGAATAGGAGTAGAGTCCTGGCCTGGTCAGCTGCGTGAGAAATGGGGCTAGGTACTGAACTGGGCCCTGTGGGATGGAGGGAAGGCTTTACTATCTATTCAAACCAGACTTTGTCATGGTTGGGGTCCTGGTACAAGGTAGCTGAGGAAGCAGGATGCAGAAAGACATAGAAGGAAATGGGAACACCTAGCTATTTTTTTGATATATGGTGCATAAAAATGTAATAGTGTCAACCTTGTTTTAATTAGAAACCATATTCCCCCCAACACTCGGGAGGCAGGGGCAAGCAGATCTTTGTGAGTTCAAGGCCAGCCTGGTTTACATAGCAAGCTCCAGGACAGCTGGAGCTACAGGGAGACCTTGTCTCAAAAAAAAGAAAAAAAGAAACCCATATTCCCTATGCCAGGAAATCACTTGAATTTGTAATAGAAAAATCTTTTTCCTTCCCTCTTGTTTTCCTCCAAAGGGAGCCAATTGAGCCTGGGAAATATAAGTTAGCCCTGCATTCCCAACCTGCCATCACAATTAGATGTGTTTGTAACTCTAAATATTTGAGTACTTTTTGGTGCCAAGTATTGCTTAAGCTCAAAGGATAGAGCAATGAAAGGGTAAACTTTATTCCAATGCAGGGAGTCACAGAGTAATGAATTGTAATATATCAGAGATGAGTTGGGCTCTACCTCATCCCCCACCCAACGGCTGGGATGTCAAGAGGAAGTGCTCTTTTTCTCATGTGCTGTAGCATATATATATATTTGCTCTTTTATGTATACCTCCCCAAACCCCACTCCTGTCTCTCATTTTGCTTTCTTGCTCTATGTGTGTGTTTTATGCATCTGCCATCTGCAGAAGCATTCGATGAGCCTATTCTCCCTTCATCCCCCAGAATGTTTGAGTTTCCAATTTGACTGACCTGTTACAACCTGTTTTTTTCTTTTGGTTTCAGATGAGACACCAATTATTGCAGTGATGGTAGCCCTGTCTTCTCTGCTAGTGATCGTATTTATTATCATTGTTCTGTACATGTTAAGGTAAGTATGCTAATGTTTCTACATTTGCTTCAATTATTCTAATACCCCAGTATCTCAGTAAGCCCATACAATCTAGAAGTCAGTAGGCTAAGGACAATGGATAGGATAAAGGAGCAATGACTCATAATAGTGCTAAAATTAAAATACTACTTAGAAATGGTTTCTAAACTACAAGTTTCCTTAATACCTCACTTCTCCAAACCCTTTATCTGTCCAAACCCAGTCTCCTAATTTTAGTTCAACATAAAGCCCAGAATAGAATAGGAGGTTGGGGGTTTCCATATTCTCTATTAATGATGGGTATTTCAAGATCTTGAGCTCTTGTCCTATTGAAGCAACCCCCTAAACAGGCCCCTAGTAAGACTATATGGGTAACGGAAGCCAACTTTATTTGTAGTTGAGGCTTTCTCCCTCAAATGGTCTGGGATTCCTGGCCCTTGTGTGCTAGGAATTAAAGTGTTCATCTTCCTGAGGTTGAGAATGTCTAGAAGCCTCTAGACATTACCTTTCCTCAAATAATGACCAGATGCAGGGAGGGAAACAGAGGGAAAAAGAACAAGGTACATTTGTTCTCTACCCGCTGAAGCTACTACCCTTACTACCTGAGTTTAACTCTTCCTTATCCTTTACCTGGCCTGCTCTGTGTCCCTTTTGTTCTGATGCAGTAATTAAATGAGGAGGGCCTATGTGCCCCCCCATAATTGGACATGTGCCTCCATTAGACCTGTGCTCACTGCATGCTGAAACTCTCACTTCTTGCCTCTTGCCTTGGCGTCCAGGCTGCATGGGTGAACACTAGGATTTTTTTGTTATTGTTGTCTTTTGTGAGATAGGGTCTCCCTGTAGTCCCAGCTGTCATGGAACTAGATTTGTAGACTGAGCTGGCCTTGAACTCACAGATCTGCCTACCTCTGCTTCCCAAGAGCTGAGAGTAAAGCCATGGGCCACCATGCCTGGCTAACACCAGTATTTTTTTTTTTTTTTTTTTTTTTTTTTTTTTTTGTCTTTTGTGAATAGGGTCTCCTGTAGGCCAGCTGTCCTGGAACACGCTCTGTAGACAGGCTGGGCCTTTTGATCAAGAGAATCCGCCTGCCTCTGCCTTAAGTGCTAGGATTAAAGGCATGCACCACCACGCCTGGCAACACCAAGATTTTTATTTCATAAAGCCCTTACTGCCCCATCATATCTCACCTATCACCTCACTCACACCCCACCACAACCACCACTATATTGCACTACCCTTTCTCCATCTGCTGTAGCTGTGCTGTCAAGTGTGTTCAGACCTGAGCTGCACAGAGAAGCCTTCCAGGCTAGAATATGGTATTTCCTAAGTTGCACCCTAGGGTTCCAAGAGTAACAGCAAGATCATCCAAAGGTACTTAGCACACAGTGGAGCTGCCTCAGATGGAACTGACCTATGTCTCTTTTTTTTAAAAAAAGTCTAATTATAGCCAGGCATGGTGGCATACGCCTTTAATCCCAGCACTTGAGAGGCAGAGGCAAGTGGATTTCTGAGTTTGATGCCATTCTGGTCTATATATTGAGTTCCAGGCCAGCTGGGGCTATGGGGAGACCAAAAAGTCTGATTACTTGACAGAAATTTAGAAAGGCAAAATCAATAGCAGGAATAGAAAGACAATAATTGGATTCTGTACCTATTTTTTCATTACTGGTGTTTTCTCTTTAGGTTTAAGAAATATAAGCAAGCTGGGAGCCATTCCAATTCTTTCCGTTTATCAAATGGTCGCACTGAGGATGTGGGTAAGACATAGGAAACCTTCATGGAGAAGAAAACCAAGAAATTAGAATTTTCCCCATCCTTTTTCTTTTTTTACATTTTTATTTCATTTGTGCAAATGTGCACACATGTGCTACACCGCAGGTGCATGGAGGTCAGAGATCAACTTGCAGGAATCTCTCTTTTTACCATGTTGGTTTTGGGAATCCAACCAAGGTCCTCAGGCTTGGTAGAAAACATGTTTCCCGGGCTGGAGAGATGGCCTAGCGGTTAAGAGCGCCGACCGCTCTTACAGAGGACCCGGGTTCAATCCCCAGCACCCACATGGCAGCCGAGAACCATCTGAAACTCCAATTCCAGGAGAACTCCAGTTCCAGGGGAATCCGACACCCTCTTCTGAACTCCGCGGCATTGCACAGCACGGGTGCACAAACTTGCCTGCAGACAGTACATTCATACACATACAGAAATAAATAAAAATTAAAAAATTAAAAAAAAAATTAAAAAAAAGAAAACACCTTTCCCTGCTAGCCCGTCTTTCTGGCCCCCTCCCACATCATTTCGAAGGAATGAGACTAATAAGTCTCCACAGAAGGGACTGTATCCATCTCCAAGACACCTAACTGACTTCCCCCTTTGTACCTTCCAGAGCCCCAAAGTGTGCCACTTCTGGCCAGGTCCCCAAGCACCAACAGGAAATACCCACCCCTGCCTGTGGACAAGCTAGAAGAGGAGATTAATCGAAGAATGGCTGATGACAATAAGCTCTTCCGAGAGGAATTCAACGTGAGTTCTTTGTTGTCAGCAAAGAATAAGGGAGACCTAAGGTCTGGCCTTTTGAGTCATGGATATAAAACAGGTTTCTAATGGCTTTTTTTTTTCCCCACATTCATCTCACTTCTTTCCCATGTGATCATGGAGAGAAAGTAAAGGAATTGCTTCAGCTTCCCTCATCTAACCATCTACCCATTAATGATTAATGCATTCATCATCACATCTATTACTTCATTTATTTAATACTACAAGCATCTTATATGTGCTAAGTAATTTTCATGATGCCAGGGATATGATAAAAAGCAAAAACAAATCCAGTCCTTGATTTCAAAAAATTCCCTTCGTACCAGAAAACCTCTACCAACAAGAACAAATTAACTAAATTCAAACAGCAAATCAAAACATGAAGGACTAATAATAGCAAGGATCCAGAATGTATGAGTAGGTCAATGTAGAAAGTGGAGACTACATCAGACTGCAGAGTATTGAGATTTGTATTTTTCATAATATTCAAGGAAGCTGAACAAGTGTAAGCCACCACCATTGGTAATCCTAGGTCAAAAGAGATTCCTTGCTGAGGACGTAACTCAGTGGTAGCGTGCTTTCCCCCTTTGCTGTAGAAAACAAGTGGTGAGGGGAGGGAGTGACTTTAGCCAAACCTAGTGGCACAGCCCTGTTATACCAACCACTGCAGAGGCTGAGGCAAGAGAAGCAGAAGTTCAAGGCCAGCCTGGGCAACTAAGATTCTGTCTCTGATGGGAGGGTCACAGGGAGGGACATTTTGGGTACTAAAAATAGCAGAGGCAGCCAGGCCTGGTGGTGCATGGGCAGGTGAATCTCTGTGAGTTCAAGGCCAGCCTGGTCTACATAGAGAGTTCCAGGCCACCTGGGGCCACAGGAAGACCCTGTCTCAAAAAAAAAATCAGGCCAGGTGTAGTGGCGCACGCCTTTAATCCTAGCACTTGGGAGGCAGAGACAGGCGGATCTTTGTGAGTTCAAGGCCAGCCTGATCTACAAGGTGAGTTCCAGGCCAGCTGGGGCTACAGGGAGACCCTGTCTCGAAAAGACCAAAAAAAAAAAAAAAATCAGTGGAAAACTGTCAAAGAACAAAGGAAAGGCACATTCAGAAAACTTGAAAAGGACTATATGGACAGAGAGCAGTGTTGTGTAGTTGTAGATTGAAATAATCTCTCATTAAGAGAGGAGGCAAGATTGACTTAGGAAATAAACAAACTTTACAAGTTTTAGGGAAGATCCTTATAGAAAATTTACAATGTCTCTTCCCCAAGGTTTTCTAACCCATAATCCTCCATAGGGAGGGGAGACTGATCCAGCCTGGCTGCTTATACTCCTGTTGGGAGCTCTAGGGATACAGCCTTCCTAAGTGCTCGCTCATGCAGCAGTTAGCTTTTCATAATACACTAGCTTTTGAGTCATTCATACTCCTAAAAAGTAACCCGAATAAATTCACTGGTTCACTAAACTAGGCTTGGGCGGAATAGTTTCTTTGGTCTGTCTTTGCCCTATCTGGGATGAGTAAACATTTGTTCATGTTTATGTCGCCCCAAGAAAAGTCCCACAATAAGGAATAGTTGAAGGCAAAGTTGAAAAAAAGCTAGGCCAGACCATTTATCTCAGAGATTCCTGCATGAGAAGTGGAAAGCCATGAACTAACCAGATCTGTACTTTGAAAAGATGATTCTGGTTGCTATATGGAGAAAAGCCCACAAGAACAAGAATACAATTAATCTGTTGCAGTTGTTAAAACCAGAAGAACTAATAGATTTGCCAGTTCTTCAGCTAGGGCCTTAAAAACTGTTGGCTTCCATCTTCCCTTTGTATCATGCCTCATGTCAGCTTTGTCTTACAGATAAGCTCCTCTCAAAATGCCAAAATGGTTGCCCCAGTTTTAACCATAATGCAGAGGTATAATAAGGTCCATTAGAAAACAGATAACTGGGAAAAGAAAAAAAAGACAGCTGGGCATGGTGGCACACGTGGTGGCCTTTAATTCCAGCACTTGGGAGGCAGAAGCAGGTGGATCTTTGTGAGTTCCAGGCCAGCTGGGGCTACAGGGAGACCCTGTCTCAAACCCTCCCCCCCAAAAAAAACAGATAACTGTTGAAAGCTCTGGAGACTTCCCTTGCTGCAGGTCACTTCTTAAAGCAGTCATTAATGAGAGAGAAGTGGAGTTAATGTATCTTACTAGTACTTATCCAGATTATTTCTGTGTCAAAGCAGCAGACAGTCTTCACTGAATGGGAACTTCAAAAGTGTGTGGTGTGGTGGCATACGCCTTTAGCCCCAGCACTGCGAGGTAGAAGCAGGCAGATCTCTCTGAGTTCAAGGCTAGCTGGGACTAAAGGGAGACCCTGTCTCAAAAAGACCCCCCTTCCCCCCCAAAAAAGAGTATGAAGGAAAGGATTGGGGAGATGGCTCAGTCAGTAAAATGCTACCATGCAAAAAGAAGGACCTGAATTGGGATCCCAGGCACCCATATAAAAAGGTGGGCATTGGGGCTGGAGAGATGGCTCAGCGGTTAAGAACACAGAGGACCTGGGTTTGATTCCCAGCACCCACATGGCTGCTAAGAACTGTTTTAGGCCAGGTGTAGTGGCACACGCCTTTAATCCCAGCAAGAATTTATCCTTCTTACTGGGGAAGAGATGACAGAGGCAGAGGCAGGCAGATCTCTGAGTTCAAGGCCAGCCTGGTCTACAGTGCAAGCTCCAGGCCAACTGGGACTAAAGGGAGACCCTGTCTCAAAAAGACCAAAAAACAAAAACAAAAAAAGCCATATGTCTTTTTGTTGATCTGTTTGGTGTTCTTGCTCTCCCTCTCTCCTCCACCCCCACCCCTCACTCTCTGTCTTTTCCCTTCTTACTGGGGAAGAGATGACCAGGCAAGGAGCAGACACTTGATCGTCATGTTGGAGGAAGTAGTCTAACATGCTAGAAAACTTTGACCGTCAGAAGATTTAGGTTACGTAAAAAGCCAGTTGTGGGTTTTCTTGGATTGTTTTGTTTCAGTTTTGGGCTTTGGGTTTTGGTGTTTTGGGGTGTTGGGCGGGGTGTTCGGGTTTTTGGTTTGGGTTTATTTGAGACAGAGGCTCACTATGTACCCCTGGCTAAGCTGGAACATACTATGTAGACCAGGCTAGCCTTGAACTCACAGAGGTCCACCTGCCACTGCTTCCAAGTGCTGAGATTAAAGCCATACACTACCACAGCTGACTTGGTTTTGACTTTATGTCTAGCATCTATTCTAAAATAAACAACTTCCTACTCTTAAAGTTCTGTTTGCTTGACATCATTAGGATGGATGTTAGGTTAATGTCCTTGAATCTACAAGCTAAAATCCTGGTAAACTGGATTATAACACAAGTATATCAGGATTATTTATCACTGAAGTAGCTCTTTTCATGAGAGGGAGAAAAAAAAAAAAAGCTTCCAGTAATCTGCAACTTAATTATTTATTTTTATTTGTGAGTCTTATGCCTGCATGTATGTAAGTGCACAGTGTTCTTCAGTGCCCACAGAGAACAGAAGAAAGTGACGGATTACCTAGAACTGGAGTTATGGATGGTTATTAGCCACCATGTGGGTGCTGGGATTCAAATCCAGGTCTTCTGTAAGAATAGCCAGTGCTCTTAACCACTGAGCCATCTCTCCAGCCCCTAATCTGCAACTTCAAAAGAACCTATACTTGCCCATTTATACAGAGATTCTAGGTAGTAGGGGTTCTACTTTGGTCTATTGCTGGTAAAGCCAACTATAAGTCTGCAACTCCAGCTAATATTGATTCTCCAGGCTAGCCTGAAATATGGTATGTTGCTTAGACTATCCAGAAACCCAAGATCTTCTTGCCTCAGCTTCCTGAGTGCTAGAAAACCTGCAAGTATTAGGTTTAGTATTACAGGCATGTACCATCACACCTAACTTCCATGGGCTTTTTAAAAGCCTTATGTCCAGGGCTGGAGAGATGGCCTAGCGGTTAAGAGCGCCGACCGCTCTTACAGAGGACCCGGGTTCGATCCCCAGCACCCACATGGCGGCCGAGAACCGTCTGAAACTCCAATTCCAGGAGAACTCCAGTTCCAGGGGAATCCGACACCCTCTTCTGACATCCGCGGCATTGCACGACACGGGTGCACAAACTTGCATGCAGACAGTACATTGATACACATACAGAAATAAATAAATGCCGGGCGTGGTGGCACACGCCTTTAATCCTAGCACTTGGGAGGCAGAGGCACGCGGATCTCTGTGAGTCTGAGGCCAGCCTGGTCTACAGAGTGAGTTCCAGGACAGCCAGAGCTACAGGGAGACCCTGTCTCAAAAAGACAAAAAAAAAATAAAAAAAAAATAAATAAATAAATAAATAAATAAAAGCCTTATGTCCAACAACAACAACAACAAAAAAAAAAATTAGCCAGGCGTGGTGGCACACACCTTTAATCCTAGCACTTGGGAGGCAGAGGTGGGCGGATCTCTGAGTTCAAGGCCAGCCTGGTCTACACAGCAAGCTCCAGGCCAGCTGGGACTAAAGAGAGACCCTGTCTCAAAAAGACCAAAAAACAAAAACAAAAAAAGCCATATGTCTTTTTGTTGATCTGTTTGGTGTTCTTGCTCTCCCTCTCACCACCACCCCCACCCCCACCCCCACTCC
Organism: Rhizomys pruinosus; assembly: GCA_009823505.1. Classification (NCBI taxonomy): domain Eukaryota; kingdom Metazoa; phylum Chordata; class Mammalia; order Rodentia; family Spalacidae; genus Rhizomys; species Rhizomys pruinosus. The sequence goes on along the minus strand of VZQC01011238.1, from coordinate 978,317 downwards.
CACTCCTCACTGTCTTTTTCCCCCATCTTATATTTCCTAGAGTGGCCTCAAACTCCCGTTTTCAAGAAGTCCTCCTACCTTAGCCTCCCAAGTACCTGAGACTACAAACATGTACCACTGTAGATAGATATATCCTACAAGCTTTTAAATCTTCTATGGCATGTAAGTTCTCTGCTTACCTAGTGACTTAGCCTTTTGGTGAAGATAGATCACTGCTCCAGGAGCTCGCATTTACTTTTTCTCTAACAGTATATTAAGGAATCAGTGTGGAGATTCTAGATTCTTCGGCTTAATAGATACCCCTAATGTGAGGCCAATTTAGGCAAAAGACTCTCCTTCTTCAGGTCTACTAGGTACTCCATTGTAATATTCTAGGTTTCCAGAAATGAGTTAGTTCAAGGCCAGAGACAAGTTAACGCTAAAATAGGTGTTTTCCTTTGCCCTAGTTGGGGACATAGTTCCCACAGGAAATATGATACAGATTTTTTTAGCTGAAGAGAGAGGATCATCATGGTGTATAAATGTTGATGTCCATAGGCAGGATTCTTCACAAGCGCCTAGCCTCCCCTGAACTGATGTAAGCTTCCTGCCTCCCATTTCCTTATTCAGAAAAATTGCACTGTTTTTCTCACCAGTGTTTATCCTACACCAAGGTCCATGCTAAAGATCCCCCTGGCTGGGGAGACAGCTCAGTTGATAAAATTTGAGGACCTAAATTCAATCCCCAGAACCAACATGAAGAAGCCCAGAACACTTGTGACCCTAGTGCTGAGGAAGTAGACAGGTAAATCCTTGAAACTGGCCAGCCAGTCTCAAAGAAAAGGTGGACAGCTGCTAAAGAATGACACTTTGCCAAGCATGGTGATACATGCATTTAATCTACTGTCAGTTCACAGGAAAAAAATTGTCAGTTCACAGGAAAAAAAAGCAAGTGGTCTGTAAAGATGAAAAAAAGATGAACTATTTTTAGTAATCTGGAAAATACATATAAAGCTACCCATTATTTTGTGTATGTGTTTAGAAAGATCAAGTGTACACTTGGAAGGCAGAGTTTTTTTTTTTCCAGGCAAAAGTAGGGAATAGTTGGGGACATTTAAATTAGTATAGCATTGGGGAAATGATTTAGTAATTCAACCAAAACTTAAATGCTTATGCTATTTTATCTAACCTCTGAGACTACAGAACAGCCTTCATGTGAGGGAACATATATTTGTAAAAGATATTTGATACAGCATTATTTAGAATGGCAAATAAAGCTTGCTCGTTTGCTTTTTTTTAGGGTTTGTTTTGTTTTTAAGTATCAGATCAACAAGATGGCTGAGGAGGTAGAGGTCCTTATCATCAAACCTGGTAACCTGAGTTTGATCCCTGGGACCTACATGATAGAACAGATTCCCCCCCAAGTTGGCCTCTGACCTCCATATTCATTCATGGTGCCCATAAACACACACACACACACACACACAGAGTATCTGTCAAGTAGCTGACTGACTTACACATATGCAGGCCAAGCACTCATACACGTTTTATTTTAGTCAGAAATTAAAAAAAAAAAACAACACACATTTAAACTATGCCGGGAAGCCTGTGGTCAAATCACTATGAAAAGGCATATCAGCTGGGCGTGGTGCACGCCTTTAATCCTAGCACTTGGGAGCAGAGGCAGGCGGATCTTTGTGAGTTCAAGGGCCAGCTGTCTACAATGTGAGTTCCAGACACGCTGGGAAAAAACAAATAAAAGTGAAAAAAAAAAAAGACCAAAAAAAAAAAAAAAAAAAAAAAGAAAAAAATATCAAAAAAAAAAAAAACAACGCAAAAACACCCCCCCAAAAAAAAAAGGAGGGGGGAGGGGAAAGAAAAAGCACAAGAGGAGCAAAAATGAGGTGTAACTGAACGGAGTAAGATTCTGAGTACTGCACACAAGGCGGGGAGAGGGAAGGGAGGAAGATGGGGCTACAGAGGATTTCCACAGGGACTAAGGATCGAGAGACGGGGTACGAAGTGAGTAGGAGGCGCCAGCGCAGTTGATGAAGGGGGGCAATTGCAGGCTAGCGAGAGGAGGATTAGTGGCATGAGAGGGGAATAGACATCCAGAGAATAGGGTGTGGATGTCAACAGAAGGATGTTGGGGTAGGAGATTGATGGCTAAGCAGTGGTAGTAGCAAGTGATAGGAGAGAACAGAGTAGAGACAACCGAAAGACTAAATCCGATACTGCAGTAACAGTACCATGTGAAGAGAGGTAATAGAAGGACGTTAGTAAGAAAGGAAAAGGATATTGAGAGAGAAAAACAGACATGAAACAGGAGACGGAAGTAAGGAAAAAGGGGAAGGCTGCGGGGGGATATGGGATGAAAAAAAGGAAAAGAAGAACAAATTTTCAATAAGTCGAAAACAAAAAATCGTTATTTATAAAAAGGTTCATTCTTAAATTTGGGCTGTCGTGTGGCGACGAGCAAGAATGGAAAATTAAAAAAAAAAAGGAAAAAAAAGTATAGATGCGAATAGTATGAGTTAAGAGGATGAAGAAAGAGACAGGAAAGAGAAAGTGAGATAGAAAAAAAATGTGGATATGTGATAAGATTAGTTATAGTCATCAGGGAACCAAAGGGTTTTTTGAGTGGGTTGAGTTTGGTTTTTTTTTTTTTTTTGTCTTTTCGAGACAGGGTCTCCCTGTAGTCCCAGCTATCCTGGAACTCACTCTGTAGACCAGGCTGGCCTTGAACTCAGAGATCCGCTTGCCTCTGCCTCCCAAGTGCTAAGATTAAAGGTGTGGGCCACCACACCCAGCAAGGACCCCCTGTTTTTTGTTGTTTTTTGTTTTGTTTTGTTTTTTGTTTTGTTTTGTTTTTGGTCTTTTCGAGACATGGTCTCCTTGTTGCCCCAGCTGTCCTGGAACTGGAACTCACTCTAGACCAGTCTGGCCTTGAATTCACAAAGATCCACCTGCCTCTGCCTCCCAAGTGCTAGGATTAAAGGTGTGCGCCACCACACCTGGCTGAGAACCCCCCTGTTTTTAGTAAGACAGTTTAATCCTTAGATTACAAGGTAAAGAAGGCATGTATATGTCTTGGGATGGGACATATGAGTTGAGAGTGGAGGACCTACTACTCCAAGGAGTTGTTTCCAAATAAATCAGAGCTATAGTCCTACCGAAATAGCAAGAATTTGGCAAGTGTTTGGGTACTTAATATGGCTGCACTCTGGAAGGGGTATAGAGAAGGCACCGCCTGTCATCTAAGCAGTGCAGGAAAAATCCAAATTATGTATCTGTTGTATTCTTTTAAATAGAACTGTTCTTAACACCTTGAAGAGTATTAAGTTTTTCACCCCTGAAGAGTATTTAGGTACTGGTGACTATTAGATAAGAGTATTTAAAAGGGGATTCAAACTTAAAAGTGAATAGAGGGCTGGAGAGATGGCTCAGTGGTTGAGAGCCCCAACTGCTCTTGCAGAGGACCTGGGTTCGATTCCCAGCACCCACATGGTGGCTAAGAACCGTCTTTAAGCCGGGTGTGGTGGTGCACGCCTAATAAAGAAAAGAAAGTGAATAGAGATTCCGTAACTTGTAGAGACCCTTAGCAGAACAAAGAAGATTACAATGCCAGAAGTAAAATATGGATTTTTGCTAAGAATATTGTCTTTAGAAAAACTCAGACTCAGATAAGTTTTCATATGTAAAAGTAACATAAAAATTAATACATTTCTGGCCATGCATTGTGGCACATACCTTTAATACCAGCACTCTGGAGGCAGCAGCAGGCAGATCTTTGAGCGACTGAGGTCAGCCTGGTCTAATAGTTTTAGGCCAGCTGGCACTACAGGGAGACCCTGTCTCAAAAACAAAATATTAATATGTGTCTGTTTGTAAGGCACCAAAAATCTAATACCTTAAAAAAAATACACCATTTATTTATATTAGTATCCAAAATACAAAGTACCTAAAGATATATTTTACAAAATCCTCAGAGGAAATTATAAAAATATTTGAGCATATTAAAAGGAAAAGTTTAATTAAGTAATGAGAATCATTGGATTAGAAAGTTCAATATTGTAAAGATGTCAATTCTCCCCCAAACTGATACATAGATTCAATGCAATTCCAATAAAAATCCCAACAGGTTTTTTGTGGAACTTGACAAGCTGATTCTAAAATTTTTATGGAGGAGCAAAGATCCAAGACTAGCCAAGACATTCCCGAAGAAGAAGAACAAGGTGAGGAGAACTGCCTTACCAGATATAATGAGTTCTTAAAAATTTAGTAATTAAGACACTTTTATATCGTCACTGGGGTAGAAAGATTGATTAGTGGGATAGAATAGGCTAAGAGCAGGTCCTGTGTATAAATGGAAACTCTTGTTTATCACAGAAAACTGTTGCCATTTTGGTTGTGGATAGAATGGCCTGTACAATAAATAGTACTGGGACAATTGAGCAGCCCTATGGGAGTAAATAAAATGGGATGTCTGTCTCATACAAGACACAAACAGCTCCATTTGTTATAAACATAAAGTTTAAAGGACAGGACTATAAAATATAAAAATAATAAATGGAAAATAATACTTGTGACTTCACAGTAGGAAATGATTTCTTAAGCTTGAAAAATGTTGGTAAAAGGAAAGATTGATGAATTTGACTACATGAGATGCAAAAATTCTATACTAAGGAAACACCAAAGAAGAAAATGAAAGATCAGACTGAAATTTTAGTAAAAGAGGCTTTGGAACATAGATAGCTGATTAAAAAAGAAGAATCCAGACTATATATAAAGAACTAATAAGAAAATAAGCAGTCTGATAAAACAATGGAGAAAAAACTGGGCTGGGTATTTCCTAGAAGAGGAAACCCTTTCAACCAGTAAACTAGAACAGTGGTGAACCCCATTAGTAATAGAATATAAGTTAAAACTGTATTTAAGCCAGGTGTGGTGGCACACACCTTTAATCCTAGCACTTGAGAGGCAGAGGCAGGCAGATCTTTGTGAGTTCAAGGCCAGCCTGGTCTACAGAGTGAGTTCCAGGACAGTTGGGACTACAGGGAGACCCTGTCTCGAAAAGACAAAAAAAAAAAAAAAAAAACTGATTTAAGCCGGGTGTGTGGACCACAGCTTAAATCCCTAGCACTTGGGAAGCAGGCAGAGGCAGCGATCTTTGTGAGTTCAAGGCCAGCCTGGTCTACAGAGTGATTCCAGACAGCTGGGGCTACAGGGAGACCCATGTCTCGAAAAAAAAAAAAAAAAAAAAAAAAAACTGTATTTAATGCATTTAAAGTATGACAGTGGCATATGCAAATAATAAAGATGCAGAACATGAACACTTTTTATTACAGATGTATAAAGTGGTACAATTACAATGAAAAACTATCTGGGCCAAGCATGGTAGTGCATGCCTTTAATCCCAGCACTCAGGAGGCAGAGGCAGGTGGATCTCCATGAGCTGGAGGCCAGTCTGATCTCTATAGCAAGTTCCAGGCCAGCTGGGGCTACAGGGAGACCCTATCTCAAAGAAGACAGACATACAGACAGCCGGAAAGGAAGGAGGGAGAGACTGACTCTCAGGCACACATAAAATAATTTTTTTCAAAAAAGAAAAAAAATTGAAGCAAAACAATACCTAACATCATTTATTTATTTATTTATTTATTTATTATTTTATTTATTTATTTACTTTGTCTTTTTGAGACAAGGTCTCCCTGGAGCCTCAGCTGTCCTGGAACTCACTCTGTAGACTAGGCTGGCTTTGACTCACAAAGATCTGCCTGCCTCTGCCTCCCAAGTGCTAGGATTAAAGGCGTGCGCCACCACGCCCGGCTGTTTTTTTGTTTTTTTGTTTTGTTTTGTTTTGTTTTGTTTTTTACCTAACATCATTTAAAGAGAGCAAATGTTAGTTAAAACAATGGCCTGACTGACTCTTGAGAACATGTTGGCCATAAACAAGTTACCACTTTATTTTGATTCCATCTTTATCACAAAATATGCTAAGTAATAATTATAAGGATGAGAAATTTATGAGATAGAAATCATAGCGAGATAATAATAAAATCCCAGATTTACCTGTGAAAGGAGATAGAAGAGATTAAAAGGAGTGAAAGAACCCAAGAAGAACTTCTAGTGAAAATGGATGACAGATGCATTCTTTTAAATAAACAAAACAGTTTTTTCACTTTTTTTCTTTTTTAATGTTGAGCCTTGGTTGCAGTTAAGGTTGAGTGAGAAATATAATATTTGATGCCACCTTGTATTTCTAGAGAATTTAATGTCTTCTAGGCTTCCTGTTCTGTTGCTCCTTCTAGGAGCTGGGCTAGCTGCTTTTTAGAGTAGAAAGTAAAAGCAGTGTAAGCTCCTCATTTCTAACCATTGTATCTAATACCGTGTTCTTTAAAACAAGTACTTTCAAGCCAGGCGTGGTGGCACATGCTTTTAATCCCAGCACTTGGGAGGCAGAGGTAGACGTTCAAGGCCAGCCTGGTCTACATAGTGAGTTCCAGGCCACCTGGAGCTACAAGGAGACCCTGTCTCAAAAAAGACCAAAAAAGAAGCACTTTCTTTTCTCCTTTAAATAATGGCCTCTGTTTCTTCCAGCCTTTCCTTTTAGGAGCCTTAGCCCACCTACTGAGCTATTTTCTTCATCATGACTGAGCAGTTTTGATAGGACTATGAGATAGTGATCATTGTCATTCCTTACCCTTCTGTATTAAAACGTGTTTCCTGTTGGGGCTGAGGATATGGCTCAGTTGGGAGGCTGCTTACTTAGCATGCACAAAACCCCAATACCACATAAAAGGTGGCATAGTAGTACTCAGTAAGTGAAGACAGGAAAATCAGAAGTTCAAAGTCATCTTCAGCTACATAGCAAGTTCAAGGCCAGCTTTTTTAAAAAAACATCATCTTCCTCCTCCTCCTCCTCATCATCATCTTATTCTCATTACCTCAGTTTTATAGCCTTTAAGAAAAGGAATGTCCCTGGGCATGGTGGCACAAGCCTGTAATCCCAGTATTTGAGACAGAGTCAGGCGAATCTCTGTGAGTTCAAGGTCAGCCTGGTCTACATAGTGTACATAGTGAGTTCTAGGATAGCTGGGGCTACAGGGAGACCCAGTCAAAAGACAAAAAAAAGGGGGGGCTGGAGAGATAGCCTAGCAGTTAAGAGCGCCGACTGCTCTTGCAGAGGACCCAGGTTCGATCCCCAGCACCCACATGGCAGCTGAAAACTGTCTATAACCCCAGTTCCAAGGGAATCTGACACCCTCTTCTGACCTCCGCGGCATTACACAACACGGGTGCACAAACCTACATGCAGACAGTACGTTCATACACATAGAAGATAAATAAATAAAATTTTTTTAAAAAAGACAAAAAAAGCCGGGTGTGGTAGCGCACGCCCTTAATCCTAGCACTGGGAGGCAGAGGCAGGCGGATCTTTGTGAGTTCAAGGCCAGCCTGGTCTACAGAGTGAGTTCCAGGCCAGCTGGAGCTACAGGGAGACCCTGTCTCAAAAAGACCAAAAAAAAAANATGTCACGTTTGAAGGCTCCTCCTTGGCAAGCCCAAACCACCATCAGTTCTGCCCTTGTGCTCCACACTGGGGTTTTCCCTTCTCATTGTCACCAAATGAGGTCCAGTAAGCACCAAGTCCTGCCTTGATCTTCCTGTACTGGTCTCCATGATACAGCCTGGGTAGTCCAACAGTGGGATACTCTGAAGAAGTAGAAACCCCAGTAGTAGCTCAGTACACAAGCTGGATGTCTCAGCAGTCCCCATCTGGCACTGAAGGTTTGGAGGATTCTTGGAGAGACATGAGTCTTCAGTCCATATTGGAAGGTTGAAAAGCTGTGTCTCATGTCTTTGAAGGATGGCAAAAGCAGTGGTAGCCACATGGTAGCTGCACTTGCCAGTAAGACAGGCAAAACAACTGTGCTCTTTTGTCTTTTTACTAAGATCCCAAGTTTTATACCTGAAGTACAATTTCTCAGGACTTACTGTTTATTTCTGGTTATACTTTCCTTTTGATGTTTAAGGCCACACAGTTAGCCCAGATTAATCAAGGTTTTTGTTTTCTCAAGGTCAGTTAAGGATCACTCAAGGGATCACCTCAAGGGTCACTCTTTTTTATTTGTTTTGTTTGGGGGGGGCAGCTGGCTCTTTATGGCTTTTGTTTGTTTTTTTGTTTTATTTTTTTATGATATTTTTATTTATCATTTCTATTTTTAAAATTTACAAATAACATTGAGCATCTACTACATTTTGACAAACTTCAGGGAAGGAAGATAAAGTTTAGTAGGAAATAGATTTCCTCATGGACTGTCAAGTTCCAGCATTGGATGAACATTCCATGTTTTTTCATGCTGCTTTAGGTAAGCCAATCTTGCAAAGTTCCAGTCGCACTTGGTACACTTGTAGGGCCAATTTCCACTGTGCTTTGTCATGTGTCGTTTGAACTCATCTGAGCAGGGAAAATGTCCACGTGCATCCAGGCTCCTTGCAAACATGGCTTCTCCCCAGTGTGTTTCCTCGTGTGAAATTTGAGGCAGAAAGGCCTTCTGTAAGACTTCCCACAGTTCTCATAGGAGCAGACATAGTACTTCACAATGGAGTGATCCTTAGGGAACTCAGGGTTCTGGGTTTTCAATTTTGACTTCTTTTTTGGGATTTGGCCTTGGCACAAACGGGAATTAGAAATGTATTCTGGACTTTCTCCTTGAGATGAACTGGAACTCAAAGGATTTAGGACTTCACCTCCATAGAGGGTCTCATTACTAGCAAGGGACATCATCTGGGAAGAAAGGCTCTGGTCTCCACTGGGAGTTGTCATATGATGACCATAGCTTGTCTGGTCTCCATCGAGGTTTGTTATCTCATGGCTATAGCGTGTCTGATCTGTTATCTGACCCCCATGCAAGGTCTGGTGTCCACTGGAGGTTGTCATCTGACCCCCATGCAGGGTCTGGTGTCCACTGGAGGTTGTCATCTGACTCCCATGCAGGGTCTGGTGTCCACTGGAGGTTGTCATCTGACCCCCATACAGAGTCTGGTGTCCACTGGAGGTTGTCATCTGACCCCCATACAGGGTCTGATCTCCACTGGAGGTTGTCATCTGACCCCCATGCAGGGTCTGATCTCCACTGGAGGTTGTCATCTGACTCCCATGCAGGGTCTGATCTCCACTGGAGGTTGTCATCTGACCCCCATGCAGGGTCTGATCTCCACTGGAGGTTGTCATCTGACCCCCATGCAGGGTCTGATCTCCACTGGAGGTTGTCATCTGACCCCCATACAGGGTCTGGTGTCCACTGGAGGTTGTCATCTGACTCCCATTCAGGGTCTGATCTCCATTGGAGGTTGTCATCTGACCCCCATGCAGGGGCTGGTGTCCACTGGAGGTTGTCATCTAACCCCCATACAGGGTCTGGTGTCCACTGGAGGTTGTCATCTGACCCCCATGCAGGGGCTGGTGTCCACTGGAGGTTGTCATCTGACCCCCATACAGGGTCTGGTGTCCACTGGAGGTTGTCATCTGACCCCCATGCAGGGTCTGGTGTCCACTGTAGGTTGTCATCTGACCCCCATACAGGGTCTGATCTCCACTGGAGGTTGTCATTTGACTCTGATAATAGGGTCTGGTATCCATTGGCTATTGTCATCTGATCCCCATGCGGGGTCTAGTCTCCACAAGAGGTTGCCATCTGACTCCCATACAGGGTCTGGTATCCATTGGTTGTTGTCATCTGACTCCCATACAGGGCCTGGTGTCCACTGGTTGTTGTCATCTGATCCCCATACAGGGTCTGGCATCCATTGGAGGTTGTCATCTGACTTCCATACAGCATCTGGTGTCCATTGGTTGTTGTCCTTGGCTTTTCAATCACCAGTTCCATCCACTTGAGGACAAAGTCAGGTCTTGCTAGACCAGGCTTCCCTTTTTGAAACATGATCAGACTTTCCTCTTTATAGACTGGACACTGGCTGAAGTCCCATTAGTGGATTCCAAGACCTCCCTGCACAGGAAGACTGGTGACTCACATTTGTAGGACATTTCAAGAGATGCCCCATCCATAGTCCCCTGGGACTTAGTTGACCTGTGAAAGCAAGGAACAGTTATCCCTTAAGACTCTCGGCCAAGTTGGTATGGGCATTAGGTATGGTCATTAAGCATCCAGAAAGGCTAAGTTACACCAGCCTGATACTTTTAACTACTTTATAATATTTTAGAAAATGCAGCCGGGTGTAGTGGCGCACGCCTTTAATCCTAGCACTCAGGAGGCAGAGGCAGGTGGATCTTTGTGAGTTCAAGGCCAGCCTAGTCTACACAGTGAGTTCCAGGACAGCTGGGGCTACAGAGAGACCCTGTCTCGAAAAAGACTAAAAAAAAAAAAAAAAAAAAAAAAAAAAAAAAGAAATGCTTGGACAAAAGCTCAAGCAGCCTTTATAAGAAATACTAAGAAGGGCTGGAGAGATGGCCTAGTGGTTAAGAGCACTGACCGCTGGGCTGGAGAGATGGCCTAGCGGTTAAGAGCGCCGACCGCTCTTGCAGAGGACCCCGGGTTTCGATCCCCAGCACCCACATGACGGCGAGAACGCCTGAAACTCCAATTCCAGGAGAACTCCAGTTCCAGGGGAATCCAACAACCCTCTTCTGACCTCCACGGCATGCACGACACGGGTGCACAAACATGCATGCAGACAGTACATTCATACACCATACAGAAATAAATAAAATTTAATAAAAAAAAAAGATTCGGGGCTGGAGAGATGGCCTAGTAGTTAAGAGCGCCGACGCTTCTTGCAGAGGACCCGGTTCGATCCCCAGCACCCACATGGCGGCCGAGAACCGTCTGAAACTCCAATTCCAGGAGAACTTAGTTCCAGGGGAATCCGACACCATCTTCTGATCTCGCGGCAATTGCACGACACAGGTGCACACACCTGCATGCAGACAGTACATTCAATACACATACCAAATTAAAAAAAAAAAAAAAATTAAAAAAAAAGATGTCTTCTGATGAGCAAAATTATTAAAAAAAAAAAAAAAAAGAGCACTGACTGCTCTTACAGAGGACCCGGGTTCCATTCCCAGCATCCACATGGTGGCCAAGAACCATCTGAAACTCCAATTCCAGGAGAACTACAGTTCCAAGGGAATCCGACACCCTCTTCTGACCTCTGCAGCATTGCACAACACAGGTGCACAAACCTACATGCAGACAGAACATTCATACACATACAAAAATAAATAAAAAAAATTTTAAAGACTGTGGTTAGACATAATGTCATGAGAAACTAGTTTTTTCCACATTCCTTTGATCTTACATTACTCTAAAATATACATGCATATCCTTCATTCATATGCCAAAACTTCCTAACTCTGAAAATAAATGGTAGCTTACTTCTAGAGCCTGTTAAGGGATTCACAATATAAGAAGAGCACAGTTGTTTTCAGATCATATTAATGTTGCTCAGTTTGTCTTACAACTAGGTAATTGTTGCTAGCATCCACAGATGAGGGATACCATTTGTTGTTTGTTTTTCTGGGACTGTGTTACTTCACTTAACATGATATCTTCTAGTCCATCCATTTACCTGCAAAGTTCATGATGTCATCTTTCTTTACCACTGCATAGAACTCCATTGTGTAGATGTACCACATTTTCTCTATCGTCAGTTGAGGGCCACTTGGGTTGGTTCCAGCTCTTTGCTATTGTGAAGAGAGCTGCAATAAACATAGCTGTGCATGTTTCTCTGGGATAAGGTGAGTCTTGTGGGTATATACCCAGGAGTGGTATGACTGGGTTAGGTGGCAAGTTCATTTTGAGTCTTCAAGGGTTCTCCACACTGCTTTCCATAGTGAGTTTACATTCCCACCAGCAGTGGATGAGTGTTCCCCTTTCCCCACAACTGCTCCAGCACTTGGTATCATTTGTTTTCTCATCTGTCCTGGAACTTGCTCTGTAGACCAGGCTGGCCTTGATATGATCCGCCTGCCTCTGCCTCCCGAGTGCTAGGATTAAAGGCGTTAGCCACCATGCCTGTGTAAGATGATACCTTAAAGTGGTTTTAGGGTCTGGAGAGATGGCCTAGCGGTTAAGAGCGCCAACTGCTCTTGCAGAGGACCCGGGTTCGATCCCCAGCACCCACATGGCAGCTGAGAACCGTCTTTGACTCCAGTTCCAGGGGAAGCCGACACCCTCTTCTGACTTCCACGGCATTGCATGACATGGGTGCACAAACCTGTATGCAGACAGTACATTCATACACATACGAAAATAAATAAAATTTTTTAAAAAGTTTTAAAAAAATAAAGTGGTTTTAATTTGCATTTCCTTATTATTAGTGAAGTTGAACACTTTCTAAGATGTTTCTCAGCGATCTCTAATTCCTCACTTGTGAAGTCTTTGTTCAGCTCTTTGCTCCATCTATTGAGTGAGTCATTTGTTTTCTTTCTTCTTTGTTTTTTGATTAGTTTGTATACTCTGGAAATCAATGCTTTGTCAGATGTATCTACAGTGAAGGTTTCCTCCCACTCTGTGGGTTTTCCCTTCACTTCCTTGATTGTTTCTTTTGATGTACAGAAGTTTTTGAGTTTAATGAGGTCCCATTTGTCAATTGTAAACCTAATTCTTGTGCAGCTGCTGTCTGATTTAGGAAGTCTTTTCCTATGCCTATGTCTTGTAAGCTGCTACCAACTTTTTCTTCTGTCACCTTCATAGTTTTGAGATTCACACTGAGGTCTTTGATCCATCTGAAGTTGAACGCTTTGATTCTTTATCATGTAAATCAGATCACTTTTTTAAATTTTACTTATTTTTTATGTGTATGAATGTACTGTCTGCATGTAGGTTGGTATATCATGCAGTGCCGCAGAGGTCAGAAGAGGGTGTTAGATTCCCCTGGAACTGGAGTTAAAGTTCTCAGCCTCCATGTGGATGCTAGGGATCAAACCAGGCTCCTCTGAAAGAGCAGTCAGTGCTCTTAACCGCTAGGCCATCTCTCCAGCCCCCAGATCACATTTTTAAATCCTTCAATAAGTTTCCTCAGGTACTTAGACTCCACATTCCCTATCTTACTAGGAGTCACATGGAAATGAATAGTCTGACCTTACCAAGGTCTTCGCTCTCCTTGCCATCTCCCACCAACCTCTTGTATTATATGACACCTTTTAGGTCCTCGTGAAGGAGAGGCTTCTGCCTCTGGGTTTTCACAGGTACTGTTTGTGCCTGGAATAGTATCTTCTACATTCATCCTTCCACATAGATAACTACCTGTGATCTGAGTTTGGCCCTTTCTGATTCTAGATCTAATAGCATTCTACTCTTTCATTTATTTATAATGGTATATAATTATATATTTACTTGTATTATTTGTTTAATGTCTTATCTTTCACCCACAAGTTTACATTATATATGAGGGCGAGAACTATGAATATATTTTACTCACCACTGTTTGCTGTGGACCTAGCCTAATAGGTACCTACTATATATTGGTTGAAAGAATGAATGGAAAGTAGTACCTGGGCCATAATGTAAGTACTGTAAGTAACTGCTCCCATGTTGCCAAGGTTGTTGACAGTATTGGGTCATTCTAACCATGATGAAGTAAATGAGTCAACATAGGCATTTTTGTTTCCTTAGATTCTTAGAAGTGGAGTTGGTAGGTCAAACAATAATGCCTATTAACAGTTATCTAAGTTAGTTTCATTCTTCCTTCTTTATTTACTTCTCTTTCTTTCTTTCTTAGTCTTGAATATATATGAAAGAGGAGAACAGTTCAAATCAAATTGAGCAGCATATTTTCGTAAACTGAGTACTAATTTTGTACTACACATCTCATTTACTCCTCATGTCCTCAAGTATTATTATCTCAGTGTTGAAGATGAGGGAAGGCAGCCTAAGAAAGTTAACAATTGGGCTGGAGAGATGGCCTAGCGGTTAAGAGCGCCAACCACTCTTACAGAGGACCCGGGTTCGATCCCCAGCACCCACATGGCGGCCGAGAACCGTCTGAGACTCCAATTCCAGGAGAACTCCAGTTCCAGGGGAATCCAACACCCTCTTCTGACCTCCGTGGCATTGCATGACACGGGTGCACAAACTTGCATGCAGACAGTACATTGATACACATACAGAAATAAATAAATGCCGGGCGTGGTGGTGCACGCCTTTAATCCTAGCACTTAGGAGGCAGAGGCATGTGGATCTCTGTGAGTCTGAGGCCAGCCTGGTCTACAGAGTGAGTTCCAGGACAGCCAGAGCTATAGGGAGACCCTGTCTCAAAAAAGACCAAAAAAAAAAAGTTAACAATTTTGCTCCAATTCATACAACCAGGCTACCTCGTTCGTGCTTGCCCACGTAACTCCCTGTTGCTGAGTTACATTTCCTGTAAAGCTGCTACACATTCAGTATCATCCCATCAGCTTTTCTACTTCCAAATTGCCGCACCATGTGAATGTCCTACGCTGCCCCCTGTCCTTGCTTCCTTGCCACATGCTAAAGGGTGGGTATCTTGTCTCTCTAACAAATGCGCTAAGGAGGCCTTAAATCTGCTGACTAGCCAGAGTGCTGCACTCCTGAGTTACAGCTCATCTTTGCATGATGGTTAACAAAAATAAATTGCTCATTTTTTCCCATTATGACCCCCACTCCCAATTTACAGGGGTATTCCTTTTTTTGTCTTTTTGAGACAGGGTCTCCTTCTAGCCACCAGCTGGCCTGGAGCTCACTTTGTAGACCAAGCTGGCCTTGAACTCACAGAGATCCACCTGCCTCTGCCTCCCAAGTGCTAGGATTAAAGGTGTGTGCCACCACGCCCGGCAGGGGTATTCCATTTTGAGCCAGCATTGTAACAGGCCCCTAACCAAATAATAATTATATGAAGAATATGGATTCCCCACACACAAACCTCCTCTGGGATTCTTGGTGTTAAATTCTTGAGAAGCTTGCAGTTATTTAGGGGAAAGGCTTGCAAGTATTCACCTGGGTCTGTGTTCCTCCCCTTCTCTTTTTTCCCCCACCCCCCAAAAAAGATAGTATTTATTACCAGGTCAGTGTTTGGTGAAGCAGTCTGCATGTTTGGTATTTATCCCTGTAATAATTCCTTTAATTTCTCTTAACCTTTTAGGCTCTCCCTGCTTGTCCTATCCAGGCCACCTGTGAGGCTGCCTCCAAGGAGGAAAACAAGGAAAAAAACCGATATGTAAACATCCTGCCTTGTGAGTGTCTGTAGTAGGGCTTCTTGAAATGTAATCTGAAACTCCCATCTCTGCATAGATTCTCTGAGGATGGAAAGAATCTTGCAGTTGGTTACAGAGGGCAGTAAGAATAATATGGTCAGTCCTTAGGGCTGAAAGAGCATGTATGGATCCCAATTTTTATTTCCAGCTTTTTTTCTAGAGACCAGCCTTACAGGATCAGGCAGGAAGTGGGGTGGGCGTGCGTGCGTACGTGCGTGCGTGCGTGTGTGTGTGTGTTTATAATATATACCGAAAAAATACAGATGTCTCTTTAAACCTTCTTCGCAGAGTTAGCCACTGCTCATCAGTTGATCGCTACTTTTCTAAGGGCTCTGTATCCAGTGGGATATAAGGGAGAGGCAGGTGGATTCTGTAGTTCAAGGCCAGCCTAGTCTACAGAGTGAGCTCCAGGCCAGCCGAGACTAAAGGGAGACCCTCTCTCAAAAACAACATCCCCCCAAAAAAAGCCTTCCTCCTTTAAAAATTTTTAATGTTATTTTGTTCATACATTCCTTTAATCCCGACACTTGGAAGGCAGAAACAGACAGATCTCTGTGAGATTGACCAACCTGGTCTACATAGCAAATTCAAGTCCTGTGGGGATACAGCAAACAAAAAACAATTATTACATCTATTTATTTTTTTGTGTGTATGTGGACATGGACATATGTAGAGATGAGAGTAGGAGTTGGCTCTGTCTTTCTACCATGTTGATCCCAGGAATAGAAGTCAGGTTGTCAGGCTTTACAGCAAGCATCTTTACCCATTGAGCCATTTCTCCAGACTTCATCCTTTCCATTTTTTTTTTAATGAGTCTTTTGCCTCTATGTATGTGAGTGCAACATGTGCTTGCAGTGCCTGCAGAGACCAGAGAGGGTATCAGATACCCTGGAAGCAGAGTTACTGCTGGGTGTTAGCCACCATGTGGGTGCCGGGAAGCAAACCCAGCCAGTGCTTTTATCTGCTGAGCCATCTCTGTAGCCCCCCAAATTTTTATATTTTCTAGTGCATATTAACTACATTAATACTTGTATGTAACTTCTCAATAAATGAACATATATTGGAGCTGGAGAGATGGCCTAGCGGTTAAGAGCACCAACCACTCTTGCAGAGGACCCGGGTTCGATCCCCAGCACCCACATGGCGGCCGAGAACCATCTGAAACTCCAATTCCAGGAGAACTCCAGTTCCAGGGGAATCCGACACCCTCTTCTGACCTCCGGGGCATTGCACAACACAGGTGCACAAACCTACATGCAGATAGTACATTCATACACATACAGAAATAAATAAAATTAATTTAAAAAAATTTTTAAAAATGAACATATATTAAAGTTACCTGCTCAGATGTTATTGATGAAACAAAAAAAAATTAGAAACCACTCTATAAGGCACTTACAGTCCTACAGTCTTACTGTATGTATGGGATATATTTGTGTATATACATATATATTAAATATAATTGGAATTTTGTATAATATACACTACTGTGACTTTTCTTTAATGTCTTGTCAGTTCCTTGCTGGGCATATGGTGACATGCACTTTTAATCCCAGCATTCAGGAGGCAGAGGACCCCGGCTTGATTCCCAGGACTCACATGATGACTAACAACCATCCATAACTCCAATTCTAAGGGATCCAGTGCCCTCTTCTGACCTCTGTGGGCATTGCGTGACAAGGGTGCACCTACCTCCATGCAAGCAAAACACTAGTACACAGAAAATAAAAATAATTTTTTTTAAAGATGGCTCAGTGCTAAAAGTCTTTGCTCTACAAGACTGACATCCTGAGTTAAATGCTCAGAACTCACAGTGGAAAGAGAGAACCATCTCCTGGAAATTATCCTCAGATCCACACACACATGCTGTAGCACAGGCATACATGTCTGTACTCAACACACATTGTGTACACATGCACGTGGACACGTGTATATACATACTGTGTATGTACATACACTGTGTATGTATATACATACATACATGTATATAATACTGTGTATATACACGTATATGTATAATTTTTTGGACAGTAACATGGACTTAGCCAGATGGTGGTTAATGCCTCTAAACCCAACATGTGGGAGGCTGAAGCAATGAAGATTGCTGAGTTTAAGGCTAACCTGAGCCACAATGGGAATTCCAGGCTGGCCTGGGCTACAGAATAAGACTATCTCAAAAACAAAAACAGTAGTACTCTAGAGTACCATCTTTATGTATATGTCTCTCAGTTTGCATAGATACAGAAGTTTACACTAATCTTGTTGCTTCAGAATAATAAGAAACAAAGTTGGAATTACTGAAATATGAATTGCTTGCTGATTTTCTTTTTCTAGATGACCACTCTAGAGTCCACCTGACACCTGTTGAAGGGGTTCCAGATTCTGATTACATCAATGCTTCATTTATCAATGTAAGGAACTTGTACTTTTCTTAGTTATCCCCATGAAAGGCCATTGCTGCCACCTGTTTATTCCTTCCCTGCTGTATTTTAAGAGAGAGATTACCATTGCAAGTTTTCTGGATTTTAAGTGCCTTTTTTTTTTTGTCTTTTCGAGATGAGACAGGGTTTCCCTGTAGCCTCAGCTGTCCTGGAACACACTATGTAGATCAGACTGTCCTGAACTCACAGAGATCTGCCTGCCTCTGCCTCCTGAGTGCTGGGATCAAAGGCATGTGCCTTTGATATTTCACATTTTATTTATTTACTTTTATATTTTATTATTTTTATTTTATATGTATGAGTGTATTATCTTCATGTTTGTAAAAGCACCCATGTCATACACTGCCTGGGGAGGACAGAAGGAGGTACTGATGCTTGTTAGCTGCCATGTGGCAGCTAGGAATGGAACCCAGGTCCTCTGCANAAAAAAAAAAAAGATTAGGTCATTTAAAATGTATGCTTTTATTCTTTCATCATCCCCAAAGGTTTCCCATACAGAAATCTGAATCTAGATACATGTTTCTGTGATCAGTAAACACTTTTTTTTTAATGTATATGAATGTACTGTCTGCATGTAGGTTTGTGCACCTGTGTCATGCAGTGCCGTGGACATCAGAAGAGAGTGTCCGATTCCCCTGGAATTGGAGTCAAAGACAGTTCTCAGCCGCCATGTGGGTGCTGGGGATCAAACCCAGGTCCCCTGCAAGAGCAGTCAGCGCTCCTAACCGCTAGGCCTCTCTCCAGCCCCCAGTGAACACTTTTTGAACATTTTCAAATGCTACAAAAGCAAGCCTTGCCCTTAGTAATAAAAATTTGGGGGGTGGGGGAGAACCAAGAAAGTGTGCCACCAAGTGAATCTGGTTAGTCATGTCTGCTGTGGTCAAAACCTAAGAGAGGGAAGGTGTTCTAGGCACCGTGGAGTGATGGTAACAGGCAAAGTGATTCTCTTTCTGGTGGGAGTCTAATTTCCACATAAAACCAATTAGGATTCAGGTTTCAGAACCCAGAGACAACTCAGGAGCCAGGAAGCCATATTTCATCTTTTTCTTGAACATAATAACAGAGGAGCAATTAATAGTTTTACCTTTTTTTATATATATATAGTTTTACCTTTGTTATACTTTATTGTTTGGTTGGTTGGTTGGTTTTGTTTGTTTGTTTGTTTGTTTGTTTGTTTGTCTTTTCAAGACAGTGTCTCCCTGTAGTCCCAGCTGTCCTGGAACTCACACTGTAGACCAGGCTGGCCTTGAACTCACAAAGATCCACCTGCCTCTGCCTCCCAAGTGCTGTAAGGCATGCGCCACCACACCCCGCGGTTGGTTGTTTATTTTTGAGACAGGGTCTCCCTGTAGCCCCAGCTGGCCCAGAACTCGCTCTGTAGACCAGGCTGGCCTTGAACTCACAGAGATCTGCTTGCCTCTGCCTCCTGAGTGCTGGGATTAAAGGTGTGCGCCACCACACCTGGCTTTATACTTTATTGTTTAAGTGACGCACTGTTTCACGTGTGAATGCGTGCGCGCGCACTGTGTGTGTGTGTGTGTGTGTGTGTGTGTGTGTGTGTGTGTTCAGAATTTAACACTGGTTTTTCTTGGAGCCAAGAGCGGGATGTCCTTAAAATGTTTCAGAATGTAATAATTTTACCGGGCATGATGGCACATGCCTTTAATCCCAGCACTTGGGAGGCAGAGGCAGAGGCAGAGGCAGAGGCAGGAGGATCTCAATGAGGTTCAAGGCCAGCCTGGTTTACAGAGTAAGTTCCAGGTCAGCTGGGACTACAGGAAACCTTGTCTAAAAAAAAAAAAGAAAAAAGAATATAAATTTTAAGTTAAAATTTTTAAATTCATCCTGAATTAGGCTGTTTTAATGTTCACATTCTAATAATTAAAATACAACTAAACCTAAATTCCCATTCTTAAAAAGCAGTATTTTAGCAGGTGTATTGTTGCTGACATATTTTATGTGCATGAGTGTTTTTTCCTGCATGTATGTAAGCACAACCATGTCATACAGTGCCTGAGGAGGTCAGAAGATGGTGTCAGATCCCCTGGAACTGGAGTTACAGACAGTTCTTAGCCACCATGTGGGTGCTGGGAATCAAACCTGGTTCCTCTACAAGAGCAGTCAGTGCCCTTAACTGCTGAGCCATCTCTCCAGTCCCTGTTGCTGACCTTACGTGCTTTCTCCTTTTTCGTTGGGAAGCAACTCTGCTCTGCCCTTGTTTGAACTGAATTTATTTCCCCACAACCTTAGTGTGACCATCCTTAACTCCATTTCCAAGAGATCTGATGCCCTCTTCTAGCCTCTTGGGCACTGCATGCATGTGGTGCACTTAAATGCAGGCCACATATTCATACACATAAAATAAAAATAAAGGTTTTATTAAAAAAAAGTGGAGCCTTAAAAAAAAAAAAAGCACTTTGACCTAGTTTCAACCTAATTCAGTATCTGGAGCCACTTTATTTGCTCTGCCTTGGAAGGTTCTAACCCACTAACATTGAAACCTACATTATTGGTTTCGGTGCAGTCTAGGCAATCAATAAAATATCAGAAATGTAGGGCCCAGTTGATCTTTGAATATTTTAATGTCAATAATTCACCTAAGAAGACTACCTAGACCATTTCAGTTTCATGATCTTTGATTCTCATCTCCAAAGCTTTTGAAATTTCCTCTTGTTAATTGCCTGACCTTTTCAAAAGAGGGCCTTTATTAACTGATTGGAAGTCAAGCTAGAGAATTTCATTCCTGCCAACTTTTGGTTTTCACTTTTCTTTTTCAATCCCCTTCTTTCCACCCCAGGGCTATCAAGAAAAGAACAAATTCATTGCTGCACAAGGTAATGACTACTTTTGATTCTTGGGATTAGCCGGTTTGGGGTGGGGTTTTTGCCCAAAATGCTAAAAGAATGAGCTGGAAAGATGTCTTAGAGGATAAAAGCTCTTGCTGCCAAATATGACAACCAAGACTCACATGGTAGAAAGAGAACCTGTAAGTTTTCCTCAGACCCAGACACACGTCGTAGAATGCATGTGCCTACACACATTCATTCTCACATGTGGGTGAATAAATAAATGTAATTAAAATTTTTAATTGAATTAAAGTTTAGTTTTAGGGGCTAAAAAATAATGCCCCAGCAGTTAGCAGCATGTACCCTTGAAAAGGATCCAGGTTCAGTTCCCA
The DNA here is from genome assembly GCA_009823505.1 of Rhizomys pruinosus. Taxonomy (NCBI): domain Eukaryota; kingdom Metazoa; phylum Chordata; class Mammalia; order Rodentia; family Spalacidae; genus Rhizomys; species Rhizomys pruinosus. Next base: position 957,479 of record VZQC01011238.1, on the reverse strand, counting down.
ACACCCCCATCAGGTGGCTCACAACTACTTATAACTCCAGTTTCAGGGGATCAGACACCCTCTTCTGACTTTCACAGGCCCCTGCACACATGTGGTGCACATAAACTCATGCAGGCACATACATAAGAACATAAATAATGGGGCTGGAGAGATGGCCTATCAGTTAAGAGCTCCAACTGCTCTTGCAGAGGACCCGGGTTCTATCAGCACCCACATGGCAGCTGAGAACCATCTTTAACTCCAGTTCCAGGGGAATCTGACACCCTCTTCTGACCTCCGCGGCATTGCACGACATGGGTGCACAAACCTACATGCAGACAGTACATTCATACACATAAAAATATATAAATAAATAAAATTAAAAATATTTTTAAAAAGAACATAAATAAAAAATAAATCTTTGCCAGGCATGGTGGCGCACGCCTTTAATCCTCACACTTGGGAGGCAGAGGCAGGCGGATCTTTGTGAGTTCAAGGCCAGCCTGGTCTACAGAGTGAGTTCCAGGACAGCTGGGGCTACAGGGAGACCCTGTCTCGAAAAGACCAAAAAATAAAATACAAAAAATTAAAAAAAAAAAATCTTTAAAAAATCTTTTCTATTATCTGGACATTTTAGTACACGCCTTTAATTCCCGTACTTGGGAGGCAGAGGCAGACAGACCTCTGAGTTCAAGTCCAGCCTGGTCTATAAAGTGAGTTCAGGCCAGCTGGGACTGCAGGGAGGCCCTGTCTCAGAAAGACCAACAACAACAAAAAAAAATCTTTTCTAGTGGGCAATACTGTTCTAGAGTTAAAATACTGATATATGAACAAAAATAGAGATATTGGTAAAATAAGCTCCAGGGAAAGCCTCAGATCCTTGCCTATAGTCCCCGCAGGGCCTATCCTGTTGCAAACTAGGCCCTGCTTTCTTTCTCCCTGTAACTGCTAACCATCGGTTCAGCTCCACCCACACCTCCACCTAGCTCAGATACCACCAACCAGTATTGATTGTAGCACCATCAACTGTGTACAGTTTCTCCTCTCTACTTGCCCAGCTGTTGACAGTAAACATTCCTTAATTAAGGTCATTGAAACTTTCATCCTCTGAAACTTCCTTACAGTGCTTCAGACTCCTTGAACTTTCATTATTTCCTTACATTTGATTCTCTTGAGTGTTCTCACTTTTCTAAATATTCTTTCTTTCGGTTTTTTTTTTTTTCCTTCTTTCTAGTCCTTGTATATGGTTTAACATATACTCTGGCCTCCTTCCCTTCCCCAGTTTGTGGATGAGCACTTCCTCAAAGGTCCGTGTCTATCTTTCCCGGCCCCATCTTTTCTCACATCACCTTTTTTCCATCTATGCCTCCTCATTCCTTTACAGGATAATAATGCAGGCTGAACTTGAGTAATACTGAGGATCCCTAACATTCTTTTTTCCTCCTATATTCACTCTGAGAGATCTCATTTGTATTCACTCCTGTTTAGCTACTGCCTCTCTCCCTTTTTTTTTTAATTTTTTTTATTTTATTATTTATTTTTGTATGTGTATGAATGTATTGTCTGCATGCAGGTCTGTGCACCCGTGTCGTGCAATGCTGCGGAGGTCAGAAGAGGGTCTCGGATTCCCCTGGAACTGGAGTTCTCCTGGAATTGGAGTTACAGACGGTTCTTAGCCGCCATGTGGGTGCTGGGGATCGAACCCGGTCCTCTGCAAGAGCGTCGGTGCTCTTAACCGCTAGGCTATCCCTTTTTAAAACATTCTGTATACCTCCTACTATATAGATACCTGGAGACTGGTGGGTTGCTTTGTTTTAATTTTATGTACATGAGTGTTTTGTCTGCATGTATGTATATATGGGTACCATGTGGGTGCCTGGTGCCTAAAGAGGCCAGACAAGAATGTCAGACCCCCTTGGAACTGGAGTTACAGATGGTGTGAGCCACCATGTGGGTGCTGGGAACTGAACCCGGGTTCTCTGCAAGAGTTACCCGCTGAGCCATCTCCTGAAGACTGTTGAGAAACTAAGATATGACTCCTGCTCAACTCCAAAATTTCTGGGTTTCATATAGCCCCATTGGGACTCCAACTCACCTTGTAGCTAAGGGTGATGACCTTGAACTCCTGCCTCTACCTCCAAAGTGCTATAGGCATACATCACTGTGCCTGGCTCAAAACTTATTTTTTGTCCTGTATTCTCCAACTGTCATGAAGACCGATCACCAAACCATTTTCAGGGTCATCTAGATCGCCTGTCTGTCTCTTGCTCCTTTCTCTAAAATCTGTCTTCTCTGGCACACTCTTTCCTAGAAATATAATATCCTTCTCCTCAGCATCTTCAAAAAAATGATGTTTGGTTTGGTTGAGACAGAGTTTCATATAGCCCAGGTTGGCCTTTTCTTTTGTTCTCTGTGTAGCCTTTGATGACCTTGAACTTTTTTTTTTCTTTTTTTTTTTTAATTTATTTTAAGGGATTCATAATATAAGAGCACAGTTGTTTTCAGATCACATTAACGTTGCTCAGTTTGCCATACAGTTAAGTAATAGGTGCTAGCATCCAAAGATGAGGGATACCATTCATCGTCGTTTGTTTTTCTGGGACTGTGTTACTTCACTTAGCATATCTTCTAGCTCCATCCATTTACCTGCAAACTTCATGATGTTGTCATTTTTTGTTGTTTGTTTGTTTTATTCAAGACAGGGTCTCCCTGTAGCCCAGGTGTCCTGGAACTTACTCTGTAGACCAGGCTGGCCTTAAACTCACAAAGATCCACCTGCCTCTGCCTCCCAAGTGCTAGGATTAAAGGCGTGCGCCACCACACCTGGCAATGTTGTCCTTTTTTTTTTTTTTTTTTTTGGATATAGTAACTACAAAAAGAAGGTAGCCAGGCTCAAACTTAGAGCTCCAGTAGAGCAGACCCTCTGGTTGATACCCTGTATTATGGCCTGTTATCTAAAGTTTCAACTCACCTCTTTTCTCTCCCTTCAAGGTTGTGTAATACCATAGATCACATCGGTGGCTGTGTTTTGGTTCCACTAGACTCATGCCTCCAGAAAATTCATTTCACTGTTTTCTTTCTTTTGTCCTAAAGTAGCCATAGCAAATAACTTAGAAGATAGCAGCTAAGAGGGAAAAAAAAAAAGAATGGCCGTGTGAAAATTAGAAATACCCGGCATCTGAATTCTGTTGCTGCCAGGCTGAATATCTATCCAAATCAACACATCTAATCCACCTACTAAATGAATGTTTCCCATGTATCTAGCATGTATGTAGGATTGTGTACAGGAGCCAATAATAGGACAGAATACAATAGTCTTCAAGGACAGTAAAACATTAGAATTCATGACTATTCACTGAATACCTATATATATATGGTCCAGACAATAAACCAGGAGCTAGATAGGCATTTACTCCTTCCTATTATACTCCAAAGTGCGTGAGTGTCATTGGCCCCAGAAAGGCTGTGACTTGCTCAGGCTGGAATTCGAATTTACTTTCCATACAACCTTTGTCAGGAAGTGCTAGTAAGAATGATTCTAAACAAAAATGAAGCATTATACAGAAGAGAGAATGAAATGGGATGCTATAGAGAAGCTAATGGATTCTCTGGGTGTATGGAAAGAAATCTTTGAGGGGCTGAGTGGGAATAGCCAGAGTTAAAATTCTGTTTACTTGCAGAAGACCTGCGTTTAGTTCTCAGCACCCATACAAGGCAGTTCATAACATAGTATAACACCAGCTCCACCAAAAGGATCCATTGCTATGGTGCACAGAAACTCGCCACAACAACACGAACACAATAATAATATAAATAAATAAATCTTAAAAAAAGAGATAGTCATAAATTAAAACTAACTCTGCCAAGAGTCAGGAACACTAGATTCACCATTGGACTGAAAACCCTAAATTAAAACATAAAAAACCCTAAAACGAACTTAAAATTTCAGGAGGCAGGAATACAGCTGAGTGCAGGAAAAGTGCCTGTTTCCAAACTTGATAATCAGAGTTTTCAATCGCGGACCCTCACAGTGGTGGTAGAAGGGAACCAACTCTTGAAATCTGTCCCCTGAATCCCCACAAGTACAAACATGCTTCCACTGTATATTTCTGCCTGTGGCACTTCCCAATAAATAAATAAAATTCCTTAGCTCGAAGTTGGGTGTGGAGTTGGCATACACCTTTTAATCTCAGTACTTGAGAGGCAGAGGCTGGTAGTTTTCTGTGAGTTCCAAAGGCCAGCCTGGTTTACTTATAGTGAGAACCTGATGCAAACAAACAAAAAACAAAAATGAAAACCACAAACAAGGAACCAAAACCTCAGGTCAGCCTGGGTAGCTCTAGGTTTGATCCCAGCCTATATGTCATGATCGTGGATGTCTTTATCTTAGGCACTGTCAAATGCCGGGAGTGTTCATTTTTGCTATCTTTAAGCATCTGTTCTGAATAAGGGCCGGAGTGTGGTGTGCGTCAGATGTTACTTAATTCTAGGCACTGATCTTTAGGGGAGGCAGCAGATGGCACATTCCTGGTCGCGATTCTGTTAGTTCCAAGGTCAACGACGAGTGCAAGTTCTTACGAACTTGCCAGAGTCTACAGATGAGATCCTGTTCAAAGAAGGACTAAATAGATAAAAGTCTTAGCCAATTTTAATAAAACCATACTTGAGAACAGGAGGCTTATGAATTACAAGGTCATCTTTTGACAAAAAGTCTGTCAGCATCCCTCAGTCATTTTTAAGAGTCTTAGAGGGATTGGGTTGGAGGGATCCTCTTAGTACATTCAAGAGCTGCATATAAGGAAACAACCTCGCAACAGCAATAGTATCTCTAAGATGTGAGAAACGACGAGAAGCATTCCCCTTGTTAAAGGTAGGAACTCGGGAAGGCTGCCCCCTGTTCATTGACTTCCTTTTCAATATAGTGCCTTGAAACTCTTGCAAGATCAATAAAGGGCAAAAAGGAAGCTTATAAGGAGATAAGCTAATTGGGAAGAGTGAAGTCAGAGCTATCTCTTTTTGCTGAGTGACTATGGATTGTTATAACCTTAAGGGATATGCTAAAAACTCCAACTCAGAACTTCATAGAATAAATTCACGAGTTCAGGAAAGTGCAGGATACAAAAATTTAACTAGAAATATCAGTAGCAAGCTTCTTTTAAAACCAGAAAAACAAGAGGCTAACGACCTGGAGAAAGCCATCGCGGGTTTGATCAACCAAGGAGACCCTCTAGGGGATTAAGCCCACCCCAACGTGGCCACAGTGATAGCAATCCTCAGGGTTCGCGTTATAGCAATTTGTCACGTGCTAACCGCTAATTTCCTCTGATTCACCCTGTATAAAAATACAGGTGCCTTTACCATAGGTATTCTGGGGTCAACCTCTCAAATACCTCCATCAAAAAAAAATTACCCAAGACTATGATGTAAGGATTTCTAAGAAATCCAGACAAGAGACTATGCACTCCCAACGTGAACGACAAATCTAGACCCAAAGCTTTGCACCATTGTATCTACAACTACTTAATCAAAAGTATCATAAAAGATCAAGCCCGAACAAATTAAACCCTTTGAAGGAAGGAAACTTGTAAGAACGTAGCCTGCCCAGAAACATGTGAAAAAAGACCTGGAGTACCCACCAATTGTCTCCATAAGTGCTGCAGATGCCGAGGATATGGCAGGGACGTAAAACAATAAAGTGATAAGAGTGGAAACACATTGTTATCCATAACGCTACATGAGAAGTGGCCAGGTCTGCAGGCAGCTCGGGTCCTAAAACCTCTTGTTATACACCAGCTTTAATGCCAATCCCCAATTACAATTCCAAACTTGAGTTTCTTTTGTAAAGGCTTGTGAAAAAAAAGTCCTTAATTTCTTTGGAAAAACAAAAGACCTGAACAGCCAAGCCAACTTGAGCCTGAAAAGAACCATACAGGGGGTATCTCTATTCCAGACTTCAACCTATACTACGAGGTGCTAGTATAAAAAAGCTTTGGCTTGTGTGGCACGTCAATAACAGAGCCGTGTTGACCGATTGAAACAAAAATGAAGATCCCAATACTTTGAGCACATACCCAATTTCCAAACCACATCATATTGCAAGGGGGCCAGATAGTAACAACGGAGGGAAAACAGCATTCTTTCAGCAATGGTGGTGTTGGGCAGACTGAATCACACTTGTTAGAAGTAATGAAATGTAAACCCTACTTCTTCACCCTGTACAAAAGTCAACGTCAAATGGATAAAAAATCTCAACATAAAACCAGAAACCCTGAAAATAAAAGAAAACATAATCTTAAAAAAAAAAGAAAAGTTGGCAGCAGACTCAAGACATAAGCATAGGAAAGGACTTCCTAAGATCAGACAGCAGCTGCAAGAATTATAGGTTCTAACGAAGTTTGAATTAAATGGGGACTTCATGTATACTCGAAAGAGGTTTTTTACATCAAAAGAAACAACAACGGAAGTGAAGAGAAATCCACAGGTGGGAGGATAAACCAATCGCAGTAATCTGACAAAAGCATTGAGTCTTGAATATATATTTTCAATAAAAAAGAAGAAAACAAATGAATCACTCAAAGATGGAGCAAAGAGCTGAACAGAGACTTACAAATGAAGAAGTAAAAATAAATGGCTAACAAACACTTTAAAAATGTTCAATGTCATTAATAATTATGGAAATGCAAATCAAACTACGTTAAGATATCATCTCATCACTCTGATTAGACTGGCTAGGATCATGAAAACAAATGATATCAAACGCTGCTGGAGGAGGTCCATTGTGGGGAAATGGGAATGCTCATTCACTGGTTGTGGGAATGTAAACTCGTACAGCCACCTTGGAAAGCAGTGTGGACGAACCTTGAAGACTAAAATGAGCTTACCACCTGAACCAGTCATTAGCACTAATCCCTGGGTATATAACCACAAGGATCTTCTTACTGCAGAGATACACCTCACAGTTATGTTTGTTGAGCTTGTTCAGCAGAGCAAAAGTGGAGACAAACCCAAATGGCCCTAATCTGACAAGTGGACTATGAGAAGATATGGTCGATGTCAATGGATGTTCCATTGCGAGTGGTAAAGAGACAACGGTTAGACGGGGATGGTGTGCACGCCTTTAATCTTAGCAACCTGGGAGGCAGATGGACAGGCGGATCTTTGCTGAGTTCAAGGCAGCCTGGTTCACAGAGTGGAAGTTCCAAGGACAGCTGGGCTACAGGAGTTGGAAGAGGAAGCTGTATGAACTAGTGGGGGCCCTAATATATGTGCTGCCAACAGGAATACCAAGAAATTGAGGCCTCAGCCAGGTCCTGCAGGCAGCTTCCAACAGCTCCTTTTTCTTTTGTGGCTGCCAAATCATTTCTGGTCTGGCCAATGCTGTCACTGGGCCATAGCCAAGCCAACCCTGGGCCATAGATAAAGCCACAGCTAGATAGTTTGCAATAGTCTACAGCAATAGCTGTGTCATAGCAAGCTATTGATCTCAGAGGTTCAAAGAGGCTTGCCCTTGTAGCAAGACCTGAGATTTGTAGAAGTGCAGATTTTGCAAGTAAAATGATTTCTGATTTGCATTAAACTGTGAGGAGTTGAAATGGGAAAGATAGAGAAAGTATAGGGCTAAGGCTGGAAAAGCTAAGAAGATTTTATTTAAGAGGAAGTTACAATAATAAATTAGCAAATAAATATAAAATAAATAAAATAATAAATAAATATATAGAAATTTCAATAAAAGGAAGTTACAATAATAAATTACTAATAATAAATAAATGAATAAATTTAAAAAGTTGGGCATATAATAAATTTGACAATAATTAAAATCTTCAGCTGACTTAGATGAGAGAGGAGAATATAAGCTTTTTCGTTTTGAGACACTTGGGCATCTGTCAGCCGGCAAGCTTGGGGATGCATTGTCTGTTTTATTCTTTACAGTGTAAGTGGCCCAGTGACTTGGCCAGACCAAAGGCTGCTGGACCTATGGGAATATCCGTGTATCTGTAGAGGATGTGACTGTTCTGGTGGACTACACAGTACGAAAATTCTGCATTCAGCAGGTATAATCTTCTGCCTCTTTTTCTAGTATATTATTTAGGACCTCCTGACCATAAAGGAGGATATAACAAGTTGGGTTGCCCCCTTCTTACTCAAGGTATCAGGTATTTGATCTCAAAGAATTTCTCTGTCAAAGCTAAATGAACAGGGCTTTTATAGCTAGGAAAAGTACCTATACAGGTTAACTTTGATCACCTTGGATGTTACCAGACCATATAGAGAAGGAGCTTCAGAAGATAAGAGTCTTCTGGTTGCTGTGTTTACCTCTCCAAAGACTTCTAACAGCAAGGTTGTAGAGGGCCTTTTATAAGCCCTCCAGAGTGACCTTGGAGGTCTGAGCCGAACTTGAGGGTGCTGGCTGTAGAAATTTCCTGCTAGGGGGCTGGAGATATATGCTGAGTGGTATAAGAGCGGTCATCTGCTCTTGCAGAGGACCCGGGTTTTGATTCCAGCCCACGTGGTGGCTAAGAACAGTCTTTAACTCCAGTTCCAGAGGGAACTCCAACGCCTCTTCTGACTCTCCCCGTGGCATCTTGCACTCATCAGCTACGGTGTAACCAACCTACATACAGACAGTACACTTATACACATTCTTTAAAAAGATGTCCTGCCTGTTATGGAATGGTGAGCACATGCCATTTAATATACCCGCCATTCTGCACTTATTTGGAGGACAGAAGGCAGGGCATGATCTCTTTTGGTTCCAGGCTAGCCAAGAGATGGACCGCTTACATGAAACTCCTGTTGGAAAAGGAAAGGGGATGTGGGCCGGGCAGGGGGGGGGGAGAGATTAGAGAGGGAAAATGGGAAAGAATGAAAGATAAATAAAACAATACAATCATAGGAGTCCTGCTATTTCATCTCTAACCCTGATGTGTTACTTAAGCAATAAGTTTTCCATTCTTAAAGCCTTTTGAGTTTTTACCGTTCATTGATTGATTAGTAGCAGGCTCTGCGTCCGCGAACTCCAGGGAATATTCTGCTGTCCATCAATCAAGAATCTTAACTTTTCTCCATTCTGTCCTGTACTCCTTCCTACCTTCTGATATCAAGAACAAACTACGGGTGTGGTAGCACTAATGCCTTTAAATCCCAGTCATCAGGAGGCAGAGGCAGGCAGATCTCTGTAAGTTTCAAGAGCCAGCTTGGGCTCTACAGGAAACCCTGTTACTCAAAAAAGAAAAAAAAAAGAAACAAATCTCTATAATTCCTCATTTTCACAGGTGGGGCGACGTGACCTAACAGAAAGCCACAGGCGCCTCATCACTCAGTTCATTTTACCAGCTGTGCCATGACTGTTGGGGTACCCTTTCACCCCAATTGGTATGCTTCAAATCTCTCAAAGTAGTGTGATAAGCTCTGTAACCCTCAGTATGCGGGGGCTATCTGTGGTCCACTGCATGATCAGTGGGAGTAAGCCTGAACCCATGCTGACTGCCGCATATTCTGTCCCTTGCCAGAGCAAAAGGGAGCAGCACATTTTGTGTGTGCCTCTGACAGATGGCTGACAGAGAGACACATAGAATAGCTAGGGGCTCTAGTGGAGCAGACATCAACTTATCTATAGAGGAGTCTCAAATTCTAGTGTGGGGTGGCAGAAATCCATGGCATTGGGAGAAAAAGAGGAACTTAAACCACTCAGTCCTGGTTCCAAAATAACTGGAAGGAAGACATTAGGGACCGAGTTACCTTGTATTTTACCTTAAGGGCAATATTTTTGCAATTACAGGAGGATTTGATCCCCAAGTTCTAATTCCATTTTCCTTTCTTTTTTTTTTGTTTGGTCTTTTCGAGACAGGGTCTCTACTGGTTAGTCCCAGCTTGTCCCCTGGGAACTCCTCTGTAGAGCCATGGCTGGGCCTGAACTCACAAAGATCGCACCTGCCTGCTTGCCTCCCGAGTGCTTAATGAATTAAAGGCGTGTGCCCATCCAACGCCGGCTTAATTTCCATTTTCAAATATATGCTCCTGATAGTACAAGTCAAAATCTAACCTTTACTAGATTTGTTGGTAGTTAATAACATTTTCTCTCCAGAAGGACAATCCTTTAAGGATGAGAGTGAGAGTGAAGAGTCCGCATGCTGTTGAAGCCAGAAGCCAGGTCAAGTGCTGGCCGTATATCCTTGCCAGCTTCAGAGTCTGACAAGTGTGAGGGTACCCAGTCCTGATAAGAGATCAGGAGTTATAGCACAGTGGGATTATGGGTTCCAGAACACAGTGCCCACTCTGTCCCATTGAAATTAAAGAGTTTAGCTGGGCGTAGTGGCGCATAGCCTTTAACTCCTAGCACTTGGGAGGGCAGAGGCAAGGCGTCTTGAATCTTGATGAGTTCAAGGTCAGCCTGGTCCTAATACAGAGTGAGTTCTTAGGATCAAGCTGGGCTACAGAGAGACCCTGTTCTCCGATAAAGACAAAAATAAAAAAAAAAAGAAAGAATTGAAAGAGTTTAGACAGAAGAAGCCACAAAACTGTACCTATACGCGCTTGTGTAATGGTCCCACAAAGTTGTCAATTAACTGAGCATCCTAGTTCGATCCCTTGCTCTCATGGCTACTAGTGCACGGCTGTAGGGGCGCACTGGTACAATTTGTTGTCATCGAGTTAGATTCTTTCATTAGGACTGCGACAAGTAAGATGTATTCAGGAACAGCAAAAGTGGATTGTCTTATTGGTTCGTGAGCAGGATCCGGGCCCGAACGCTGCCAGATGGTACAAACGAGAGGTGTGAGTGTTCCAATGGATTTAATACTATGAGGAAGCCATTCACAGTCCAAACTAGCTGCCTATACTCATGTGAGGGACTTCCCAGGGTTGTAAATGAACAATAGAAGAGTAGATGAATGGCCGTTTCTCAAATCATTGTAAAAATTCTTTCTCTGCTAATATGACGACCATTATTTGTATATCTTTACGTTGTACTCAGCATACTGCATGTTTGTTGGTCAAACGCGATCACTTGCAAGAAGTGGTGGATAGTTCGGATTAATCTTCCACCAAGTTTTTTATTATTATTATTATTATATTGTATTTTATTTATTATTTATTTATTATTTTATTTATAATTTATGATATTATTAAGAAAACCAAGGTACACAGAAGAAGGTTTGATAGCTTTAATGTTGCCTACAACCAAGGAGAAACAGGAAAGGCAGTGCTACTCTTATTTACCATTGGACCTTTATGGATATTAGGTGATTGTACCTAATGGATATGAGCAAGCAACACATCATTCATCCAACTAGCCAATCTACAAAGTTATGATACAGCTAATGAGATGGACTTTGTGGTCATATCACAGCCTTTGTATGTGGCCAATTTCTGAAAACCTCTTTAGACTATGAAATCTGACAAACTACGACTCTGCCTTCCAAAGGGCTAAGCACTCCCAGAGGGAGTAATGTCTTTCAAGTCCTGCTTCACTGAATTGGAACAATATGAGTGAATCATTTGTCTTTCTGAAATCAAAGGAAACGTAGACTGAATAACGGGTAGAAGGCATGGGCTGATACCATGAGGACCATGTTGTAAAACTGAGAACTCTGTCTACATTTCAGATGCAATATGTCTTCATATACCAAGCCCTTCTGGAACATTATCTCTATGGGGATACAGAACTGGAAGTGACTTCTCTAGAAACCCACCTGCAGAAAATTTATAACAAAATCCCAGGGACCAGCAACAATGGATTAGAGGAGGAATTTAAGGTGAGTTAGAGCTGGGCAGCTGAAGGATCCACAAAGTCTTGAGAAAAAGATCTGAGGATCTGGGTACATGCTGACTCCATGTGCATTTACAAGCCAGTGGTTGAGTGTGCTAAACATGCCGTCCTCCATGGTAAAAATCACTTGAATTGTCTTTAGGAAAACAGAAAAATAGAGTAGGGGGAGTGGAGAGAAAGATGGGCTCAGCCCCTACTCTTGTAGAGGACCCCAGGTTCAGGTCCCAACACCCACTTAGCATCTAACAACCATCCGTAACTCGGGATCCTCTGGCCTCCACAGGCAATTGTACAGGTGTGGTATACTTAACATAATATCCAGGCAAAACACGCAAACACAAAAATAAAATAAATCAAAATTTTAAGAAAGAATTCATAAATAAAAGCTATATTTTTAAAGCCCTTCAGCCCTCCTAAAAGATTATAATGTACAGCAATATAAAGACCAGATAATTCGTAGTTTTGGCTTTGCAGGGCATACAGTGTCTGTTATAGTAGCACAGAACTAACTTTAGACTACACGTAAACAAATGAGCTGGGCTATTATTTTCATCTAACAGGAAGGATTTGGCTTGTGAACTGTAGATCTCAGACCCACTACTGCATGCCATTAGACAACATCTCAACACATAAGGCCTGTGTATGATTGCAGTTTAACTCAGTGATAGAATGCTTATGCTTAAGTAGCCAGGTATAGAGTGGCGCATGCCTTTTAACTCCCAGTACTTTGGTAGGCAGAGGCAAGCTGGAATCTCTGTGAGTTCAAGCCAGCCTAGACTACATAATGAACTCCAATCTACCTTGGGCTACATTGAAAGACCCTGTTTCAAAAAAAATAAAATAATATATCCTTAGTAAAACCCCATGTCACACTCTCAAGAAGTACTTCTAACCTGAGCCTCAGGGCACAGGCCTAAAATTACAGCTGTTTGGGAGACTGACGCAGAAGGATTAAATATGCTTAAAGCCTAGGCTGGGCTACAAAGTGAGTTCAAAACGCCTAGTAACTTAGCAAGACTAATCTCAAAATCCAAAAATTGGTGGCTGGAGAGATGGCCTATCGGGTTAAGAGCACCGACCACTATTACAGAGGACCAGGTTCAATCCCCAGCACCTACACATGGCGGGCCTGATGAAACAATCTTAAACTCCAGTTCCCAGGGGAATCTGACACCCCTCTTCTGACCATCTCTGGGGTATTGCACAACATGGGTGACCAACCTACATGCAGACAATACATTCATACACATAATTTTTTTTTTAAATAATAAATTTTTTAAAACAATCAAAAATTAAGGGCTGGGAGTGGTGGCGCATACTTTTAATCCCAGCTCTTGGAGGCAGAGGAAAGGCAGATCTCTGAGGTTTCAAGGCCCAGCCTGGTCTACTAGTGAATTCCAGGACAGCTGGGTACAGGGAAAACCCTCTCTCAAACTAAAAAAACAAAAAAATTTAAAAGTTGAGTGGAGCCATAATTGGCTCAGTGGGTAACAACTTGTTCTAGATGTGGTGTGAGGTTCTTGGTTCAATCCCCTGGTAGCAAAAGTGGGGGACAGAGTGCTCCTCAGAGCAAGATCATTGGTGGGTGAGGTGGTAAAAAACCAATATCTCTCTTAAGAAGCACCTTTTTTTTTTTTTTTTTTTTTTTGCCTTTTTCAAAAGAAAGGGTCTACCTGTAGGCCCCAGCTGTCCTGGAACTCACTCTGTAGACCAGGTGCTGGCCTTGAACTCACCAACAGATCATGCCTGCCTTTGCCTTCTGAAGTACTAGCATATTAAGGGCAGGTGCCACCATGCCCAGCAAATGCACTTCTTATCACACTGTAATACATGCTTGATTCATTGTGATCCTATCAAGATGCAGTCATGATTCAGTATCTCTTGAGCTGAACCTGATGCTGTGCACTTCTAATAAGATGAGGCCAGTGCTGCTGATATGTGGACAGCTGAATTAGCAGGAATCAAGAAATAACCTTGAGGGTTAGGGAGATGGCTATGCAGGTTAAGTGTCTACTGTATAAGCATAACAGTCTGAATTTGGATATTCAGCACTCATGTAAAAGTGGGCATGGCTAGAATACCACCGACTAGTGGAGGCAAGAAACAGGAGGATGGCCTGGAAACTTCCCAGCCAGCCAGCCTAGCTCAAAGATCAAGCTTTAGGTTCAATGAGAGGACCCTGTCTGCAAAAAGTAAAGTGAGAAGTGACTGAGTGGCACAATGTTCAGCTATGGCCTCCACATGCACATACCACACAAAATCACTCAATACAGCCCACAAAAGGAAACAAACCTCCAGAAAACCAGAAGCAAAGATACAAAGATACGCATTTGAATATTCTAAAGAGTCTAAGACCGCTTTTGCTGGGCGTGGTGGCGCACCGTCTTTAATCCTAGCACTTAGGAAGGAGAGTTTCCTTCTTCAGGGGTTTAAAATTTTTGTTGTAGAGATCTTTGGTGTCTTTGGTTAGGTTTGTTCCTGGGTATTTTATTGTTTTTGAGGCTATTGTGAGTGGGAAGGTCTCCTTGAATTCCTTCTCCAGTTGCTTGTTGTTTTTGTAAAGAAAGGCTACTGATTTTTCTAGGTTAATTTTGTATCCTGCCACTTTCCTGAAGCTGTTATTCATTTCTAGGAGTTTTCTGGTGGAGTTTTTAGCATCCCTTAGGTAAACAATCATATCATCAGCAAAAAGGGATAGCTTGACTTCCTCTTTTCCAATTAGTACTCCTTTAATTTCCTTTTCTTGCCTTATTGCCTTAGCAAGTGTTTCAAGCACTATATTGAAAAGGAGTCATGACAGGGGGCAGCCTTGCCGAGTTCCTACCTTTAAAGGGAATGCTTCTGTCGTTTCTCCATTTAGGATGATATTTGCTGTGGGTTTCCTGTATATGGCTTTGATTATAGAGGATCCCTCCAATCCAATTCCCTCTAGGACTTTAAACATGAAGGGATGCTGGATTTTGTCAAAGATGACCTTGAACTTCTAAGCCTCCTGTTCTAAATGTTTTTGAGTGCTAAGATTTTTTTTTATCTTTTTGAGACAGGATCTCTCTGTAGCTCTGGCAGTCCTAGAACTCACTCTGTGGACCTTGAACTAACAGAGATCCGCCTGCCTCTGCCTCCCAAATGCTAGAATTAAGGTCATGCACCACCACACCCGGCATTTGAGTGCTAAGATAAATGACACCCGGCATTTGAGTGCTAAGATAAATGACATCCACGATCATGACATTTAGGCTGGGATCAAACCTAGAGCTACCCAGGCTGACCTGAGGTTTTGGTTCCTTGTTTGTGGTTTTCATTTGGTTTGTTTGTTTGTTTGCATCAGGTTCTCACTATAAGTAAACCAGGCTGGCCTTGAACTCACAGAAAACTACCAGCCTCTGCCTCTCAAGTACTGAGATTAAAGGTGTATGCCACCACACCCAACTGAGCTAAGGATTTTATTTATTTATTGGGGAAGTGACACAGGCAGGCAATATACAGTGGAGCATGTGTGTACTTGTGGGATTCAGGGGACAGTTTTCAAGAGTTGGTTCCCTTCTTCCACCCTGTGGGTTCCCGGGATTGAACTCTGATTATCAAGTTTGGAAACAGGCACCTTTTCCTGCTCAGCTGTATTCCTGCCTCCTGAAATTTTAAGTTCGTTTTAGGGTTTTTATGTTTTATTTAGGGTTTTCAGTCCAATGGTGTATCTAGTGTTCCTGACTCTTGGCAGAGTTAGTTTTTAATGACTTCTCTTTTTTAAGATTTATTTATTATATGTGTGTATTGTGTGTCTGTGTGAGTTTCTGTGCACCATAGCAATGGATCCTTTTGGTGGAGCTGGAGTTATACTATGTTATGAACTGCCTTGTATGGGTGCTGAGAACTAAACGCAGGTCTTCTGCAAGTAAACAATTTTAACCTCTGGGCTTTCTCCTCAGCCCCTCAAAGATTTCTTTCCATACCCCGAGAATTCCATTAGCTTCTCTATAGATCCCATTTCTTTCTCTCTTTGTATAATGCTTCATTTTTGTTTAGAATCTTCTTACAGCTTCCTGACAAAGGTTGTATGGAAAGTAAATTCGAATTCCAGCCTGAGCAAGTCACAGCCTTTCTGGGGCCAATGACACTCACGCACTTTGGAGTATAATAGGAAGGAGTAAATGCCTATCTAGCTCCTGGTTTATTGTCTGGACCATATATATATAGGTATTCAGTGAATAGTCATGAATTCTAATGTTTTACTGTCCTTTGAAGACTATTGTATTCTGTCCTATTATTGGCTTCCTGTACACAATCCTACATACATGCTAGATACATGGGAAACATTCAGTTAGTAGGTGGATTAGATGTGTTGTTTGGATAGATATTCAGCTGGAGACACAGAATTCCAGATGCCAGGTATTTCTAATTTCCACGCATCTTTTTTTTTTCCCTCTTAGTGTATCTTCTAATTTTTGCTATTGGCTACTTTAGGACCAAAAGAAGAAACAGTGAATGATTTCTGGAGGATGATCTGGGAACAAAACACAGCCACCATTGTCATGGTTACCAACCTGAAGGAGAGAAAAGAGGTGAGTTGAAACTTTAGATAACAGGCCATAATACAGGGTATCAACCAGAGGGTCTGCTCTACTGGAGCTCTAAGTTTGAGCCTGGCTACCTTCTTTTTGTAGTTACTATATCAATAGGTCATCTAGACAGAATAATGTGTCTGGAAGTCTGAGATGAATCTCAGGCATGTCCAAGGCCCATTGCATGTCTGGTAAGCAACTCATTCAAGTTCCAAAATAACTAGAAAGAAAGACTTGGGCCATTAGCTAAGGAAAAGGGATGGGGCGGGGGGGGGGGGTGTCTCCCCTAGCTTCTCTAGTCCCTTGTTCTCTTGGTTCTCTTCCTACCTCCTAAGGCTTTTAGAATAGCCTTAAGTTGGAAGAGGAAGCTGTATGAACTAGTGGGGGCCCTAATATATGTGCTGCCAACAGGAATACCAAGAAATTGAGGCCTCAGCCAGGTCCTGCAGGCAGCTTCCAACAGCTCCTTTTTCTTTTGTGGCTGCCAAATCATTTCTGGTCTGGCCAATGCTGTCACTGGGCCATAGCCAAGCCAACCCTGGGCCATAGATAAAGCCACAGCTAGATAGTTTGCAATAGTCTACAGCAATAGCTGTGTCATAGCAAGCTATTGATCTCAGAGGTTCAAAGAGGCTTGCCCTTGTAGCAAGACCTGAGATTTGTAGAAGTGCAGATTTTGCAAGTAAAATGATTTCTGATTTGCATTAAACTGTGAGGAGTAGAAATGGGAAAGATAGAGAAGTATAGGGCTAAGGCTGGAAAGCTAAGAAATTTTATAAAAGGAAGTTACAATAATAAATTACAATAATAAATAAAATAAATAATAAATAAAATATATATAAGAAATTTCATAAAAGGAAGTTACAATAATAAATTACAATAATAAATAAATAATAAATTTAAAAAGTTGCAATAATAAATTACAATAATAAATCTTCAGCTGACTTAGATGAGAGAGGAGATATAAGCTTTTTCGTTTTGAGACCTTGGGCATCTGTCAGGGCAAGCTTGGGGATGCATGTCTGTTTATTCTTTACAGTGTAAGTGTGCCCAGTACTGGCCAGACCAAGGCTGCTGGACCTATGGGAATATCCGTGTATCTGTAGAGGATGTGACTGTTCTGGTGGACTACACAGTACGAAAATTCTGCATTCAGCAGGTATAATCTTCTGCCTCTTTTTCTAGTATTTATTTAGGACCTCCTGACCATAAAGGAGGATATAACAAGTTGGGTTGCCCCCTTCTTACTCAAGGTATCAGGTATTTGATCTCAAAGAATTTCTCTGTCAAAGCTAAATGAACAGGGCTTTTATAGCTAGGAAAAGTACCTATACAGGTTAACTTTGATCACCTTGGATGTTACCAGACCATATAGAGAAGGAGCTTCAGAAGATAAGAGTCTTCTGGTTGCTGTGTTTACCTCTCCAAAGACTTCTAACAGCAAGGTTGTAGAGGGCCTTTTATAAGCCCTCCAGAGTGACCTTGGAGGTCTGAGCCGAACTTGAGGGTGCTGGCTGTAGAAATTTCCTGCTAGGGGGGCTGGAGAGATGGCTCAGTGGATAAGAGGGTCATCTGCTCTTGCAGAGGACCCGGGTTTGATTCCCAGCACCCACGTGGTGGGTAAGAACCGTCTTTAACTCCAGTTCCAGGGGAATCCAACGCCCTCTTCTGACCTCCGTGGCATTGCACCACACAGGTGTACCAACCTACATGCAGACAGTACACTTATACACATTTTAAAAAAGAAAAGAAATGTCCTGCTAGGAATGGTAGCACATGCCTTTAATACCCGCACTGCACTTGGAAGGCAGAGGCAGGCAGATCTCTTTGAGTTCCAGGCTAGCCAAGAGCACATGAGACCCTGTGGAAAGGAAAGGGGAGTGGGGGGCAGCGGGGGAGAGAAGAGAGGGAAAGGGAAAGAATGAAAGAAAAAAAAACAAACAAATAGGAGTCCTGCATTTCATCTCTAACCCTGATGTTTACTTAACAATAGTTCCATTCAAGCTTTTGAGTTTTACCTTCATTTGTAAGCAGCTCTGCCCAACTCCAGGGAATATTCTCTGTCCACAATCAGAACTTAACTTTTCTCCATTGTCCTGTACCTTCCCTCCTTCTGATATCAGAACAAACACGGGTGTGGTAGCACATGCCTTTAATCCCAGCATTCAGGAGGCAGAGGCAGGCAGATCTCTGTGAGTTCAAAGCCAGCTGGGGCTACAAGGAAACCCTGTCTCAAAAAGACAAAAAAAAAGAACAAACTCATAATCT
The DNA here is from genome assembly GCA_009823505.1 of Rhizomys pruinosus. NCBI lineage: Eukaryota > Metazoa > Chordata > Mammalia > Rodentia > Spalacidae > Rhizomys > Rhizomys pruinosus. The sequence continues at coordinate 938,906 of VZQC01011238.1, read as the reverse complement.
CCTCATTTCACAGGTGGGCGACGTGACCAACAGAAAGCCACAGCGCCTCATCACTCAGTTCCATTTTACCAGCTGGCCAGACTTTGGGGTACCTTTCACCCCAATTGGTATGCTCAAATTCCTCAAGAAGGTGAAAGCCTGTAACCCTCAGTATGCGGGGGCTATCGTGGTCCACTGCAGGTCAGTGTAGCCTGACCCTTGCCGCCCATATTCTGTCCCCTTGCCAGAGCAAAAGGAGCAGCACAGGGGCCCTGACCAAGATGGCTGACAGAGAAGACACATGTAGCTGGGGCTCTAAGGGAGCAGCCAAAGAGAGTCCTCAAATTCTAGTGTGGGGTGGAGAATATGGCTTGGGGAAAAAGGGAACTTAAACCACTCAGTCTGGTTCCAAAATAACTGGGAAGGAAGACTTGGGCCATTACCTGTATTTTACCTCTAAGGGCAATATTTGCAATTACAGGAGGATTTGATCCCCAAGTTCTAATTCCATTTTCTTCTTTTTTTTTTTGGTCTTTTCGAGACAGGGTCTCCCTGTAGTCCCAGCTGTCCTGGAACTCACTCTGTAGACCAGGCTGGCCTTGAACTCACAAAGATCCACCTGCCTCTGCCTCCCGAGTGCTAGAATTAAAGGCGTGTGCCACCACGCCCGGCTTAATTCCATTTTCAATATATGCTCCTGATAGTACAAGTCAAAATCTACTTTGCTAGATTTGTTGGAGTTAATACACTTTTCCTCCCAGAAGGACAATCCTTTAAGGATGAGAGTGAGAGTGAAGAGATCCCTGCTGTGAAGCCAAGAAGCCAGGTCAAGTGCTGGCCGTATATCCTTGCCAGCTTCAGAGTCTGACAAGTGTGAGGGTACCCAGTCCTGATAAGAGATCAGGAGTTATAGCACAGTGGGATTATGGGTTCCAGAACACAGTGCCCACTCTGTCCCATTGAAATTAAAGAGTTTAGCCGGGCGTAGTGGCGCATGCCTTTAATCCTAGCACTTGGGAGGCAGAGGCAGGTGAATCTTTGTGAGTTCAAGGTCAGCCTGGTCTACAGAGTGAGTTCTAGGACAGCTGGGGCTACAGAGAGACCCTGTCTCGAAAAGACAAAAAAAAAAAAAAAAAAGAAGAAATTAAAGAGTTTAGACAAAGAAAGCCCAAAACTGTACCCCTTGTGTATGGTCCCACAAATCATAACTGACATCCTAGTGATCCCTTGCTCTCTGGCTACAGTGCAGGTGTAGGGCGCACTGGTACATTTGTTGTCATCGATGCCATGCTGGACATGATGCATTCAGAACGCAAAGTGGATGTCTATGGTTTCGTGAGCAGGATCCGGGCCCAACGCTGCCAGATGGTACAAACAGATGTGAGTGTTCCATGGATTAATACAGAGGAAGCCATTCCACAGCCAAACATCTGCCTACTTTGAGGCTTCCCAGGTTGTAAATGAACATAGAGAGTAATGAATGGCCTTTCTTAAATCAATTTAAAAATTTTTCTTGCTATACATATTTGTATATACGTTTGTACTCAGCATACTGCATGTTTGTTGGTCAAAGGACAACTTGCAAGAATTGGTTCTTTCCTTCCACCATTTATTTATTTATTTATTTATTTATTTATTTATTTATTTATTATTTATTTATTTATTTAAAGAAACCAAGCACAGAAGAAGGTTGTAGCTTTGTGCCTACAAAGGAGAAAACAGGAAGGCAGCTCTCATTTCCATTGGACCTTATGGATAAGGGATTAGTCCCTAATGAAAGCAAGCACTCCACTGCCCACAGTTATGATACAGCTAATGAGATGGACTTTGTGGTCATATCACAGCCTTTGTATGTGGCCAATTTCTGAAAACCTCTTTAGACTATGAAATCTGACAAACTACGACTCTGCCTTCCAAAGGGCTAAGCACTCCCAGAGGGAGTAATGTCTTTCAAGTCCTGCTTCACTGAATTGGAACAATATGAGTGAATCATTTGTCTTTCTGAAATCAAAGGAAACGTAGACTGAATAACGGGTAGAAGGCATGGGCTGATACCATGAGGACCATGTTGTAAAACTGAGAACTCTGTCTACATTTCAGATGCAATATGTCTTCATATACCAAGCCCTTCTGGAACATTATCTCTATGGGGATACAGAACTGGAAGTGACTTCTCTAGAAACCCACCTGCAGAAAATTTATAACAAAATCCCAGGGACCAGCAACAATGGATTAGAGGAGGAATTTAAGGTGAGTTAGAGCTGGGCAGCTGAAGGATCCACAAAGTCTTGAGAAAAAGATCTGAGGATCTGGGTACATGCTGACTCCATGTGCATTTACAAGCCAGTGGTTGAGTGTGCTAAACATGCCGTCCTCCATGGTAAAAATCACTTGAATTGTCTTTAGGAAAACAGAAAAATAGAGTAGGGGGAGTGGAGAGATGGCTCAGCCTACTCTTGTAGAGGACCCAGGTTCAGGTCCCAACACCCACTTAGCATCTAACAACTATCCGTAACTCCAGGGGATCCTCTGGCCTCCACAGGCAATTGTACAGGTGTGGTATACTTAACATATATCCAGGCAAAACACGCAAACACAAAATAAAAATAAATCAAAAAAATTTTAAGAAAAATCATAAAAGCTATATTTTTAAAGCCCTTCAGCCCTCCTAAAAGATTATAATGTACAGCAATATAAAGACCAGATAATTCGTAGTTTTGGCTTTGCAGGGCATACAGTGTCTGTTATAGTAGCACAGAACTAACTTTAGACTACACGTAAACAAATGAGCTGGGCTATTATTTTCATCTAACAGGAAGGATTTGGCTTGTGAACTGTAGATCTCAGACCCACTACTGCATGCCATTAGACAACATCTCAACACATAAGGCCTGTGTATGATTGCAGTTTAACTCAGTGATAGAATGTATGCTTAGTAGCCAGGTATGGTGGCGCATGCCTTTACTCCCAGTACTTGGTAGGCAGAGGCAAGTGGATCTCTGTGAGTTCAAGGCCAGCCTAGTCTACACAGGGAGTTCAGGCTACAGGGAGACCCTGTTTCAAAAAAATAAAATAATATATCCTTAGTAAAACCCCATGTCACACTCTCAAGAAGTACTTCTAACCTGAGCCTCAGGGCACAGGCCTAAAATTACAGCTGTTTGGGAGACTGACGCAGAAGGATTATATGCTTAAAGCCTACCTGGGCTACAAAGTGAGTTCAAGCCTCAGTAACTTAGCAAGACTATCTCAAAAATCAAAAATTGGGGGCTGGAGAGATGGCCTATCGGTTAAGAGCGCCAACTGCTCTTACAGAGGACCCAGGTTCAATCCCCAGCACCCACATGGCGGCTGAGAACCATCTTTAACTCCAGTTCCAGGGGAATCTGACACCCTCTTCTGACCTCTGGGGCATTGCACAACATGGGTGCACCAACCTACATGCAGACAATACATTCATACACATACGAAAATAAATAAATTTTTTAAAACAATCAAAAATTAAGGGCTGGGCGTGGTGGCGCATACTTTTAATCCCAGCTCTTGGAGGCAGAGGAAGGCAGATCTCTGAGTTCAAGGCCAGCCTGGTCTACATAGTGAATTACAGGCTAGCTGGGGCTACAGGGAAACCCTCTCTCAAAACTAAAAAAAAAAAAATTTAAAAGTTGAGTGGAGCCATATATTGCTCAGTGGTAACACTTGTCTAGCATGTGTGAGGTTCTTGGTTCAATCCCTGGTACAAAAAAGTGGGGACAGAGTGCTCTCAGAAGCAAGATCATTGGTGGGGGTGAGGGTGGTAAAAACAATTCTCCTTAAAGCACTTTTTTTTTTTTTTTTTTTTTTTTTTGGCCTTTTCAAGACAGGGTCTCTCCTGTAGGCCCCAGCCTGTCCTGGAACGCTCACTCTGTAGACCAGGTGCTGGCCTTGAACTCACCAAAGATCATGCTGCCTTTGCCTCCTGAGGTACTAGGATATAAAGGGCAGGTGCCACACATGGGCCAGCAAAGCACTTCTTATCACACTGTAATACATGCTTGATTCATTGTGATCCTATCAAGATGCAGTCATGATTCAGTATCTCTTGAGCTGAACCTGATGCTGTGCACTTCTAATAAGATGAGGCCAGTGCTGCTGATATGTGGACAGCTGAATTAGCAGGAATCAAGAAATAACCTTGAGGGTTAGGGAGATGGCTATGCAGGTTAAGTGTCTACTGTATAAGCATAACAGTCTGAATTTGGATATTCAGCACTCATGTAAAAAGTGGGCATGGCTAGGAATACCCACCACTAGTGGAGCAGAAACAGGAGGATCCCTGGCACTTCCCAGCCAGCCAGCCTAGCTCAAAGATCAAGCTTTAGGTTCAATGAGAGGACCCTGTCTCAAAAAGTAAAGTGGAGAGTGATAGAGTGGGCACCCAATGTTCACCTCTGGCCTCCACATGCACATACACAAAGAATGCACTCATACACCCACACAAGGAAACAACCTCAGAACCAAGAAGCAAAGATACAAAGATACGCATTTGAATATTCTAAAGAGTCTAAGACCGCTTTTGCTGGGCGTGGTGGCGCACGCCTTTAATCCTAGCACTTAGGAGGCAGAGGCAGGCGGATCTTTGTGAGTTCAAGGCCAGCCTGGTCTACAGAGTGAGTTCCAGGACAGCTGGGGCTACAGGGAGACCCTGTCTCAAAAATAAGACAAAAAAAAAAAAAAGACCGCTTTTACCCAGCATGGTAGTGCAGGCCTTTTATCCTAGCACTTGGGAGGCAGGCAGGTGGATCTCTATGAGTTTGAGGCCAGCCTGGTCTACATAGCAAGTTCCAGGCCAGCTGGAGCATCAGGGAGCTCCTGTCTCAAAAACACGAGTCTTTAAGACCACTTCTGGAATGAAACCACAGAGTATGTGCATTGAAGTGGCCAGCAGGGCCATAAAGTTCTAGGCCAGACAAGTCTCAGAAGGATCCACAGGAACCTATAAGGCAGTTTCTCAAATGTTCTTTACTAAACTAAAAGAAAAAAAAAAGACAGTGTTCCAACAATTACATGTGGTAATGGCAATTACGGCACTGCAGGGAAGAAAGTATACAGTCAGGAGGCCGTGGAAGAACAGTCCCAGTGACAGTCTTCCCAGGTTCAGTTACTAGAACAGTAATGTCTCCCTTCTTATTCAGAAGTTAACTTCAATCAAAATCCAGAATGACAAGATGCGTACTGGAAACCTTCCAGCCAACATGAAGAAGAACCGGGTTTTACAGATCATTCCATGTAAGAACCTCTCCCAAACCCCAAAGTCCCAGCCCCCAATTTCCTCTACTCCTTCCACTTTTCATGTAATAATGGTTGGCCTGGGGACAAGATTCACAGCATTGCCTCTTGCTCTCAATTCTTTAGTTGCTTCGGGAAGTAAAAGAGCATAAAAGCCAAAGGTACAGGCTGGACATGGTGGCACATACCTTTAATCCCAGCTCTTGGAAGGCAAAGGCAGGCAGATCTCTTATGAGTTCAAGACTGGTCTACCTAGTGAGTTCCAGGCCAGCCAGGGCTACATAGTGAGACCCTGTCTCAACAAAAAAAAAAAAGAAAAGAAAAAGAAAGAGGAGGGCGGGGCTGTAAGGTATATTTGAATCTTTTCTTTTACTTAACCTGTCCAGACATATCACCCTGCCAGTTGGGGCTGGAGAGATGGCTCAACAGTTAAGAGCAATGGTTGTTGCTGGAGAGGGCCTAAGTTTGGTTCCCAGCACTTACATGGTGGCTAACTCCAGTTCCTGAAGATCCAATGCCCTCTTGTGGCCTCTGGGGGTATTTCACAACATGGGTACACTTACACACACAGAAAATAAACTCTTATATATAATAACAAAATATCAAGAAAAAAAGAAACATGCATATCTTGGTCCTGCTAGATTAAGAGGTTGGGGAGGGGAGTGAATGTTGATGAGCTACAAGCCATTCATTATCCTTGCAGATGAATTCAACAGAGTGATCATTCCAGTTAAGCGAGGTGAGGAGAACACAGACTACGTGAATGCATCCTTCATCGATGTAAGTAGTGGACGTGTCCTCCGAGTCTGTCTCCTGGGGCTTCTGGTGCCTCCCTCACAAACCTACTTGGGAAGAACATCCTTGAGTTAATCAGCAGCTGCTGTGCTCGTTCCCACCTACTCACCCTGAGCACTAGGTTAATCTAGGCCCAAGAAACAGAACATAAAGAAAATATGCTGTGTACCAGTGCAATTTCCAGAAGAGAAGCTTTACAACACAGTTACAATCGAGAATCTGGAGAGGCCGACCTGCTCCTTCCTATTCCTACTCTCCTCATCCCGGCTCCATCCCTTGCTTCCCCTCCCCAAGGTTTGATCCCTGATCAAAGGAGTACTCTGTCTAGAATGGGTACACCTCAAGGTAGTTCCTATCACTTCTAGGGTCTTGTCTTACTGCCTTCTAGACAAGCCTGTCTTTTACACTCATTCTGACTAAACCACCTCTGTGGTTGATCTACATAGGGCTATCGACAGAAGGACTCCTACATTGCCAGCCAGGGCCCTCTACTCCACACAATTGAGGACTTCTGGCGAATGATCTGGGAATGGAAATCCTGTTCTATCGTGATGCTAACAGAACTGGAGGAGAGAGGCCAGGTGAGCTCAAAAGGGTTCTGGGCTGTGAGAGATAAAGGTATCGTGAAAAGGTTAGGTGAAGAGCTATAAGGTATATTAGATTTTTTTTTTTTTGGTATTTTTTGAGACAGGGTCTCCCTATAGCCCCAGGTGGCCTGGACCTAGCCCTGTAGACCAGGCTGGCCTTGAACTCACAGAGATCCGCCTACCTTGCCTCTGGAGTGTTGGGATTAAAGGTGTGCGCCACCACACCTGGCTTAAAGACAGCTGCCATGTGGATGCTAGGAATCGAACCCAGGTCCTCTGCAAGCAGTCGGTGCTCTTAACCACTGAGCCATCTCTTCAGCCCCCCCCCCCTTTTTTTTCCTTTTTCTTATATTGGCCAGACACCCTGCCAATTTGTGTTGAAGCAGTTCTCAGCTTCTCCCAGGACTGAAAACGCAGAATAGCCTGATCCATTTGATTCTAGACACACATACACTACCCCTTAGCCCCCAAGCTTAGTCTTCTCATATACTATCTCCACCCCACCTCCCAGGCAGGACAGAGCCAGTGAAGACAGAGGGAGTTTTTTTTGGTTTTTTTGTTTTTATATTAATTTATGTATTTATTTTTATTTATTTATATAATATTTTGGCCCCAGATGCCTGGAACTCAACAAGAATCACTTGCTTCTGCCCTCCAAAGTGCCTGGGATCAAAGGCAAAATATCATGCGATAACTAAAACTACTTAGCGCTCTAGTCTGTAAGACGGTGCTAGTATCAGATGTAGCCGCCATGTGGGTGCTGGAATTGACGGCTAAGAACCTGTTTTGTTTTGTTTTTTTCGTTTTTTTTTTGTTGTTGGTGTGTGTGTGTGTGTGTGGTGTTTGGGGTGTGTGTGTGTGTGTGTGTTGTGTTAAGAGACAGTCTCACCTGTCACTCGCCACCAGGGGAGCTGTCCTGGAAAACTACGCTCTGTAGACCCAGGCTGGCCTTGAACTCACAAAGATCCGCCTGACCGGCCGCCATCCAAGTGCTAGGATTAGAAGGCGTGTTGCCACCGATGCGGCTAAGAAAACGTCTTTAAACCAGGCACGGTGGCACACGCCTTTATCCAGACTGAGGCAAGAGGCAAGTGGATCTCTTGTGAGTTATCAAGGCAGCTGGAGCACAGGAGAATGCGGTCCTCAAAAATAAACAAACAAAAAAACAAAACAATGATTAGCTCGTCTTCTAAGTGCCGCCTACAGATGTGCATGCACAGGATTACATTATATATCTGCAAGCGAAACACTTATACACATAAAATGGCAAATGGAAACTTTTTTAGGAGCCCAAGCGTGGTGGCATAATACCTTTTAATCCCAGACCTGCAGGAAGGCAAACGTCATTTGGTGATCTCAGTGTGAGTTTGATTGGCGCAGCCTGGTATAAGTAAGAACAGTTGAGATTTTCCAGGACAGCTGGGACTACAGAAGGGACCTGTCTTAAAAGACACTGCTACTCTATAGGTTCTCGATGTCCCTTAAGTACGCGCGACAAAAAAAAACTTTTTAAAAGCCCTCTGGGAAGCCATGCAACAAGGCTCAGTGAATGAGACTACTTACTACCAAGTCTGATCCCTGCATGAGGCAGAAGTAAGTAGACCAAAAAATAAATAAATAAAATTAAAAAGGAAAGAAAGAAGATGATGTGGACTAGGCTGCTGTGAAACGGCACTGCTTGACATGTTTGTAAGAGGATTCAGTGTGTTTGGGGTTTGTGTGGGTATTTTGGAGTCTTTTTTTTGAGATACAAAGTTCTCTCTGTACACATCCTAGCTGTCACCTGAACTCACAGGACCGTGGTCTTGAACTACAAAGGATCACCTGGTGTGCCACCAAACACCCCAGGTGGTGTGCCAACCACAAGTGACCCTAGAAGTTTGTTTTATGGATATTATAGTCCTGACATAGAACACCTCAAAAGTGGTGGAAGTTCTCGAGAGAAAGAGAGAATTAAATAGCAAATTTCCCTACTCATTCCTCAGTGCTGGTCTCTCTCCCCTCCCCACTTTCCTCCTTCTTTTCTCTCCTCTCCCTCCTTCCCTCCCCCCCTTTGCCCTCTTCCTTCCCTCCATCCCTCCCTTCCTCCCTCCACCCATTGGAGTGTTGGTGTAGCTCTGCATATTTATCAGAGTTCTTCATAGACCCTATCAGGGGTGTCTAACATTTGACATTGCAATACAACATTATCATCTACAAGTTCATACTTAACAATGGTACAATTGAGTTATAAAATCACAGGTCAGGTCAGGTGTGGTGGTGTAAAGGCCTTTAAATCCAGCACTTGGGGAGGTAGAGGCAGGCAACATCTCTGGATGTTCAAAGGCAGTCTAACCTGGTCTACATACAAGTTCCAGGACAGTGGGGCTATAGGGATAACCCTGTCTAAAAAAGGAAAAAAAAAAAAAAGAAAAAGAATACAATCACAACCACATATGGTGCACAAGCCTTTAATAGCATCAGGAAAGCAGAGGCATTACGTGGAAGCTTCTGTAAAGATAAAAAGCCCAGCTAGGGCCACAGGGAGACTGTCTCAAAAAGACCAAAAAAAAGTAATAAAATTTCAAAATAAACCTTATTTTGTGTTGGCTATGCATTTCACAGCTATCCTTGGCTACATGTGAGCTGAACACATCTATATGTAAGCTAAGTGACACCGAATGGTTACCTTATTATCTCTGGTTAATTGGCGTTAGTAGTTAATTCAAATTATTAATAAAATAATGTGTGTTGGTTTTTAATGACTACGGATCGCCATTTGGAGAGGAAATGACAATGAAGAGAAGTTTTCTCTGTTGTGTAGATGGATCCCCAGAATGATGAACTTATCGTAGGTATGTGATTGATTCAACGCTCAGATCCAAGGTTTTGTATATCTCCAGTCCCCTGATCATTATCTGATTTCTCTCCCAATTTACTCCTCCAGGAAGTAAGTGTGCCAGTACTTGGCCTATCTGATGGCCTGGTGTCGCTATGGAGACATCTCAGTGGAGCTCTGAAGAAAGAGAAAGAATGTGAAAGCTACACTGTCCGAGATCTCCTGGTCACCAACACCAGAGTAAGATGAGTAGCAGGTGGGGCTCCTCCTAAGGGAAAAAACAGGGCTTCTAGTACTCCAATCCTTCTTTCTCCAAAGGAGAACAAGAGTCGGCAGATTCGACAGTTCCACTTCCATGGCTGGCCTGAAGTGGGCATCCCCAGTGATGGCAAGGGCATGATCAGCATCATTGCAGCAGTTCAGAAGCAGCAGCAGCAGTCGGGCAACCACCCCATCTCTGTGCACTGCAGGTATTGCTTGCTCCTCCTTACACTCATGTGGGTCAATGAGGAAACCAGGAGAGGCAGATAAGGGTTTGGGATCAGGAGTTGGTGGAGTGTTTGTCTAGCACCATGAGCAGCCCACAGAAACAGAAATGTTTGGTAAACAGCATCAAAGCATTGATGTTTGATCAATCAAAGGCAGTTGAAATTGTTCAGCAGGATCTTGGAGTATGAAGTGACTAGGGAACTAGTATGTTAAGGTATTAGAAGACAGTAGACAGTGGGACAGCGATGGAAATAATTAGGACAATAAGAAGGAAGACCAACATTGGGAGAGACCTAGTTGGATAAAGTGAAGGTGAAGCCTGGCCCTCTCTTAAGCATTTAGAATAGAGAAAAGAGTAATTATTTTGAAAGTGGTTTGAGGAGAAAATGAATGAGACTAAGAACATAAAGAGAGCCAGGCATGCTGGTAAGCATGGCTTTGATTCCGGCACTCAAGAGGTACGGGCAGGTAGATCTCTGTGAGTTTCAAGGCCAATCTGGTCTACATAGTAAGTTCCAGGCCAGTCTGGGCTACCAGTGTAGATGTTGTCTCAAAAACTATCAAAAAAGCAAAAAGAAAAATAAAAGAGAAAGAAAAGCTTCCCAGGAATATCTCAAAGTTAAGAGCTCAAATTAGAGGTAACTGTTGATGTGACCAACGAAACAATAGTAAGGAGACTTGTTTGAAGAGGTAAGTAAAGTCAAAGGGTTTCTCTGTATCTTTGTGTGTGCGCCACATAAAACCAGGCATGTGGTGGCACATGCTGTCATCACAGCACTCAAAAGATGTAGGAGGATGGTCAGAAGTTCAGGGTTACACTGCTTATACTCCATTGCAGCTGCCCCATCAGGACCACCTGTGGCCTCTAGATAGTGCCCTTTCACAGCACTGGACACAGCCACTGATTTCTCTGTGGCCTGCTCTAAAGGCTTCTCTCCCGGTATTCATCCTCAAAGGATATTCCTTCNAAAAAAAAAAAAAAAAAAAAGATAAAATCACAAACCACATATGGTGGCACAAGCCTTTAATCCAGCACTCAGGAAGCAGAGGCACGTGGAGCTCTGTAAGATCAAAGCCAGCTAGGGCCACAGGGAGACTGTCTCAAAAAGACCAAAAAAAAAAGTAATAAAATTTCAAAAAATACTTATTTTGTGTTGGCATGCATTCACAGCTATCCTTGGCTACATGTGAGCTGAACACATCTATATGTAAGCTAAGTGACACCGAATGGTTACCTTATTATCTCTGGTTAATTGGCGTTAGTAGTTAATTCAAATTATATAAAATACTGTGGTGAAGTTTTCGGTGCCTTGGAGAGGAAATGACAGAAGAGAAGTTTTCTGTGTGTAATGGATCCAGATTACTTGTAGGTAGTACTGCTCAGCCACAGGTTATATTCCAGTCCCTGACCTCTCTTCTCTCTCCCATTTACTCCTCCAGGAGAAGTGTGCCCAGTACTGGCCATCTGATGGCCTGGTGTCCTATGGAGACATCACAGTGGAGCTGAAGAAAGAGAAAGAATGTGAAAGCTACACTGTCCGAGATCTCCTGGTCACCAACACCAGAGTAAGATGAGTAGCAGGTGGGGCTCCTCCTAAGGGAAAAAACAGGGCTTCTAGTACTCCAATCCTTCTTTCTCCAAAGGAGAACAAGAGTCGGCAGATTCGACAGTTCCACTTCCATGGCTGGCCTGAAGTGGGCATCCCCAGTGATGGCAAGGGCATGATCAGCATCATTGCAGCAGTTCAGAAGCAGCAGCAGCAGTCGGGCAACCACCCCATCACTGTGCACTGCAGGTATTGCTTGCTCCTCCTTACACTCATGTGGGTCAATGAGGAAACCAGGAGAGGCAGATTAAGGGTTTGGGACAGGATGGTGAGTGTTTGTCAGACCATGAGCAAAGCCCCACAGAACAGAATGTTGGTAAACACAAAGCAGTTGAGTTTGATCATCAAGGCAGTTGAATGTTCAGAGGATCTTGGAGTATGAAGTACTAGGGAACTAGTAATGTTAAGGTATTGAACAGAGAACATGGGACAGCGATGGGATTCGGGACAATAAGAAAGGAAGACCAACATTGGAGAGACCAGTTGGATAATGTGAAGGTGAAGCCTGGCCTCCTTAAGCATAGGAAAAGAGAAAAGAGTAATTATTTTGAAAGTGGTTTGAGGAGAAAATGAATGAGACTAAGAACATAAAGAGAGCCAGGCATGCTGGTACATGCCTTTGATCCCGGCACTCAGGAGGCAGAGGCAGGTAGATCTCTGTGAGTTCAAGGCCACTCTGGTCTACATAGTAAGTTCCAGGCCAGCTGGAGCTACAGGTAGATGTTGTCTCAAAAACATCAAAAAAAGCAAAAGAACATAAAGAGAAGAAAAGCCCAGAATACCTCCCAAGTTAGAGCTCAAATTAGAGGTAACTGTTGATGTGACCAACGAAACAATAGTAAGGAGACTTGTTTGAAGAGGTAAGTAAAGTCAAAGGGTTTCTCTGTATCTTTGTGTGTGCGCCACATAAAACCAGGCATGTGGTGGCACATGCTGTCATCACAGCACTCAAAAGATGTAGGAGGATGGTCAGAAGTTCAGGGTTACACTGCTTATACTCCATTGCAGCTGCCCCATCAGGACCACCTGTGGCCTCTAGATAGTGCCCTTTCACAGCACTGGACACAGCCACTGATTTCTCTGTGGCCTGCTCTAAAGGCTTCTCTCCCGGTATTCATCCTCAAAGGATATTCCTTCTCTGTGTCTATGCTGATTCTACTCCATCTATGGCCCAGGGCCCAGTCTTTGAATCTCAGACAGTGCCTCTAGTGCATTGAAACTCTGTTGGTCTTTTTTTTTTTTTTTGGTATTTTTCAGACAGGGTCTCCCTTTAGTCCCAGCTGGCCTGGAGCTCACTCTGTAGACCAGGCTGGCCTTGAACTCATAGAGATCCACCTGCCTCTGCCTACCAAGTGCTAGGATTAAAGGCATGCACCACCACGCCCGGCTTTTTTTGTTGTCGTTCTTTTGGTCTTAATACCAACTGCTGTGTCTCGCTCACCAGTTCAAACTTCCCTTAAATTCCATGTTTACAGATCCACTCCATGCATTTCCACACAGGTATCAATGCTTAGTAGGGTTCATTTCCATTGCCTACTTAATGCTTTTTGTTTCTTTGGGTACTCATTATGTAGACGAAGCTGGCAGCCTGATTAACTCTTATGAGAAGCCTCAGAACTGTTCTCCCTTTCTCCACATCATACTAATCCATCAGCAAATCCCCCCTCCCGCTTTTTGTGTCTTTTTCAGCCCCAGCTAGCCTGGAACTGGCTATGAAAACCAGGCTTGCCTTAAACTCACAGAGATCATCTGCCTTTGCCTCCCAAGTGCTTTGATTAAAGGCATGCACTATCATGCCTGGTTTTTGTTTTTTTTAAATATTTTTTTCAGCTTTTTATTTATTGTGTATGAGTGTTATGCTTGCATGTATATAAATGCACTAGTGTTGGGGCTGGAGAGATGGCTCAGTGGTTAAAGAGCATTGACTGCTCTTACAGAGGACCCGGGTTTGATTCCTAGCACCCACATGGCAGCTAATAACTGTCTTTAACTTCAGTTCCAGGGGAATCTGACTCCCTCTTCTGACCTCCCCAGCATTGCAAGACACGGGTGTACCAACCTACAGAGAGTACACTCATACACATTTAAAAAAAAAAA
>VZQC01011238.1:903152-921515 GCA_009823505.1 Rhizomys pruinosus | reverse complement strand
GAACACTCATCCACTGCTGGTGGGAATGTAAACTCGGTACAGCCACTATGGAAAGCAGTGTGGAGAACCCTTGGAAGACTTGGAATGAACTTGCCACCCAACCCAGCCATACCACTCCTAGGCATGTACCCTCAAGACTCACCCCACTGCAGAGATACATGCACGGCCATATTTATTTCAGCTCTCTTCACAATAGCAAGGAGCTGGAACCAACCCAAATGCCCCTCAACTGACAAGTGGATAGAGAAAATGTGGTACATCTACACAATGGAGTTCTATGGCCAGCTATGACTAAAGGGAGACCCTGTCTCAAAAATACAAAAAAAAAAAAAAAAACTATATGTGAGGGCTAGAGAGATGGCTCAGCAGTTAAGAACACTGAGTGCTCTTGCAGAGGACCTGGGTTCAGTTCCCAGCATCCACATAGTGGCTAACAACTTTCCATAACTCCAGTTTCTAGGGATCATCCAATGCCTTCCTGACCTCTGTGGACATTGCACACATCAATATATTTACATACATGCAGGCAAAACATAACACACACATGAAATAAAAATAAGTTTATGAAATAAAAAATTTAAAAATAAATAATTTTAAAAAATTTGAATTGGGATGGTGGTGCATGCCTTTAGCCTTAGCACTCAAGGCAGAAACAGGCAGACCTCTCTGAATTCGAGGCCAGCCTGGTCTACATAGTGAGTTCTAGGCCCATTGGAGCTACAAGGAGACCCTATCTCAAAATAAAGGCTGATGTGCTGTCTAGCATTTTATAACCCCAGCACGCATACAGTGAAATGGGAGGCAGAGACAGAATTGGCCAGAAACTCTTAACCAGGCAGCCCGAAGTACACCACACAGTAAGAAACGCAAGGAGACCTGCATTCAACATTTTTTGAGACAGGGTCTCCCTATACCCGCAGCTGGCCTAGAACTCACTGTGTAAAATGGGCTGGCCTTGAAATCAGAGATCCTCCTGCCTCTGCCTCCAGAGTGCTAGGATTAAAGTTGTGTACCACTATCCCCAGCTGCTTGTCAACCTTTGACCTCCACATGCAGACAGTGTCTTATCCATGCCCCCCCCTTCTCATAGTGCACATCGTCACTCTTGCTCTTTCTCACAAATAAATTAAATATTTTTAAAAGGACTAAGGACTGAAGAGATTACTACGTTTCCAGAGGACCCAAATTTGGTTCCCAACACCCATGTGAGGCAGATCACAGCTGCCTGTCACTCCAGCTCCCAGAGGTCTGACACCCTCTTCCGACCTCCATGAGCACCTAAACCATGTGTACATACTCCCACAAAGACACACACACAAAAACAAGTCAGACTGTAATATTGGTTCATATAGAATACCACAAGATGGGCTGGAGAGATGGCTCAGCGGTTAAGAGCACCAACTGCTCTTGCAGAGGACCCAGGTTCAATTCCCAGCACCCACATGGCAGATAAGAACCTTTAACTCCAGTTCCAGAGGAATACAACGCCCTCCTCTGACCTCCTCGGCATTGCACAACACAGGTGTACCAACCTACATGCAGATAGTACACTCATATACATAAAAATAATAAATAGCCGGGTGTGGTGGCGCACACTTTTAATCCTAGCACTTGGGAGGCAGAGGTAGGTAGATCTTTGTGAGTTCAAGGCTAGCCTGGTCTACAGAGTGAGTTCCAGGACAGCTGGGACTACAGGGAGACCCTGTCTCAAAAAAAAACAATAAATAAATAAATTTTTAAAAAAAGAATCCCACAAGAGCCCAGTGTGATCTGAGGACTCCTTGCCAAGTCAGGTGTACAGCTTTTCCTCCTCCATCAGATCCAGACGCATGGCTTCACACCCATGGCCCATGACACGTTTGTTTCCAGATAGAACAGTGCTTCACACTCGCCTTGGTGTTTGCTCAGGCAGCTCCTTTTTAGAGAGTCTTCTCTGAGCATCCTTCCTAGAGCTCTGTTCCTATATCATTTATTGTATATCTTTTTTTTTTATTAATTTCATTTATTTTTGTATATGTATGCTTGTACTGTCTGCATGCAAGTTTGTGTACCCGTGTCGTGCAATGCCGCGGAGGTCAGAAGAGGGTGTCGGATTCCCCTGGAACTGGAGTTCTCCTGGAACTGGAGTTTCTGACGGTTCTCAGCCGCCATGTGGGTGCTAGGGATCGAACCCGGGTCCTCTGCAAGAGCGGTCGGCACTCTTAACCGCTAGGCCATCTCTCCAGCCCTCATTTATTGTATATCTTATTGTCTGGAGAGACTGCTGGGTTCTACAACCCCTGCCATAGAACCTGGTACCCAATATCTGGTAATGGAATCAACTGGTGATAATTAGCAGTGGATCAGGTCAAAGTGGGAGTCAGGATTCCTTAGAAAGACTGGAAAAGAATCAACAAAACCCAATACAGAAAATTCCAGCAGTTGTTCAGGACAACCCAGTCACTGTAAGTCAACAGCAAGGAGTCAGGCTGGCAGGGTATGCGAAGGGTCTCACCGCACTCCCACAAGCATGTCTTTTAGCGCATGTAGAAATATCACTGAGCTCCTCCAGGCTAAGAGGGGAGAGAGCAGGAGGGCAGTCTCCTATTACACTGACACCTTCCAATATCAGCTTTGTGGATCACTCACTTTCCCAGCACCAGCCTCAGTCTGCCTCTGCTCCTCACCACATCTGCCTCCTTAGGACAGGCGGCTATTGCAAGTGTGATAACTCTACCTGCTCTATTTCAGCGCTGGGGCAGGACGGACAGGGACCTTCTGTGCCTTGAGTACAGTCCTGGAACGTGTGAAAGCAGAAGGAATATTGGATGTCTTCCAAACTGTCAAGAGCCTGCGACTGCAGAGGCCACACATGGTCCAGACACTGGTATGCTATACCCTACAGTCAGAAGACTGACCCTAGCCCCAACTTTCCGTACAGATACTCCAAGAGACAAGTAGTGCTTTGGGAGGCAAGATCACAATGGAAGCATAGCCTGTCATCAGAGGGGATATGCAAATCTGAACTCAAATCCCAAGCATCCACATAAAAACCTGGTCATAGCTGTGGAAGTCTGTAACCCCAGCATGGGGGCAAGGCACAGGCAGATCCCAAGAGTTCACTTGCCAGCCAGCAAGTAAGGTGAAAAGCAGTAGAAGACACTCTACATGCTGCTGTGGCCTCCACATACTCACATGTATCCACCACGCACACAAAAAGAAGGGACCATCCCACAAGACTTGTCTTTACTACTTTGAGGTCTAGTAGAAAGGAGGGGGCAGGAGAACCTGCCTTTGTTTTGCTCAGGTTCAGTATCCAGAGGTCTGACTCTTGACAGTCTGGAGATCCACAAAGGTTTTCCTGAATTCCATACAAGTAGAAGTATTTGAGGGAAAAGCGAGTTTTAAGAGGCTTAAAAGATGAAGCTTTGAGCGTGGGTTCATCTCAGCCTGGCAGCCATGATGAGGTGAGGACCATACTATAGGTGCCCGGTATCTCAGGCTAACTCCCATCTGACCCTGTAGGGCCTAGGACTGTCTTCAGCTGTCAGTATAAGGTCTGTGCAGTCAGTCCGATGGGCAAAGCTGCCAGAACTCTTGGCAGATAGGTTAGAGTTCACATGGAAGTCCACATTCATCCCCTCTTCGTTTTCCATTTTAAAAAATGTTTCTGCTAGCCAGGCATGGTGGCACATGCCTTTAATCCTAACATTTGGGGGAGGCAGAGGCAGGAGGATCTCTATGCGTTCAAGACCAGCCGGGTCCTCATAGCGAGTTCCAGACCAGCTGGGACTATAAAGAGACCCTGTCTCAAAAAAGACCAAAAACAGAAAAAGAACTGTGCTTCTGCACTCCATTTGGTAACCCTGGTTTTCTTTCCTGCCTCTACTTGCTCTTCAGGAACAATATGAGTTCTGCTACAAGGTGGTGCAGGAATACATTGATGCATTCTCAGACTATGCCAACTTCAAGTAAGAGGTGACAAGGCCCACACACAGGAGAATTGCCTTTAATATTTTGTAATATTCTGTTTTGTTAATATACCCAAAATTGTATATATATCTTATAACTGTTTTAGAAATTGGTACATAGGCTTCTATTACCTATTAAGTGGAGATTTTGTATGTAAATGTGTTAGTACTGATAGTCCTTTTTCCAGTGTTTTATTGGGAAATTAAATAGTGTGATGTTTGGATTGATATTGTGAAATCCTCAGCCTGAAAACTTTGCTTTAAACATCTTTTTCCTAAAGAAGATTAAATACAGATCCATTCCAGGTAGCTCAGTGCCAACTAAGGAAACAGCACAAAGTTATAAGCGCTCTTGAGGAAATGGTGCCCCACTAGCCCCACGGAGGCTCTTTCCCCCCCTGCACTGTAAATATCCCGCCCCTCCATCCCACCCTCTACATCTCAGCACCACAGTCCATCCCCACCCCATGGGGAATAAGGAGAACAGGGCAGTGTCTCTGGCACCACACTAGGGATTATCAGGTAATAAAAAATTTTCATTCCCTGAGGAAATCTCTGTCCCTTTGTCTGAGACGGGCAGCCATACTGGGCTGGGGCTGCCCTGGGTTGTTCCTAGCCCTGTTTCTGACTGCTGTCTTTCAGTTTCCTATTCTTCCTTTTTATCAAATACAGCCCTCCAGCTCTGAGATAGCCTCTTGGAGCCTTTACTTTCTGAGTGGTTTTGTAATGGGGTAAACTCACCAGAGAAGACCAAAATGAAGCCAATAGAAAGACTTTAGTGAGACATTTAGTTGAGGGTATGTAGTGAAGAGCTATAGTTGGGAGGCATTTTATATAGAACTAAACATATCCAGCGGTGAAAAGTTTAAGTTCCCAAGCTTAGAGGTGGTGAGCCCCTCTAACAGTTCCTGTTCTCCAAAAGCAAGCCAGGCATAAAGTACAGAAGCCATGCAAAATGAGTGAGTTTCTAAGCCACCAGGTACATGCTGGCCTGTTCTCCAACTCCTGCCCCAATTCAATTCAATTAAGCTTTTTTTTATTTTTTTATTTTTTTTGCTATTTTTTATGTGTATGAGTGTACTGTCTGCATGTAAATAGGTGCACCCATGTCATGCAGTGCTGCAGAGGTCAGAAGAGGGTGTCGGATTCACCTGGAACTAGAATCATAGATGATTCTTAGCCATCCCATGTGGGTGCTGGGAATCGAACCCAGGTCCTCTGCAAGAGCAGTCAGTGCTCTTAACTGCTGAGCCATCTCTCCAGCCCTGAATTAAGCTTTTTTTATTCCCATACTTTAAGTTTTGACTTCAGGGCTCAGATAGGGTGCATAATATGGCGTGCCTTTGGGAAATCTTGAGGTGCCTTACCACAGCTTCAACCAGCTCTTCCCATAGGACAGATGACTAGGATCTCACTGAGTTCCCCTAAGAGTTGCTGGTACAGGATTGGGGCTAAAGCCAGGCTAACCTCTCTGATCTCTGGTGTTATGCTTCAGTACCATCTGCATTGTCATTTGTCCAGGATAAGCTTTTTTGTTTTGTTTTGTTTTGTTTTGTTTTGTTTGAGACAGGGTCTCCCTGAAGCCCCAGCTGTCCTGGAATTCACTCTGTAGACCAGGCTGGCCTTGAACTCACAAAGATCCGCCTGCCTCTACCTCCCAAGTGCTAGGATTAAAGGCTTGTGCCACCATGCCCGACCCAGGATAAACTTTTTAAGATTATATCACACACACACACACACACACACACACAACTTTTCAGGAGTGAGGTCTCTCCTTCCACCTTCTGTTTGGTTTTGGTTTTGGTTTTTGAGATAGGCTCTTACTATACAGCCTTATTTGTCTTAGAACCACTATTTTAACCAGGCTGTCTGCTCACAGAGATCCTCCCGCCTTAAAGGCATGCGCCATAATGACTGCATTCCCCTTTGATTTTGAGGAAGTATGTCTTATTTTTCTTCCTATACTGTATATGAGAACTTCCCGCCAATTCTGAATTTGCCTCCCACTTCAAAGGAGTGCTAGGGCTGGGGTTAGAGGCAGACCCATACATACCATTGCATCTAGGGTATTTACTTGGGTTTCAGGAATCAAACTTAGGTCATTAGGCATGGCAAGTGCTTTTGCCTATTGGGCCATTTGACTGATCCAGAGTGAGTTTTATGTTTGTGCTGATTGTTTTAAGTAGCTTTCATTTCCTTCCTTCCATATGTGTCCTCACTTTTAGTTTTTGGGTTTTGTTGATGGGGTTTCTTTGGTTTTTAGAGGGCTGTGTCCAGACTTCTGCAGTGGTATAAAATCCAGAAGACGGCCAGCATGATGCCACACAGACACATAGAACACCTTTAACTTAAAGTGGGGCACTGGGCATGGTGGTGCATGCCTTTAATCCCAGCACTGGAGAGGCAGAGGCAGGCAGATCTCTGTGAGTTCAGGCCAACCTGGTCTATATAGAGGGTTCCAAGTGAACTAGGCTAGGAAGACCCTGTCAAAAAAAAAAAAAAAAAAGAGACCCAGAAGACACTGTCTCCTATAGGATAAAGGCCTAAAAATTTCTGTTAGCGTGGATAAGGTACTCTAACCAAACAGTCACTCAGGAACAAAGGTGGGCAGATCAAAGGACACTTTTCTGTAGGGGTCAGGAAACTATTCGCAACAAAATGTGGTCAGTTTACAAGGAATAGAGCAGATGGTCACAGAACCATATGAATAAGGCTTAGTGTGTGTGCATGCGTGTGTGCGTGAATGTTTTTAAACAGTCCTCCTATAGCCCCAGCTGGCCTGGAACCCACTCTGTAGACCAGGCTGGCCTTTGAATTCACAGAGATCTGCCTGCCTCTGCCTCTCCAGTGCTAGAACTAAAGGTGTGCAGCCACCACGCCCTGGCTAGGCCAAACTTTCTTATCTAATCCAAACACAAAGGACTTTGTGTATTTGGCTTTGTTGTGATAGACAGTCTTTGCTAGTGGTAAACTTGCACGTGTGGCGTATGCTTTTGGCAGAGTTCAAACAGGACAGTGGTCGTCTTTTCTGTTTGTTTTAATCCTTATTTATTTTGTGTGTGACTCGTTTATTATGTTGCTTTGGAGGGTTAGGCTGAGAAATTATGTGCCTCTGTTCTTCAAAGAATGTAAGCAAAAGGCAAATAGCACATACTTGTCAAATATGTGGTTTACAGGTAATAGATGGTCACAAAGATTACAGGAAGTGACAGTTTTGGAAAACAGACTTAAATATTTATTTTTTTATGCCTATGAGTGTATTTGCCTGCATGTATGTGAGTACACCCATGTTGTACAATGCCTTGGAGGTGAGATGAGGGTGTCCTGGAACTCTAGTTAAGTATGGTCTTAGCTGCCATATGGGTGTGGGGAATCAAACCTGGTTCCTCTGCAAGAGCAGTCAGTGCTCTTAACCACTGAGCTGTCTCCAGCCCCAGAAAAGGGAAATAAATCTTTCTACAAGAGTACCTGGAATACCTGGGGCCCCTTGCTAGCCCCACTAACAGGATCTTTAATAAACTTACTAAATTTATTAAAAACCAGTTCGAGACCATCAGACTCCAGGTAATTTTCGAGACTAGTGTATTAGTCACTTTTCTGTTGCTGTGATAAAGCACCATGACCAAGGAACTTATAAAAGGAAGAGTTTATTTGAGCTTACGATTGGCAGTTCCAGGGAATTAGAGTCCATTGTGGCGGGAGGCGGGGCGGCTGGATCTGGAGCAGCAAACTGAGGGTCACATCTCGCAAAGAGCACAGGAAGCATAGAGAGAGCAACTGTAGACTACGAGGCTTGTTAAAACTCACTAAGCCTGGGGCTGGAGAGATGGCCTAGCGGTTAAGAACACTGACCACTCTTACAGAGGACCCGGGTTCGATCCCCAGCACCCACATGGCGGCTGAGAACCGTCTGAAGCTCCAATTCCAGGAGAACTCCAGTGGGTCATCCGACGCCCTCTTCTGACCTCCGCGGCATCGCACAACACGGGTGCACAGACCTGCATGCAGACAGTACACTCATACACAAAGAAAAATAAATTAAAAATAAATAAATAAAATAAAACTCACTAAGCCTGCCCCCAGTGACACACTTCCCCCAGCATGGTCACACCTTCTAAGACCTCCAAAAACAGCGCCACCAACTGGAGACAAATGTCTGAATACCTAGAGCCTATGGGGGACACTCATCCAAACCACCACATTCCACTCCCTGGCCCCCATAGGCTCCTGACCATATAAAATGCAAAATGCATTTAGTCCAACCTTAAAAGTCCCCATAGTCTTTACCAGTTTCAATGCCATTCAAAAGTCCACAGTCCAAGGTCTCTTCTGAGACTCAGGCCAATCTCTTAACTGTAAGCTCCTGTAAAATCAAAAGGCAAATTACATACTCCCAATATACAGTGGAACCGAATACACATTCCCATTCCAAAAGGGAGGAATAGAGGCATAGTGAGGAAATACTGGACCAAAACAAGACCGAAAACCAGCAGGGCAAACGCCAAGTCCAGTAGCTCCACATGCAACCTCTGGGACTTGACTTCCAAAGGGCTTAGATGGCTCAGCTCTTCCAGCTTTGCTTGCAACATACATCTCTTTCTTAGGCCGGTACCACTCCCCGTATGCAGCTCTCCTTGGCAAATATCTCACAGGTCTGGCATCTCGAAAGTCTTCTTGGGGTCTCCGATGCCCACCAGGCTTCACATTCACAGCTTCACGCAATGGCCTATCAGGGCCTTCTTTATTCAGGGACACCCCTGCTGTACTCTGCCTGGCCTCTTTGGCTCTCTGAAACCGTGGAGGAAGAACTGATGACCCCTTCACTCTTGCGAACTTCATGCCTCTAAAGCCAGCACCACGTGAATGAAATTGCCGAATCTGGCTGCAAGTTCGGGACGGACCCTGGCCCATTTCAACCACATTTGTAACTTTTCTTTGCCCTGGGCTTGCTGGAGGATTAGCTGGGTGTGGTCTTGCCCTGAAGGTACTGATTCTTTTGTTTACTTGTAAATCTCGAGGCCCTTCCTTAATCACTTCAATCTCCTTATCAAAAGGAAACTCTCCTTCACAAGCCTTGGCCCCACCTTTAATCTTCCTAGTGCAGTTTTCAGATCCAACCTCTCCTTTACATGCCTTGGCCCCACCTTTAATCTTCCTAGTGCAGTTATCAGATCCAAACTGTACATTTTGCATTTCTTTCTGCCCCATCTGCTCTTTTTCACTGTAGATCTGTATAATATTCACCATTAAAAGCCACGCCACCATTTCTACATTAGGCTGTCTTGAAATATCCTCCACCAAAGACATCAGTCCACCGCTTTTCAACTTAGCATCAGGCAAGCATCTGGGCTGTGGGCAAACTGCTGCCAGACTCTTTATCAAAATATCCCGGTTGCTGCCTAAGTCTTTATTTTCCCCTGGAACCACATCTTTTGAAGCCATGCTTTCTTCCAGGCCTCCACTAGAATGGCCCTTTAAGCTCTGCTTACAATAGTCAACAGCCTTTCCAGCCCAAAGTTCCAAAGTCTTCCACACTTCTCTAAACATCCATGTGGTCAGGTTCTTCACAGCCAACAGCCCACTCTCTGGTACCAATAACTGTATTAGTCACTTTTCTGTTGCTGTGATAAAGCACCATGACCAAGGAACTTTAAAAGGAAGAGTGTTTATTTGAGCTTACGATTGGCGGTTCCAGGGAATTAGAGTCCATTGTGGCAGGAGGCGGGGTGGCTGGATCTGGAGCAGCAAACTGAGGGTCACATCTGGCAAAGAGCTCAGGAAGCAGAGAGAGAGCAACTGTAGACCACAAGGCTTGTTAAAACTCACTAAGCCTGGGGCTGGAGAGATGACCTAGCGGTTAAGAGCGCCAACCGCTCTTACAGAGGACCCGGGTTCAATCCCCAGCACCCACATGGCGGCCGAGAACCGTCTGAAACTCCAATTCCAGGAGAACTCCAGTTCCAGGGGAATCCAACACCCTCTTCTGACCTCCGCGGCATTGCACGACACGGGTGCACACACCTGCATGCAGACAGTACATTCATACACATACCGAAATAAATAAAAATTAAAAAAAAAATTTTTTTAAATAAAAAAAACTCACTAAGCCTACCCCAAGTGACACACTTCCCCCAGCATGGCCACACCTTCTAAGACCTCCAAAAACAGCACCACCAACTGGAGACAAATGTCTGAATACCTAGAGCCTATGGGGGACACTCATCCAAACCACCACAACTAGCAAAAATTTCCTCTAGAATAAACATAAGGAATTATATTGATGAAAAGGAGGGAATATAGTAGAAATTTAAAAAAAAATCAGATGGTTGTAAAAGCTCTTGTAATATAATGGTAAGGAAACCCTTAGGATGGTTGCTAAGAACTTTGAAGCAGGAAGGACCCCGAGATAGAAAATAGAAATGGGAGAAGTAAACAGGAATCTTTCCCCCAACTGGTTAGGGACAAGTTTATTGGCAGTCCAAGGAAATTTCAGCTCTCAGCTGAGAAAAAAACTAGTCCTTTTTCTTTTAGGGTCTTCACTTTAAAACTAGTTATTTTTCTTTTCTTTTCGAGACAGGGTCTCCATGTAACCCCAACTGTCCTGGAACTCACTCTGTAGACCAGGCTGGCCTTGAACTCACAAAGATCTGCTTGCCTCTGCCTCCCGAGTGCTGGGATTAAAGGCATGCACCACCATGCCCTGCTAAAACTAGTCAATTTTTACCTCCTATTTTCATTAGTCTTCCCTCTGAAGAGGTAACCCTAATTGTCAATAGGGAATTGGGATGCCAGTCATTCTGGCTTCTTACATACTGAATAGTACGGCCACTAGGTTACCCTTTCAGTGTGTCTTTCTAAAAGACCCCAAAAGTATAGCTATAGTAAAAACGTTCTTGACTGGTGCTTATGAAGGAGAAGTAAAGGCAAGAGTAGTTAGGCACATGTTCTAGGCAGGGACCCAGGAGGTCATAACATTTTAAATGTCAAATTCTCAAAGTCCATTAGAATTTCTTGATGAGGGCTTCCAAAAGCATCCATTTATTGGGTTTCTTCTCATTTTTCATTTGGCCATGATGACTGGACTCAGGATCTGCTTCTCAGGTTTTGTGATAGATGTTGGAGTGGCGAGAATCACAGTGTGAGTTCCCTCTTAAATGGCTTATAGACAGGGAGAGAGGAGAAATTTAGTCATCATTTAATTTTGTTAAGAACCATAGTATACTTGTCATTTGGGGCTGCTGGAGGTACTACAGTGTTGAACTAGGTCAAGATCTGAAGTATTATATCTGAGTTGGTTTTTTTGTTTTTGCTTTTTGACTTTTTTTGAGACAAGGTCTCCCTGTAGCCCCAGCTGCCCTGGAACTCACTATGTAGACCAGGCTGCCCTCAAATTCCCAGAGATCTGCCTGCCTCTGCCTCCCAAGTGCCAGGATTAGAGGCGTTTGCCACCACACCCCCCTGCTCTCAGTTGCATTTTTATCATGGAAAAAATCTTCATGAGAATTTTTTGCATGCCATTTCATATGAATTTTTAAGCCTAATGTCTGGGAAGTATAGTTCTTCAGACTCTAAAAAGAAACATTTTAATTTTTGGTGATCCCTTCCTTTTGGGTGTTTAAGATCATACAGTTGGCCCAAATTAATTGAAAGTTTGTTTTACTGTCAAGGTCAGTTGAGGAGCTGGTCTTCAGGGGTTTTTTGGGCTTTGAGGTGTCCTTGGCTCCTTTGGCTTTCCTTTCACCTGTTTCATCTATGTGAGGATAAGTCAGGAGATTCTGCTGACCATGAAGGAAACATTTTCTCTGTGTTGGCCCTCTTAACCCCCCCCCTCTTTACAGACTGGACAGCAGTTGAGTCCCTCTGGTGGGGTCTCCATGACCTCCCTGAACAAGAGGACAGATGATTACAGTTACAAGGACATTTTGAGAGATGTCCCATAGTCCCCTGGTGCTTAGTTAACCTTGGAGAGTAAGGAATAGAAATTGTCCCATTAAGTCCCTTTTCACCAGATTAGTATGGGATTTTAAGTATGGTTATTAAACATCCAAGAAGGTCACTTGCACCAGTCTGGTACCTTTAATTACTATGTAATATATAGATAAAACTTGAACAAAACCCCAGACATTCTTGAATAAACATTGACCAGAAGAGATTTAACATTATGGATTGAGTATGTATAGCCCAGGAGAGGGATTTAAAATAATTTTTTTTTCCATATGTGTATGAATGTACTGTCTGCATGTAGGTTTGTGCACCCATGTCATGCAATGCCGCGGAGGTCAGAAGAGGGCGTCGGACTCCCCTAGAACTGGAGTTAAAGACGCCTCTCAGTCACCATGTGGGTGCTGGGGATCGAACCCAGGTCCTCTGCAAGAGCAGTCAGCGCCCTTAACCACTAGGCCATCTCTCCAGCCCTAAAATAATTTTTTTAGGTCTCTCTCAAATGATGCCTCAAACAGAAGCAGTCTCCTTTCTTTCCTAGACCCCCATACCCTGATTTACAGTTTTTCAGAAGGAAGGGAGAGGTCACATCACCTATAGACAGGAAATAAGCTGATTATGATTCAGACCAAGCTCACTGAAACTTTTCTTTTGGACCGTATACATCTGGTTCAGGGAGGTAAAACTTAGCTCCTCTTGAGCCAAATTATCTTGTTATGGGCAAAACAAAGTACCAAAAGTAACATTTGCATAATACAGAGGAACATAAAAGACATCTTTTAGTAGCCATAGTAACCCAATGGTTGTCTGCATCCATTTAATCTGAGACTATAACTGGGTGTGCAGTACCAGGCAGAGGAGTGGACTGAAAATTCTGTATCTCTATAACCCTGATAAGAGCTTTAAAAACTTGTTTAAATGTTTTTATCCCTTCTACTCTAGAAATAGCCAGTTATCTTTTTTTTTTTTTTGAGACAGGGTCTCCCTTTAGTCCCAGCTGGCCTGGAGCTTGCTCTATAGACCAGGCTGGCCTTGAACTCAACAGAGATCCACCTGCCTCTGCCTCCCGAGTGCTGGGATTAAAGGCATGTGCCATCATGCACAGCAATTTTTATATATAATTTTATATATATATAATTTTTATATATCATCTTATTAAAATACCTCTCTGCCGGGCATGGTGGTGCACGCCTTTAATCCTAGCACTCGGGAGGCTGAGGCAGGCGGATCTTTGTGAGTTCAAGGCCAGCCTGGTCTACAGAGTAAGTTCCAGGACAGCTGGGGCTACAGGGAGACCATATCTCGAAAAATAAAATAAAATAAATAATAAATAAAATACCTTTTTTTTTTCTCCCTATAGTCCCAGCTAGCCTGGAACTCACTATGTAGACCAGGCTGGCCTTGAACATACAGAAATCCACCTGCCTCTGCTTCCCGAGTGCTGGGATTAAAGGTGTCCCACACCATACCCAGCATCTATTTTATATATTTTTGGGGGGTGGGGGGTCTTTTTGAAGCAGGGTCTCCCTTTATTCCCAGCTGTCCTGGAGCTTTCTATGTAGACCAGGCTGGCCTTGAACTCACAAAGATGTACCTGCCTCTGCCTCCTGAGTGCTGGGATTAAAGGCATGGGTCACCACACCTGGCTTTTTTTTTTGTTTGGTCTTTTTGAGACAGGGTCTTCCTGTAGCTCCAGCTGTCCTGGAACTCACTCTGTAGACCAGGCTGGCCTCGAACTCGCAAAGATCCGCCTGCCTCTGCCTCCCAAGTGCTAGGATTAAAGGTGTGCGCCACCACGCCCAGCTTATTTTATAATTTTTAACCTTTTAACCTTTATTTCCTTCCTTAATATCATGAGACATAACATTCACAAACAAATTTATCATTTGTTGTAAAGATTTACTAAGTAATATTTATTCAGTGGATAGATGGATGGATGGATGAACAGACAGTTATCTTAAATATACTATTATAATGTCTAAACTTTGAGATGTTCTTGTAGGCTTTTAAGCAAGTTTTTTGAGATTTGTTTTTTGTTTTTGTTTTTTGGTATTTTTTTTTTTTTTGAGACAGGGTCTCCCTTTATTCCCAGCTGGCCTGGAGCTCACTGTGTACACCAGGCTGGCCTTGAACTCACAGAGAATCACCTGCCTCTGCCTCCCAAGTGCTGGGATTAAAGGCGTGCACCACCACGCCCTGCTCTTTAGCAGGTTTTTTAATGATTATTTTTTTAATTTATTATTTTTATTAGTATGAATATATTGCCTGTGTGTGTGTAAGTGCACTCATGTCCTGCAGTGACTGCATAGGTATGAAAAGGGTGTCAGATACCCTGGAACCAGAGTTACAGACAGTTACAGTTGCTAGCTGCCATATGGGTGCAGGGAATTGAACATGGGTCCTCTGCAAGAGCAGCCAGTGCTCTTAACCAGTGAGCCACCTCTCCAGTCCCTGAAGCAGGTTTTAAAAGACTAGTTTTAGTTTTCTTTTAAATGTTTAGAGATGTTTTCACTTAGGCTTGGCAAAGATATAGATGTCAATAAACCTGTTTGTTGGCTTTAAGGAGGCTATAGTGGTAAAATGTTTCTTTTATATAAAACATATCTAAAACCAGAAATAAATTGCAGCCTGGAGCAGAAGCAATCTTTTTTTTTTTTTTTTTTGGTCTTTTTGAGACAGGGTCTCCCTGTAGCCCCAGCTGTCCTAGAATTCACTCTGTAGACCAGGCTGGCCTTGAACTCACAAAGATCCGCCTGCCTCTGCCTCTGCCTCTGCCTCCCAAGTGCTAGGATTAAAGGCATGCGCCACCATGCCTGGCTAGAAGTAATCATTTCTTAAAATTAATTTGTATCCTTAAGCAATAGAAACCATATAATATAAAACTCCCAGAGATCCACCTGCCTCTGCCTCCCAAGGACTAGGCATCCGCCACCACACCTGGCCCGGAACCATATAATTTAACAATTTTAGCTTACATGAGATTTGATGTCAAGTGAATTACTATTTTTAATAATGTTCCCTTAGTATTAAGCATAAATCTACACATTCTCAACAGTCCCGTAGAATAAGTACTGTTGTTAGCCACAATGTCATGACAAACTAGTTTGAAAAAAACAAACATTTTGATGGTGAAAATTCAAATAATAATAAAATGTGACTCTTAAAACAGTCAAAATAATAATATTTAAAAACCTTTCACAGTTTACACAGTAAACTAGAGTCTCTAGTTGTGGAATACATTTTTCCGTTGTAAATTAAAATATGAACATATTGAAAATAATTTTAGTGCTGACATCAGTTTGGGTCTTACTTTATCATATTATTTTCATCATAAAAATTGTACCAAGTGTCCATTAATGGTCTGATTGGTCTTCAATATTTTATAACTGTATGTAAAAGAAATCCTTAAAGCAACAGTACTTCACATATATAAATTATTAATATTGATTACTAATATTATTAATACATACATGTGCATGTCTGCATGTATGTATATATGTATGAGAATCTCATCTCAGAAGTGAGTGTACTGAACAGAGCCACCATACACACTGATGGCTAAACATAAAGGCTTTCACTCGAAGAAAGCATTTTCAGAAATGTCATTTACATTCTAATATGGTAAATATTCCTAACTGGATTTCAAACTCAACAGGTGACGGATAATAGAATTATACATTTCATGTGTACTGAAAGCTAACTACAGCCAAATGTTACATTATGAGTAAAACAAGCTAAAGACTTTAATTAAAGATAATTCCACTAGGGGGCTGGAGAGGTGGCTCAGTGGTTGATAGCACTGACTACTCTTGCAGAGGACCAGGGTTCGATTCCCAGCACCCACATGGCAGCTAAGAACCGTCTTTAACTCCAGTTCCAGGGGAATCCAACACCCTCTCTGACCTCTGCAGCATTGCACCGCACAGCAGCACCTACCTACATGCGGACAGTTACACTCATACACATAAAAAGTAAAAAGCCAGGCATGGTGGCACACACTTTTAATCCTAGCACTCGGGAGGCAGAGGCAGGCGGATCTTTATGAGTTCAAGACCAACCTAGAGTGAGTTCAAGGCCATCTAGGGCTACAGGGAGAGCCTGTCTCGAAAGACAAAAAAAAAAAAAAAAAATTCCACTAAAGGAAAGGGTAACTAAAGAATTGGGATAACAGGGCTGGAGAGATGGCTTAGCAGTTAAGAGCACCGACCACTCTTGCAGAGGACCCAGGTTCGATCCCCAGCACCCACATGGCAGCTGAAAACCATCTTTGACTCCAGTTTCAGGGGAATCCGACGCCCTCTTCTGACCTCCACAGCATTGCACAGTACGGGTGCACAAACCTGCATGCAGACAGTACATTCATACACATATAAAAAATAAATTTTAAAAAATATATATAAAAAAGAATGGGATAACAAGAAGCATTTAGTCTTAATAAAGCAATATAAAAAAATCAATCCATTATTAAAGACCATTTAAAGATTGACAATACTAGCCGGGTGTGGTGGTGCATGCCTTTAATCCTAGCACTTGGGAGGCAGAGGCAGGCGGATGTTTGTGAGTTCAAGGCCAGCCTGGTCTACAGAGTGAGTTCCAGGACAGCTGGGGCTACAGGGAGACCCTGTCTCAAAAAAGACCAAAAATAAATAAATAAATAATTAAAAGTTTGACAATGCCAAAACCATAAAGTGGAGTAGAAGAAAATAGTTTTCATTAGTATGATTTAATTACAGTTGTTTAGAGTTAACGCTCCCATCATAGTATGCAGGGTCAGAGGTACCGCCTGCCAAGTTGGTGGGCCTGGCAGTCTGTGACAGCAGCAGCTTAGGCCCAAGGCAGCCTTTTGCTTCCTATAAGAAAGAAGAGAGAGGGAAAGACTGTGAAGGAAACAGACTTCACTGTTCAGCACCCAAGAAGATACGCTATAGACAGTTGTGAGCTAATTCTCAAGATTGTCTAAAGAATGTTCAGTGTAGGGGCTGGAGAGATGGCCTAGCAGTTGGGAGCGCCAACTGCTCTTGCAGAGGACCGGGGTTCGATCCCCAGCACCCACATGGTGGCTGAGAACCGTCCATAACTCCAATTCCAGGAGAACTCCAGTTCCAGGGGAATCCAAGACCCTCTTCTGACCTCCACGGCATTGCACGACATGGGTGCACAGAACTCCATGCAGACGGGACATTCAAATAAATAAATAAATAAATAAATAAATAAAATTAAAAAAAAGAATGTTCAGTGTATACACAGAATTAAATAGTAATTTCTATAAAATAAAACACAATAAAGTTTTAAAGTAGTTATTCTGAACACAATGTAGTTGTCTCATTTTTGTCTCAGGCTGTTCTCTTAGAGGCAAGA
Organism: Rhizomys pruinosus; assembly: GCA_009823505.1. Lineage (NCBI taxonomy): Eukaryota > Metazoa > Chordata > Mammalia > Rodentia > Spalacidae > Rhizomys > Rhizomys pruinosus. Next base: position 904,266 of record VZQC01011238.1, on the reverse strand, counting down.
TACTGAACTGCCTTAGGCCATCTTGGAAATCACCTGTTTTAATGTACCCCAGGAGAAGCCATGGGTCACTAGAGAAACAGAAGCACAGCTGCCACCTGGCCATCTCCAGGAGCTTGGGGAGCTCTCTCAGGTTTCAGAGACTTCCATTCAAGCCAAACCAGGATTCCTGGTCAAATGCTGGAATAACTAGTTAGGAATAACTAGTATAAAGGTGGTTTAATGCAGACTTAAGCATGAGAGTTAAAGCCAAAAGAGCTGCCCCAGTGGAGAAAAGTGCCAGATGTATCCAAGCCAGCAGGGCTTCCCTGGAATAAAAGCAGCCCCCCACCCCACCAAAAAATAGGTCACACCACCAGCATACAGAGCCCCGCTACAGGAAACCAGACAAAGGACAAAGCCAGAAAAGATGAGACAGGAAGACCAGTCCCGGAATTCATCCCCAGCTCTGAAGATGAGTCAGCATGCTAACAACTAGCTGGAGTTCAGTTTTCTCAAATCATTTTTCAAGCCTTCAAAGGTCTGAAAGCAACACAAATCAGACCAAATGTGGAAACCAAAATACTTCCAAAGCAAGCAAACGCATGAAATACCTTAAAATACTTTGAAAGCAAACCAAAACCAAAGGCATCTAACAAATAAGATCCTTAAACTACTAGCTCAGATACTGATTTATATAAACAATTAGCATTAAAAGTTTTGTGAAACATTTAGTAGACTCGTGATGTTGTTAAATAAATTTAAAGATGTTTAGGATAACCAAGTTTATAAGGCCTTTGAATGCATTATCAAAATAGCTGTATTTATAAATCTGGACATGTGTATTTTAATTGGGCATCCAAAAACAAAAATAAAAATAATTTTGTGCATAATAGAAGAATGAAAAGAAAAACTAAAGTGGCCAGTTTGTTTTGATGGAAACAAAACATGAAGACAATTATCATAGACACACACAACAGTATTACATGAGAGCTCAGCAGAGGAGAAAACATACATAATTACATGAAATCTCAACACATGGAAAACAATTATCATAGACACATGACATAAATATACAAAAGCTGGGTGTACCCCAAACACAATAATCAACTTTGATTAGGATGATCTTTTGCAAGTA
>VZQC01011238.1:885732-897722 GCA_009823505.1 Rhizomys pruinosus | reverse complement strand
GGCACCTTATCTTTTAAATTGAGACATAAGAACACTTCCTCCATAACCTCCTCATAGCTATGGGGCAGTTCTCTCTCCTGGTAGGAGGCTGGGTTTTAGAGTAAAACTAGCCTCCATGCAGACTTGGGGATTCTTCTTCAGCATGCCCTGGTATCAAGCCACTCTATCTCACAGAAAGTTTTTGATTTGGAGGGTTTTATCTTAATCATGCATATTTCGTTTTATTTTAATTTTTTTATTTATTTTGTATGTGTTTGAATGCATGTAGGTTTGTACACCTGTGTTGTGCAATGCCGGAGGAGTCAGAAGAGGGTCTCGGATCCCCCTGTGTATTAGTCAGGGTTCTCTAGAAACAGAAGAACAGAGATATATAGCTATATACCAATTTTGATTTGCTCAGTGCAGAGTTCAAGGAATCCAACAGTAGCTGCACCACATGGAAAGGCCGAGAATCCAGAGAACTGCTCAATCCGCAAGCTGGATATCTCAGTGGAGTCCAATCTAGTGCTGAAGGCCCGAATGGATTCCAGGAGATCTGCTGGTCTTCAGTCGCTGGGATCCAAAAGGTTGATCACGCAGCAAGCAAACTCACCAGATGAGAGAGCAAGCCGCCAGGAAAAAAGGGACCACTCCTCTGCCGTGGCCTTTTATACAGCCTGCCGCCCGAAGGTAATGCCACATTTGGGGTGGCTATGCGAGTTGAGGTGGTCCAACCCAAACATCCCTTTTTCTCTTATTTGTTCCTCTATCCAGTCAAGTGACACCCACAGGATTACCATCACACCCTGGAACTGGAGAGTTCTCTGGATTGGAGTTACAGATGGTTCTTAGCCTTCCATGTGGGTGTTGGGGATTGAACCCAGGTCCTCTGCAAGAGCAGTCGGTGCTCTTAACCGCTAGGCCATCTCTCCAGCCCCAATGCCATAATCTCTTACATAGCCTAGTTATTCCCATTAAATTCCTATTCTACGTAAATGGGCCCAGCACCTCGGAATCACACTGAGGTTTAATTGCAGTCCCCTTTCCTTCCTGAGTGGAGGCCAGCGCCATCTTAGGGTCCCATCTACCCTGGGGCCTTACCTGGACATCCACTCTGGTTCTTCATCACACTTCTCCTGGTGAGAGGCTCCAGTCCATGACTGTGTAGTCTTTTCTGGGCTCCTAGAAAGAGACCCCAGCAGTTCTTTAGGTATTCACACTTCTCTGTTCCAGGAGCTGATGGGGCTGCAGGGCCCAGGAGTGGGAACCCTGTTACCAACAAGGGGCCTCCAGAAATGTTACAGAAAAATCAGGAGAGTCAAGAGACCAACAGCCAGGGGCTGGAGAGATGCCTCAGAGGTTGAGAACACTTGCTGTTCTTCGAGAGGACCCAGCTTCAATTCCCAGCACCCACATGGTGGCTAACAAGTGTCCATAACTCCAGTTCCAGGGGATCCAACAACCTCTTCTGGCCTCTGCAGGCTTTGCCGACATAGGTGCACTTACACACATGCAGGGAAACCACTCATACACATAAATAATATATAAAAATAATAATAGGGCTGGAGAGTGGTCCTAGCGGTTAAGAGTGCCGCACCGCTCTTGCAGAGGACCTGGTGTTCGATCCCCAGCACCCAATGGTGCGAGAAAACCATCTAACTCACTCCAATTCCAGGAGAACTACACAGTTCCAGGGGAACTCCGAACACCCTCTTAGTCTCCTGCGGCATGGCACGACACGGGTGCACAGGACCTGCATGCAGACAGTACACTTCATTACCCATACAGAATAAATTAACAAATACATAAAATAAATAAATAAATACTTAAAACTAACTAAAAATAGGGGCTGGCAAGATGGCCAGTGGTTTAAGAAGCACTGACCGCTTTTGCAGAGGCCCTGAGGTTCCTAATCTCCCAGCACCCACATGGCAGCTACAACAAACCGTATTATAGGCCAGGCGTAAGTGCACACCTTTAATCCCAGGCACTGCGGAGAAGAGCGAGATCTCTGTGGATGTGGTCAAGCAACTGTCTACAATGTGAAGTCCAGGCCAGCTGGTACTAACAGGAGGACCCTATCTCAAAACACCAAAAAATATATTAAATAATACCCACATCAAATATAAAGAGCACCAGCAGCACAAAGTCAGTTGAGGAAGGTTGGGTATTTTAGGGGTAGCACACTGGCGTCCAGATCATTCTGTAATCTGTAATTGTGTCAGCCCCTCAGTCAAGGTTTTGGAGACCTTTATACTCACTCGTGAGGAATGTAAACAAAAGGCAAATAGCAAACATATGTGATATTAAGTAAATTGGTTTACAGGTATATGGCCAAAGTGTTACATTTAGTAATGTGAAAAAGATTATATAAGAAAACAAAGACTTTTATCCTGGGTAACTGCAGAGGTCAGAGGAAGATCGATTGCCTGTTGACCCTCCCCACTTCTCTTTTCTTTTTTTTTTTTTTTTATTATTTATTTATTTTTGTATGTGTATGAATGTACTGTCTGCATGCCAGGTCTGTGCACCCGTGTCGTGCAATGCCCGGGAGGTCGCAGAAGAGGTCTCGGATTCCCCTGGAACTGGAGTTCTCCTGGAATTGGAGTTACAGACGGTTTCCAGCCGCCCTGTGGGTGCTGTGGATCGAACCCGGGTCCTCTGGCAAGAGCAGTCGGTGCTCTTAACCGCTAGGCTATCTCTCCAGCCCCTCTCTTTTTCTATCTCAGGCGTCCTTTCTGCTTCAGAGTTCTTGGCACCATCCCAAAGGTTTCCTTACCATTACATTACAAGAGCTTTTAGCAACCATCAGATTTTTTTTTTTTCACTATAATTGGGATGATGAAAATTCAGATAAGTAGAAAGGTCAGTTGAAGTCTCTAAGGGCCTTCAGAACAAAGTGGTTTCAGTAAGGATGCTACTCTGTACACCACATATTAACAAATACATTGTGTAGGGGCTGGGAGACGATGCCCTATGCGTTTTTAGTTAAGAGCGCCGACCGGCTCTTAGCAGAGGAGTCGGGTTCGATCCCCAGCACACCACACTGGCTGCGAACAGGCGAGACGAAAGAACCGTCTGAAACTCCAATTCCAGGAGACACTCCGTTCCAGGGGAATCCTCCCACCCTCTTACGACATCTGCGGCATATTGCACGACACAAGTGCACCAACTACATGCAGACAGTAACCATTCAACACATACAGAAGAAAATAAAATTAATAAAAAATAATAATTGTGTAAAAGAAGAGGTATGCAGGAGAGCCCAGAAACCTGTGGAGCAAAGATGTAGCTATAGAACAGACCACCTTTGGGAGCCTCAGAATGTGAGTGTGAGTTATTTGAGGTATTCTGTCCCTCTAGGAACTAAGTCAGGAATTTGCATTGGGGGGGGCCTATTTGGGGAGGAGACCTTGGCTTGGCTTGCCTTGCAAGCTACACCGTGGAGCATCTGTTGACCAAGTACAGAGCTGGAGGAGGGTGATTGTCAGATCAGCAAGCTTCAGTATCCTGGGCCTTGTCTTTTTTTTTTTTTTTGAGATGGGCATGTATTACCATATCCAACCTAAGCAGAGTACACCACTGTCTACTGTAGTCTATGTTGACTTCATCAGTGGCTGAAGGTGTTTTTGTTAGACTCATATCGAGGGGAATGGAAAAAACAAGGCGCCAGAAGGAGGCGGGGGGAAAGTAGAGACGACCCCCTCGGAGCAAGGGGGAACGGAAGAGGACCCCCACCAAAGTATACAGGACTCTTATATTAAAACGACGACTTCGGGTTTACTTTGGGCATGGAACTGGGAACTGGGTGGTTGGCCCTGCCTTTACCTGGGCGACGGTTTTTGGACCAGTGTTTAAAATAACTGGCCGCTGAAGCGGCTTTCTGTTTTTTAAAACCCCAGGCACACAAGGAAAGGGATAGGAAGCGTTACAAGGATTTATAAAGTGGGGCAGACTAGGGCATTCGCAGCCATTAGTGAAGAATAGGGATAAGTGGGTCTGTTGGTGTGGTTGGTCATCAGAAGAGGACAGGATGGAAGGACCGAAGGAACATCTTCCAGAGAAACCACGGGGCCTTGTTCTGGTCTCCAGTGAGGCATAATTACAGGATGTTGCAGCAAACCTTTTCTTCAGATTGTAGGAGTGCAATCCAGGGTGATTATTTTTCAGAACTCTGCCTTGGTTGGCTTCTGCGTGGAATCCCTGATTAGGTGGGCTCGACCCTTAACAGGTTGGTGGTTGGTTCCCCCCTGTTGTTGGTTGGTTGTGTTGGTTGTTTTTGGTTTGCTCCCTTCATCCCTATTAGAACACTTACCGTTTTGTACTAGGCATATTAAACATACAGCAGGACATTGTCCCTGCTCTTCGGAGGCTTACATTCTAATAAACTAATTAAAAAGGAAAACACAAAAACAACGCTCTTTTTAATGGCCCATTTTTGGGGGTGGCTGGAGAGATGATGTGAGAGGATGACACTAACCTAGGGTATAAAGAATGCCGACCCTGCTCTTGCAGAAGGGCCCGGGTTTGCCGGGTTGGTGTTGATCCCATCACCCACACCATGGCAATGAGAACCAATCTTTAACTCCAGTTCCAGAGGACTAATTCGATGCCCCTCTTCTGACCTCTCTTGGCATTGCACAACACAGACACACAAACACAAAAACAAAAAAAAAAAAAAAAAAAAAAAAAAAAAATACCAAAATAAATAAATTAAAATATAAAACTTTAAAATGGCCCATTTTTGTTTGGTTGTGGTGTTTTTTCTTTGGTAAAGTTTGTATTCAAAGTATGAGGGGAAATATTCGGTTAATTAATAAGGTATCGGTATATGAGCCTTTGGGTAGTATTATAACTTAGCCCCATCATTATTTAAAGAGAGGAAGAAGGATTTTAAAGGCAGGCAAATAGTTAGTGACACAGACCCATTCAGTGTTAGGATTTCTGGGGGAGAGAACACCACACAATCTCAACTCAGGGAGAGCTGCTGCAGGAAAAGCGGATGAGGAAGTTGAGTTTCTGTGGGTCGCAAGCAGAGGAACACACGGGGTTTCGTTAGATAGACACTGAGTGGAGCCAGAAAGATCATACCTTTTCCCAAGTACACAGCCACCAAGTAGAAATGGTTGGTGACAAGACAGAAGCCAAAAAGAAACAGGAAGAAGGTCCAAAAAGGAGAGGCCAAAAAGGGAAGGGTCCTTTGTGCTTGACATTGTATTAAAGAGGATTGATTGGATTGAAAACTCACTGAAAAGGCAGAGGCTGTAAGAAATCAACAGAAATTCTTAATTATTAAAAACCAAAAGCACATGTGATCCAGAAGAGCAGCAACAAGAACCTTAAAAGTTAATGCTCCCAGTGTCATGATTGGTGGGCCAAGAACATTCGTTGTGTGGCTCCTTGCTAAGTTGGAAAAAAAACGAAGAAAAAAGAAAACAAACAAACAGTCGGCGCTGCCCTTGGGTGTTGCGGGAGTGATTGGCATGAACCTTTTTCTAAAGGAGCATCATGCGCCCCTAGCGGTTTTTTATTAACTATGGTTCTGTGTAAGTGTGGGTTATTTTGGATATTCATTTTTCCTAGGGCGTTACACCTCTGGGTTTTAGTTTTGTTAATAGCGTTGGTCCATGTAAGGATTCTGCTCTGCTGCATGTTGAGAAGGATGCTTCTCGCGTGACAGACGTGGTGTTCGTTTTCCTCACCAAAACACCACCACCTGCGGCTCTCGTAAGAGGCACCATCTGGAAACTATGCTCCACATTCCAGCGAAACCAACTACGCCACCGCTTCCATACGGGGAACCCTTAACCACACTCTCTTTTCTGACGCCTCCCATCACATCCCTATCCAAGGCCATGAACGACACTGCCTGATGCTGCACACAACAAGGGTCCTGGGACCACATGCAGGGCACCCAGTTACTTTCACACAACATACCAAAAACTATTAGAAAAAAAACACAAAACAAAAAATGAAAAAAATAGTCTTTTCAAGACAGCGTCTCCCTGTAGCCCCAGCTGTCCTGGAATTCGCTCTGTAGACCAGGCTGGCCTTGAACTCTCAAAGATCCGCCTGCCTCTGCCTCCCAAGTGCTAGGATTAAAGGTGTGCGCCACCACGCCCGGCTCTGTTGTTATATTTTTGAGACAAGGTCTCCCTTTAGTTGGCCTGGAGCTCGTCTATAGACCAGGCTGGCCTTGAACTCACAGAGATCCGCCTTCCTCTGCCTCCCAAGTGCTGGGATTAAAGGAGGCCACCACACCTGGCACTAAAGACAGTTCTTAGCTGCCATATGGGTGCTGGGAATCAAACCCAGGTCCTCTGCAAGAGCAGTCAGTGCTCTTAACCACTGAGTCATCTCCATCCCTGATTTGATACATCTGATTGCCCAGTATGCTAAGCCTGGCCATATTCTCACACTCACTTCTCTGCCTAAGAACAGAAATTGGCTATTAACCCTATAAATATTTCTCGAACCCTTCTGAGGTTAATGGCTGGCAGAAAGCAGAGCTGCTGGCAAAAACGCGGGGGGGGGGGTGCCAGCGTCCCAAACTGGTAGTGTCTTAGATCTACAAAACATTATGACTGAACATAGAATTGCTTGACAGATAAAATTACCCCCTACTGACAGCCCTAGGGAGACTGCAGGGCTACCCTCATGGATGAAGTCAAGCCTGAGTAGGTATTACCTCTCCCAAGCTACCTCTAACTGAAGTAGCCCAGCCCTGATGCCATGTATGTACATATACATGTATGTACACATACATATATGGCCTGTTTAAGAGTGTCCTTGCAGTACCCAGCTCCAGGCTAGGTAGCAGTGGTGCTGGTGCTACTGACCAATACATCTTGGACCTTCAATGGTTGGATCCTGGAGGAAAGTCAGACTCCAGTTCACCCCAGGACTCCCAGAGTACCCTCGGGCTCCAGGTAGGCATGGGTCTCTGGGGCCTGACTGGGAAGAAGGTTCTGGATGGGGCTCTCCCACTAACCCTAGGCCCAGAACTGGAGCCTCAGTTCACTTATGAGAAAACATCCTGGGCATTTCAGCAAGCAGCCAGACCTCCTATACCCTCCCAGGGACCATGGCCTGGCATTCTTTCTACAGAACCTGGTGTAGACACTACTGATGAATGGTATGAGAGGCCCACAGCACTTAAGAGCAGCTTCTGATCACCAGCGGTCATCCTTTCCAAGGGTTAGAAGAGAATGAGACACCACCGCTGGCGCTGCAGTTCCGAAAATCCCACACCTGGCCTCTGTAATCCCCACATGGAACCCATATATATGCAAGCCAAACACTCATACACAAAAACAAATCAGGCTGGAGAGAAGGCTCAGTGGTTAAGAGCACTGGCTGTTCTTGCAGAGGACCTGGGTTTGGCTTCCAGCACCCACACGGTAACTAACAGTCATCTGTAACTCCAGTTCTAGGGGATAATACACCCTATTGTGACCTCCGTAGGCATTGCTCGACACATATAAAATACATATATATAAAAATTTTTTTTAAAGTAAACCATGTGTACATGATGACAACTGGCTCCCTCTACTGAACTGTCATGAGGAAATTGCCATGTCAAAAAAAAAAAAAGTAAACCATGGTGGCCTTTAAGCCCAGCCTTTAACTTGCTATGTAGATTTAGACCAGGCTGGCCTTGAACTCACAGAGACCCACCTTCCTCTACCTCCCGAGTTCTGAGATTAAAGGAGTGTGCCACCACACCCGGCTTTTTTTTTTTTTTTTTTTTTTTTTTTTTGTCTCTTATGCCTGACGTATCGAAGTGCACCCGTGTCGTGGAATGCTCACGGAGGTCAGAAGAAGGCATGTGGGTATTGGGAACCAAACCTAGGTCCTCAGCAAGAGCAGCCAGTCCTCTCAACTGCTGAACCAGCCCCTCCTCCCAGGTCTCTTGACAGTCAAGCTAGTGATTCCTCAAAGTAGGCAGGCCTCGGGTCAGATGCAAAGAGGACAAGGGGGGCTGGAGAGATGGCTCAGCTGTTAAGAGCACCAACTGCTCTTGCAGAGGACCCGGGTTCGTTCCCAGTTCGTTCCAGGTACACCTGTGTGGCAGCTAAGAACCGGTCTTTAAGCCCTGGTCGTTGCTTGGAAATCCCCCGACCACGCCTTTAATCCTACACTGGGGAGACAGAGGCAGGCGGATCTCTGTGAGTTCAAGGCCAGCCTGGTCTACAGAGTGAGTTCCGGGCCAGCTGGGGCTATAGGGAGACACTGTATAAAAAAAAAAAAAAAAAGGACAAGGGACGTCCCACACACTTTCAAGGTGGTCACTGGTGTGCACTCGGAACTCTGGCGACCACGGAGCTACCCAAGACCACAGCAGAGGGCATGGTTTCCAACTTGTAAATCGAAGTGTACCTGAAGAACACTTATTAAAAGGGGAAGTATTAAGTTCCTACAAAGCACAGTTCTCATCTATTCTGCGTGGATATGAGCTCAGGATTTTTCAGATCGGACTTACCAGGGGGGAGGCAGACCGCCTGCCCCTGACCGCTGGAGATCCCTTGTTTCTATGGGACGCGAAGGGGGGCGTGTCTGAGCGACAACCGTGGGGCTGCCGGACCCGGTGGGGCTAGAACCGAGGACACTGCGGAAGGACCCGAGCACCCCCCAGAACACTGCCTAGCAGCATCGAGTTCGTGACTCTCTTGCCTCGGGTTTTCTCCCACGTCCTCTCCCAGTCCAGCTAAGGAGGGAGCGAGAACAACCAGGAGGCGCGGCGAGGGGCGGGGCCTCAGGCTTGCGGGTCCCGTGGTGCCATGCGGCCTCTTCCGGTCGGACCGGGACTCGGGCCGCCCTGCGAGGACCCGGGGACTATGCTGCGCGCTCTGAGCTGGCTGGTCCAGCGGCCCACATGCCGGCCCTCGTCCCTGCTGCAGCTACCTGCGCGCGGCCGCAAGAGCCGCCACGACCCCCCTGCTAAGTCCAAGGTCGGGCGCGTGAAGATGCCGCCCGCGGTGGACCCGGCGGAGTTTTTCGTGCTGACGGAGCGGTACCGACAGTACCGCGAGACCGTGCGTGCTCTCAGGTGCGTATGTCAAGGGGCTGGGGTCTCCCGCGCCCTCCGGGAAGTGCTGGAGCGGGTCGAGGGGTGCGGACTTGACGCGCGTCCCCACCCAGGCTAGAGTTCGTGTCCGAGGTACGTAAGAAGAAGCACGAGGCCCAATCCGGGGTCGCGGCGAAGCGAAAGGCGCAGGAGGAAGCCGCCGAGCACCAAGAGCTGATGGCCTGGAACCACGCAGAGAACCGGCGGCTGCAGGAGCTGCGGTGCGTGCGGCGCGAGGCGGGCTGGGCTGCATGGGGGAGGTCGGCCCCGCTCAGCCGTGTTCTCATGCCTCCCGCAGGGTAGCGCGGCTGCGGCTGGAAGCGCAGGCGCTGGAGGAGGGGCTGGCGGAGGAGCAGGCCCGCCGAGCCCGGGAGGAGCAGGCTTGGGCGCAACTGAAAGAGCAAGAAGTGCTCCAGCTGCAGGTTAACAGAAGACGTGGGGATTGCGGCCAGGGCGGGTTTAGGGGAGAGGATCGCGGGCAATAAGCTATAGTCTGCAAGTGCCAGGCTAAGATTGACATGTGGAACTTGAAAAGCAGGGAAACCAGTGAAGAGTAACCCTGAGAGAGCGTGAGGCTTGAACTGAAAGTGTAAGAGGTGTAGAGGGATCAGATAGTTCTGAAGGACTTGAGTCCACCTTCTGGTCGGTTGTCACAGTTAGTTCCTGGGGTTTGGCTGAGGGATCTGGTGGGTGATTGTCAAAGAAAAAGGAATATGGGGAAGTTGCCTAATACTGTTCTTCTGGAAGGTTAGTAAGACACCTAAAGGGGCCCTGGGCTCCAGACACTTCTCCAGGAGAGTTGGGACCACAGCCTCAGTGAGCTGGGGCCAGTAGGCTGTGCAGGATGCCAGCTGGTGTGGAGCCCCCCACCCCAATATAGCTGGCATTTTCTCTTCCCGTAGGAGGAGGCTAAGAGCTTCATCACCCGGGAGAACTTGGAAGCTCGGATCGAAGCAGCATTGGACTCCCAAAAAAACTATAACTGGGCCATTACCAGAGAGGGGCAGGTGGTCAGGCGTGAGCACAGACGCTCCTAGAAGCCCAGAACAAGAACAGTACCTGCCCAGAGACCGTGTGTATGGGGAGGACCAGGCTGATTTACTGAAAGCCTCAGCAGTGCCCCCTCATAAAACATTCTGTTCTCTGCACTCACCATCAGGTCAGAAGCTCCCAAACATAGTGCCCTGTTCAACCACCACATTGAACCTCAAGACGGCATAGGCTCTCGGAAGTTTCTGTCTCACAGAGTATTAGATTGGCCTGCATCCCCTTTGGTAGCCACACTATCCCAAGTTTCATAGAGTAGCCTGCTTTTATAAATAAAGTTTTATTTGATTCCAGTCTTGTCTGTTCACTGATTACAGAACTAGGTGACAGAAAGAAGTAATTGCAACAGAGGTTAAATAGTTTGTAAAACATAAAAGATTTGGGGCTGGAGAGATGGCCTAGCGGTTAAGAGCGCCGACCACTCTTGCAGAGGACCCGGGTTCGATCCCCAGCACCCACATGGCCGAGAACCGTCTGAAACTCCAATCCCAGGAGAACTCCAGTTCCAGGGGAATCCGAGACCCTCTTCTGACCTCCGCAGCATTGCACGACACGGGTGCACAAACTTGCATGTAGACAGTACATTCATACACATACAGAAATAAAAAAAAATAAAAAAAATAAAAGATTTGTAGCTGGGCATGGTGACGCATGCCTTTAATCCTAGCACTTGGGAGGCAGAGGCAGGCGGATCTCTGTGAGTTCAAGGCCAGCCTGGTCTACAGAGCAAGTTCCAGGACAGCTGGGGCTACAGGGAGGCCCTGTCTCAAAAAGACCATATATATATAGATATAGATATAAAAGATTTGTTACAGACAGGTATGGTGGCACACCTTTAATCTCAGCACTCAGGAGGCAGAGGCAGGTGGATCTAAAAAACGATTTGTTACATATTTTTGTTTTTAATAAAACAAGTGTGCCTGTCCCTAGTTGGGGGCTTTAGGTTACTAGCCAGAAGCAAGTATCACCCCAGCTGAACCAGTGTTGCCTACTGTGCTGTGCTGGCTCGGGTCTGATGTGTCCAACATCCAGAAAGCAAGGATACCTATTTGTCCCAGTAGCTTTCTCCACGTATGTGGCTGCTGCTTGCTGGGGAGGCTTAGTTGTCCAAGATTATATTGGCATTGCCAAGCTCTTTGAGTATCAGGAATCCTTGAGATTGAATTACATCTGCCCACTAAAACCTGTAACAGAAAAAAAAAGGGGAAGGGAGGAGACGGACAGGAGACTAAGAGAACTGGCTACTCTTGCTGAGGACCTAAGTTCAGTTCCCAGCACTCAGCGTGGCTAACCACAGTCCATAACTCCAGTTCCTGGGGATCCAGTGCCCTCTTCTGGCCTCTGTGGTCATTTTATACACAGATGAACTTAAATACACACAGGCAAAACAGTCACACAGATAATTTTAAAGCCCTGCACCAGTGCCTTCTGGGTTAGTGTCCTTTAAGGGAAGCCAACTGGCAAGGGACCCTGGAAGATGTCTGCAGCCTTCCCGGATCCCTGGAGCTAAGGACTGTGGAAAGTACTGGTACCACACTGATGTTTTAGAAGCACTGTTTCTCCTGAACTGCAACATTTACAGCAGGACAGGCAGAATTGTTTATTAGGAACTGCTTTTTTTTATTTATTTTTTATGTATATGAGTGTACTGTCTGCATGTAGGTTGGTGCCCCTGTGTTGTGCAGTGCCTCAAAGGTCAGAAAAGGGCGTCGGATTCCCCTGGAGTTGGACTCAAAGATGGTCCTTAGCTGTCATATTGGTGCTGGGAATCGAACCCACGTCCTCTGCAAGAGCAGTCGGTGCTCTTAACCGCTGAGCCGTCTCTCCAGTCCAAGAACTGATTTCACTACTATGAAACTTCACCCCACAACCCAGTAGGGCTATTTTTTTTTTTTTG
>VZQC01011238.1:843431-874585 GCA_009823505.1 Rhizomys pruinosus | reverse complement strand
AAAAAAAAAAAAAAAAAAAGAAGAGAGAAAGAAAGAAAGAAAGAAAATCCTCTAATTCAGGTGATATGTGTATGTATGTACTATATGTTTATGTATATATAACTATGTATACATGTATATATATTGAAGCAATACAATTTAGAGAGAACAACAACAAAAGAACTGGAAAAAAAAAACTCTGCAAAGACTCAGAAAAAGATGCAAGACATGTATGGCAGAGTGCAGGAACTCAGGTGGGGTGGGGGCACGGAAAGTGAAAATATATGACTCTAAATTTGATTGAGAAATGATGAAAAAGGTTTAATAACAATAAAAAAATTTAAAAAATTTTTTGACCTGCTTGTTCCCTTCATGCACTGGCTCCAAACCCCACCTATTCTCCATCTGGTCCATCTGAGGTCAGCGTGTGATCCCAGCCCTGTGTCACCCAGGCCAGTGATACTGTTCTGACCTCAAGACTCATTTACTCTGTTCCAGAATCATCCCCACTCCCTAGTCTTTAAACATGGCTGTAGTTGCATCCTCCTTTCTGTGACAAATCCCTGACCAAGAAACTTAAGGAAGGAAAGATTTGTTTGGGCTCACAGCCTGAAGGCGAATCACGACAGGAAAGGCACAGCAGCAGCAGCAGGACCCAAGGCAGGGCCACCCTGTCCTGTTCACTTGTCTTCAGTCTGGGTCTCAGCCCAGATGATGGTGCTCATCAGTTCACCCTCTCTGGAAACTCCCCAGGGAACTACCCAGAGTTACATCCAAGCAATTCCAAATCCTATCAAGTTAACAACCATTACAGAGACACACTCTATGGAGGAGTGTCTTGCAAGCCTCTCTGTGAGGAATCATGGGTGACTGTGGTAGAGCCTTCATTGCGGGTGTCCTTGGTGGTGGAGTCTTCCAGGCTATCAAGGGCTTCCACAATGTGCACTGCTGTAGCTTCATAGCATGTGGGGTGTGTGTGTGTGTATGTGCATGTGTGTATTTGCGTGTGTGTGTGTGTGTGTGCATGTGTGTATTTGCGTGTGTGTGTGTGTGTGTGTGTGTGTGTACAAGGGAGGCTGTTTTCCACCATCCACTGTGGCCTGGTGCAGCTATGTGGCAAGGAGGATCCCTGGAGATGGAGTTTCAAACCGCATTCCTGAGGGACTGCAGCCAAGCCCAAAGGAAGGGTTATCCCAGCCACCAGCAATAGCACTGACCCCCGCCACCTGGGAGCTGCCCCTCAGTTCCCTCCAGGATGATCTACCTGCAGAGACACACTAGCTCCTACAAAGCCCTGAGGCCTTTACTCACTTGCTCTGTGGTGGGCGTGGGGCACTGCAGCAGCCATGTCACACAGGTCCCCTGTTTGTCTCTCAGAGCACCCCAACTTTAAGAAGTTCTCACACCAGCTCTTTCTTCTTTTTCTCTTCTTTTTTTAAGGTATGAGCTGTTAGTTAGCATTAAAAGTTCTAGTCAGAGAACCAGGAGAATTCAGAACAGGTATTTTTGAATGTCCAAATCAAAATGTCCAACTCCAAAGTCCATTAGAAAATACTGACTGGAGCTCCCAGGAGCATCGTCCATCTATTGGGATCCTTCTCATGCTTCTGGCCTCCAAAGCTGGACTTGAGAGTCTTGAACTCGGGATCTGCTTTCAGGCACTTTGATAGCTGTAGGAGTGGCTACAATCAGAGTGTGAGTACCCTCCCAAATGGCTTCTCTGATCAGATCTGTAGTGAGTGGGAGCTGTACCTGGCAGCAGTCCGGTTGGAGTTTGTCAGCCACACCATGCCCAAGGTGTCCAGGGCCTCGACCCTCTCCCGTGGTTTGGCACCAGATGTTAGGTTCATTTCGAGGGGACACTCCTGTGTGCAAAAGAATTCAGGACACAGATAAAGATAACTCAGGTGTTATTTTAGGGTACGGAGGTCTGGCACCTGACGCGGGAGCATGACAGCCACCCTCACCCCAGCTTTTTCATGTGGTATCCTGATGAGTAGTTAAAGCTAGTTAAAAAAAAAAAAAAAGATGCCAGTCATGGTGGTGCACGCCTTTAATCCCAGTACTTGGGAGGCAGAGGCAGGTGGATCTCTCTGAGTTCAAGGCCAGTCTGGTCTACATAGTGAGTTCCAGGCCAGCCGGCACTACAGGAAGACCTTATCTCAAAAAAAAAGTTTAATCATTACCATTTAGCTGATCACGTGGCACATGCCTTTGATCCCAGAACTCATGAGGAATAAGTAGGCAGATCTCTGTGAGTTCAAGACTACCAAGATCTACAATAGTGTTCCAGGCCAACCACTTGGTCTAACCAGAAGAAAAACACAGCAAGGGGTTTGATAAGGAGCGAGATGTCTATGCTAGAGGCTGTGTATTCCAAGATACATGTACCTCCCTCCTGAAGTGCGGAGGCAGAGTGAACAGATGAGATGTTCGATTTATTTGCTCTCTCTCTCTCCTTATTCTTCCTTCTCTTCCCCCCAACTCCCAAGAAGCAAACTGTCCTGAGTTCTCCAGCCATCAGGAATGAGTTGTAGACACAGTCACCAGGCTCCAGTGAAGAATGCAGCCCTCCAAGGAGACCTTGAACAGAGGAGTGAGTTCAGCCCTGCCAAGGCTCTGAGGCCCAGAGATGAGATAATAAATAGGTGCTGTTTTAAGAGGCTACATTCGTGGTCACTTGTTCACAACAGAACTGGCCCTTCCTTCTGTCTGCACATGACTTCTCTCCTCAGTACTCACAGGTCACTGGAGGGAGAATGACTCCACCTTTTCCTCCACAGCATTACTGATCTACCACAATGTTTTTCTCTGTTGAGGATCTAGACATAGGTCTTGTGAATCATAAGCATCTGCTGAAACATTAAACCATAAGCTCGCCCTTCACATGTTTATTGTTATTGGGATATATCTATGGTTTGCCTTAGTTTCTTGTAGTAGCTCTTAATTACAATAGCAAAAACCTCTGAGGTTATTAACTTATAAAGACAAAAGACTGGGGCTGGAGAGATGGCCTAGCGGTTAAGAGCGCTGACTGCTCTTGCAGAGGACCCAGGTTCGATCCCCAGCGCCCACATGGCAGTCTTTAACTCCAGTTCCAGGGGAGTCCAACACCCTCTTCTAACCTCTGTGGCATTGCATGACACGGGTGCACCAACCTACATGCAGTCAGTACATTCATACACATTAAATAAATAAATAAATAAATAAATATTTTTTTTAAAAAGACAAAAGACTTGATTTTGTGCTTTTTGAGATAGCGTCTCATGTAGCCCTGAACGGCATTGTGTAGCTGGCCTTGAACTCTGATCCTCTTGCACACTTCCAGAGTGCTGGGGTTACAGGCGCGTGCCATCCTGCCTGGAAGAAAAGGTTTGTTTGGCTCAAGTTTTAGAGGCTCTGGTCCATTGTCTGTTGACCCTGGTGCTTAAGCTCACATCATAGCAGGAACACAGGGAAGAATGAACCCCTTCATTTCATGTCTGGGAAGAACAAAGAGAGAAGGAGAGAGGAGAGAGGGGGAACCCTAAGGACCAAAAGACTTCCCACTAGACCCCTGTATTTTTGAGACAGGGTTTCCCTATAGCCCCAGCTGTCCTGAAACTTGATATGTAGACCAGGCCAGACTTGATCTCACAGAGATCCACCTGGCTCTGCCTCCTGAGAGCTGGGATCAAAGGTGTGTGCCACCACACCCAGCTTAGACCCCTGTCCTAAAGATCTCAGCATCTCCCAATATGGGATGAACAACATTACACCTGGACCTTTAGGGTGCACTCGGGTCCAAAGGCAAGCAGAAATTCCCTGGAATATGTTTATTACTTCACAGTTCCCGTCTTCCACTTACGTAGAAACTCCTGATGGTAGGGAATTTTCTGCTGGTGTTGGGCATTGAACGAAAGGCTTCATGTATGCTGTGTTACATATGCTAGCAAAAGTTCTACCACTGAGGGCAAGAACTTTGTCTGCTCTGTGTACTGGTTCCCAAGCACCTCTAAAGAGACCTGAGCATCCTGAGATAAGGAGTTGGTGAGCAGACAAAGGCATCCTGGCCTGTTGGGAACATTATGTGCACATTATGCTATGGTAATTTATATGCATGGGTTAGCTTACGATGAGATCGCTGTGCCCTTCGGAGCATGGGGGAGGCCTCTCTGGGGCTGCTGGGATCAAGCTCTTGGCCTTCTAGGCCTGGAATGCCAATGAGCCAATCTGGATGAGGAATGAACTGATTTGTAATCCAGGTCGACCTGACCACATTGCTGCTGTGTAGTTTTCACCAATGATTCAGAATCTGTGACTCAGGGTCAGGTGGGCTCTGGAACTGCTCGACCAGACCAGCCTCATCACCTTGTAGAGGACATTGAACAGGAGGCAAAAGAAGTTTAGGGGCTGTTCCACCTCCTCTCTGGGGACAGGGGCTGCATGTGGTGATCTGCTCTCTGGAAAACTGGCTGTCATTTCTTCTTGGATGCTGCAGGTAGTTCCCCAGGAAGCAGCCAGAGACAAAGTTGAGCAAACAGTTAACTACACAGGGCCCTGGGACCCACCTCTGTGGACAAGAAGGGTAGAAACAGTGGTGGAGAGCTTCAGCTGACCGGCAGCTTAAAGCTGAAACGCTATCCGAGGTGCTGAGCATTCGTGCCCAAATGGATCAACCATGAGACGTGGCCACCTGACGGGCTGGAGAGATGACCTAGTGGTTAAGAGCTCGGACCGGTCTTGCAGAGGACCCGGGTTCAATCCCCAGGACCCACATGGCAGCTGAGAATGGTCTGAAACTCCAATCCCAGGGGAATCCGATGCCCTCTTCTGTTGTCTGAGGCATTGCATGACATGGGTGCACAAACCTACATGCAGACAGTACATTCATACACATAAATAAATAAATAAAATTAAAAAAATAAAAGAAGAGACGTGGCCACCTGGGACAGGTATGACCCTGGGCCAGGTGACTGCTGCTAAGACAACCTGCCAGCCACACTGCAGCAGTTGGGTGACATTTCCTTCAACAGAAGTCTAGGAGTCCTTCCCCTTTGCTATTCAAGCCTTGAGCAATAGCCCTTACACAGAGGACATTTTTATTTTATCCCCAGGATGGTAAATTGGGAGATGGTGAGAGCTTTAAGACAGGAGTCCAGTGGGAAGTCACCCAGTCACTGAGGGCATGCCTCTGCCGGGGGGAGGGGGGGGAGCAGGGGGGGGAGCAGGAGAGGGGGAGCAAGGGGGAGCGGGGGGGAGCAGGGGGGAAGCAGGGGGGGAGCAGGGGGGGAGCAAGGGGGGAGCAGGGGGGGAGCAGGGGGGGGAGCAGGGGGGACCTGGGCCTTCCCGGCTCTCTTGTTCCCCAGCCAGGAAAAGAAGGGCTTTGTTCCTCCATGTGCTCCTGCTGTGATGTG
Source organism: Rhizomys pruinosus (assembly GCA_009823505.1). Taxonomy (NCBI): domain Eukaryota; kingdom Metazoa; phylum Chordata; class Mammalia; order Rodentia; family Spalacidae; genus Rhizomys; species Rhizomys pruinosus. The sequence goes on along the minus strand of VZQC01011238.1, from coordinate 869,210 downwards.
TACTGCATTTTAAAGTATGTTAAAAAGCAAAAAAAAATACCAGAGGCTGGAGAGATGACTCAGCAGAACAGTTAAGAGTACTTACTGCTCTTTCTGAGGACCTGGATGCAGTTCCTAGCACCCACATTGGGCAGTTCACAACTGCCTGTAAGTTTAGCCCCAGGGAATCCAATGCCCTCCGGCCCTCAGGAGCACCTGCATGTATCTAGTGCACATAATAAACTCAAGGAGGCACACATGCACACACATACACATGCACACACATACACACATGCACACATACACATGCACACATATACACATGCACACACATGCACATACACATGCACACACATGCACATACATACACTTTTTTTTGTCTTTTTGAGACAAGGTCTCCCTGCAACCCCAGCTGTCCTGGAACTCTCTATGTGGACCAGGCTGGCCTTGAACTTGCAGAGATCCACCTGCCACTGCCTCCCACACATACACTTTAATGTTTTGGGGACTCAGTGGTTAAGAGTACTTACTCCCCTTCCAGAAGACCTGGGTTTGACTCCTAGCACCCACATGGCAGCTTAACATCCATCCTAAACTCCAGTTCTAGGGTGTTGTCAATTCCCCCCTCCCCCCCGGCATGCTGGAGAACTTTGTGGGTGAACAAAAGGGGGTGAGAGGTGCAGAGTCAACATGCAGACCCTGGGAGTTGGGTGAAAGCAGGCAGAAGGTGAGCTGCTGTGGACTCATTTATTGGAGGCAAGGTTAGGGTTTGTATACTGTTCGCATTCCTCTTAATGTGGTCATCATGTCACCTTGTGATTGGCCCAGGTCTGTGACTGACTCAGCTGTTGCTATGTTCACCTGCCTAGGGCAGGGAAGGTTGATAAGGGACAAGCTCTGAGCAGGTGCACTACACTAGGGGATTCAATGCCCTCTTCTGGTACACACATGGTGCATTTATATATATGCACACAACAGACTCATACACATAAAATAAATAAAATCTTAAAAATAAAAAAGGGGCTGGAGAGATGGCTCATCAGTTGAGAGCACTGGCTGCTTTTTTTTTCCCCCCCCACTGGCTGCTTTTGAAGAAGACTTAGGTTCGAATCCCAGCACCCACATGAGGGCTAACAATTGTCTATAACTCTAGTTCCAGGGGATTTGGTGCCCTCTTCTGTCCTGCACAGGTACTGCATGACATGGGTGCACTTACTACATACATGCAGCCATAACAGACACATAAAATAAAAATAAATATTTTAAAAATAAACAATAGCCAGGTGTGGTGGCACACGCCTATGATCCCAGCACTCAGGAGGCAGAGGCAGGTGGATCTCTGTGAGTTGTCAACACCAGAGGCCTGGAAAGCTGGTTCTGATATCTGTGAAGATCTCAACAGCAGCAACAGGATAAACCAACTCAGCAAAGAGAGGGAAGAAGTTCAAAGAAGCAGAGGTGAACCATCTTCCTTCTGCCACGGCCATTATCTGGCCTGCTAACCAGAAGCGTGGCTCTTCTTATAAGGCGATCAGGACAATTCCTCATGTGAGGCTTGATACTCATTAAAACCAACCATCAGAGTGCTTTTACAGTATGATCCCAAGTCTGGTTCCCAGCACCCACAACCAGTGACAGAACTTCCTGTAACTCAGCTCCAGGAGATGGGGTGCCCTCTTCTAGCCCTAAGAATACCTACACACAGGTGCCATACATAAACACACACAGACACATAAATAAGAATAAAAAATTTTTAAAGATTTTTAGAATTTGGACATAGTGGGGGTGCGGGCCATTAAATCGCAGAACTTAGAAGGTAGGCAGAGCTCAAAACAACAACAACAACAACAACAAACAAACAACAGGGCTGGGTGTAGTGCCCCAGGCCTTTAATCCTAGCACTTTGGAGACAGAAGCAGGTGGACCTCTGTGAGTTCAAGGGCACCTGATCTACATATCAAGTTCCAAGCCAGCTGGAGCTACAGTGAGACCGTGCATGTCTCAAAAAGACCTCACCCCCCCCAAAAAAAAAAAAAACCAGAAAAAAATTAAATTGCAAAAACCGCCCCCAAGTTGTTGCTGTAGTTTCCGGCACTCTCTCAGCCAGGGAGCTAAATCCGATCCCCTCCCAAAGTCTGTGAAATACGTTAAGACCAGAGCCAATGTCCTTTTCTTTTTCCTTTTCTTTGGTTTTGCTGCTGTTGTGAATTATTGTCTTACCTCCTAGTTGAAGGAAAGGTTGAGTTACATTTAGAAGCTGAGGAAAAACATGATGTTTCTCTCAATCCAAGGATAGTCCAAGGCTATGTAAGGACTCCATGTCCACTCTATCCTGCTTCGCTCTGAGGTACTGGAGGGTCAGAAAAATGGACCCCGAGTGGGCCGCGTGCTCCACCCCCGCCCAGTTCTCTCTATTTTCTTGTTGCTCCTCTCTTCCTCGGACATCAGCCTTCTGTGCTCCAGGCCATTAGCCAACGTGACCTTGACCTTAGCCTAGACCCTGCTAATGAATGGGCCAGCTTGTGGTTTGCCCTCCGCGACCTGCTGTGACCAGTCATGCAGTTGTCCTCTTAAGACTATGCTTCACCAATGCAGTGCCCAGGTATAAAAAAGGCTGGACTGGGGAGATCATCACCTCCTGCGGTGGACTGGGGACCCAGATCACCAACGCCATGGCCTGCCCGAGTCTCGCTTGCTGCCTGCTCGGCCTACTGGCTCTGACCTCAGCCTGTTACATCCAGAACTGTCCCCTGGGCGGCAAGAGGGCTGCGCTGGACCTGGACATGCGCAAGGTGAGCATCTTGTCCCCTTCCAGCGCGCTGAAGGGCAGAAAGGACTCCCCTTCACCCCCGGAGGGCCCCTTCCCTGCCTTCCCAGCCTGCCCTAGTGTGGGAGCCCAGGCTTTGGTAGGCTTAGGCTCCAGCCAGTGAGAGCTGTTGAGGCCGATACAGCGCCCCAGTACCCACCATCGCTCCCCCGAGCGCGGGACACAGCACCCCCAGAATACACAGCACCCCTCTCCGGTGACCCTGCCGGACCTCGCCCCGCAGTGCCTTCCCTGCGGCCCCGGCGGCAAAGGTCGCTGCTTCGGGCCGAGCATCTGCTGCGGGGACGAGCTGGGCTGCTTCGTGGGCACCGCCGAGGCGCTGCGCTGCCAGGAGGAGAACTACCTGCCGTCGCCCTGCCAGTCCGGCCAGAAGCCGTGCGGGAGCGGAGGCCGCTGCGCCGCCGCGGGCATCTGCTGCAGCCCGGGTGAGCAGGGCGAGGCCGGGAAACCCGCACACCCGGCGCCACCGCGTTTGCTGCCCAGGCCACTGACTCGCTCTTCTTGCAGATGGCTGCCGCGTGGATCCAGCCTGCGACCCTGAATCCGCCTTCTCCGAGCGCTGAGCCCAGTTTTCGGAAACCCTCGGAACACACCCTTGCTCCCCTGCAGTAGGAATGGAAAATAAAGCAGATTTTCCCCCTCCAACTTGACTGGCGTCTAAGTGTCAGAAATGGGAGGGAGGGAAAGCGGACACTGAGGAGCGGCCAGTTGCTCTGGCCTGGACCCGAGTCCTGGCTGTTAGAGCAGTTCAGGACAGGAGTGGCCAAGCGGACTGCCCAGGGGGGTGCTGCACAGGCTGCCACGATCCGATCCTACCAGTTCATAGAGGAAGGAGGGTTGCGGGTGGGCTCGGGGAAGGCGGCACAGTCCAGCTTTCCATTCCCAAGACTGCAGCAGACAGGCTTAAGAGCAGCGTTGAAAATGCGTGGTGGCCGGGCGTGGTGGCGCCACGCCTTTAATCCCAGCACTCTGGAGGCAGAGGCAGGCGGATGTCAGTGACTTTAAGGCCAGCCTGGTCTACATAGTGAGCTCCAGGCCAGCTGGGACTAAAGGGAGACCCTGTCTCAAAAAATAAAAAAGAGCCGGGCGTGGTGGCACACGCCTTTAATCCTAGCACTTGGGAGGCAGAGGCAGGTGGATCTTTGAGAGTTCAAGGCCAGCCTGGACTACAGAGTAAGTTCCAGGACAGCTGGGGCTACAGGGAGACCCTGTCTTGAAAACACCAAAAAAAAAAATAAATAAATAAATAAAAAAAAATAAAAAAAATAAATAAATAAATAAATAAATAAATAAAAATAATAAAATAAATAAATAAATAAATAAATAAATAAAAATAAAAAAGGTAAAACTGCCTAACAGGTGACTGAGTGAAGGAGAGACAGGCAGGAGAGGACACCCGGTCACTTCTGACCTGGAAGGAGACTTCAGCGCACCTTGGAGGTTGAGGAAGCAGGCTTGGCCTACAAGGAAGGGCCTTGGAGAGGGGAGTATAGTCGCTGGACCATCGTGTTTCCAAAGCACTAAGAAGGCCACTGGGCTGGGAAAAGGCAGAACTCTCCCCTGCTGTCCTCAGGGCTAGGCCTGAGCCCGAGGGCCACTCCTGCAGGTGCAGTAACAGAACCTGTTGGTACGCTCTGGGAAGGTATGAAGTCCTGACAGTCCAGGACCAAAACAAGCAGAACCATCCCAATCTATACCTAACTGCTCGACTAAAGACCCTCTCACTCCAGCAAAGCATTCTTCACTCAGGTGCCAGTGTTGCTGACCACTAGGGCAGAAATTCCGTGCTTTCACTTGCCTGGGGGAGGTGGGGGAGGTGGCGGGAGAGGAGTCAGGGGTGGGGTAAGAGGTGGAGCCCAGAGGTGGAACTCTGAGTTCACAGGGTAAAGGTTCTAGGCCTTGTCTCTGTCACACAAATAAACAAACAAACATACAAAGAAGCACACACAGGGCAACTCAGCCCAGATGTCTGCATCCCTCTGCATATGAGGCTCACAGAGTAGAGGTAAAAAGACACGCTCTTCATAGGCTGCCAGGTCGATTTATACCTCTTTACTTTTTTGGTTTCAGAATTGATTTTCTTATTTAAAAATTTTATTTCTTTTCTTTTCTGGCTCTTTTCAGCTTAGTGCATGAAGGAGTTACACTGGGGGGCTGGAGAGATGGCTCAGCGGTTAAGAGCGCCAACTAGTCTAAGTTAAAAATGCCGGGCGTGGTGGCGCACGCCTTTAATCCTAGCACTTGGGAGGCAGAGGCGGATCTCTGTAGTTCAAGGCCAGCCTGGTCTACAGAGCGAGCTCCAGGACAGTTGGTACTAAAAGGGAGACCCTGCCTCGAAAAGACCAAAAAAAAAGGACCCTAGCCAGGTGTGGTGGCGTTCACCTTTAATCCCAGCACTTGGGAGACAGAAGCAGGCAGATCTCTGTGAGTTCAAGGCCAGCCTGGCCTACATAGCAAGCACCAGGCCAGCTCGGACTAAAAAGGAGACCCTGTCTCAAAAAGAACAAAAAAAAAAAAAAGACCCTAAATGCTTACATTATGCAAGCTGTGAGTTTTTAAACTTGTGACAAGGGACAGAAAGGAAATTCTACCCATTGCAAGGAAATCCTCAGTTAAGCTTCAGAGAGCCACAAGCACTTCAATCCCATGAACCTTCAGCTGATCGACCTTAGCCAGTCCAGTGTCTATCAGGAACTGGCATGTGTTCTTGCGCTGGTCACCCTGTAGCTGAATTACTTCTCCATATTCTGGTGCTCAGTTACAGGACCATTGCAAGCAAATTTCTTCTTAAATGCCTTCACTAGTTTCTTTTTGTCGTAATTATCAGCGATCCCTTGGACAGTAGTCAGTACTAGTGAGGGTCTTCCTGCCGTGTCTCTGTTGAATTCTTCTGTGGATGTGATCCTCAGTGCAGGAGGAAGTATCAGCAAAGGGGTCAGACAAGTGCAGTTTCTGGTTAGCGGACATACAATAGGATTCCTTTTCCTTGGTGGAAATGGCCTGCAGAAGGCGGATGGGGGCACGGACAGTCTGGAAGCGAGGGGGCTCGAGGGGGAAGCAGTGAGTCCTTGTGCAGCTCAGTGATTGGCTGGGGCCTACTTCATTTATTTTCAATTTATTTATGTTTATGCCTGCCTGTATGCGCACTTGAGTGCAGTGCCACAGAGGCCGGAAGAAGGTGTTGAATGCCCTGGAACTCAGGTTATAGGTGATAGTTAGCTGCTACATGGGTGCAGAGCCAAACCCAGGTCTTCTGGAGGAGCAGCCTGTGCTTTTAACTACTGAGCCATCTCTCCAGCCCTCATGTTATTTATTTCTTTGTTGGCGGGGGACGGGGTGCACATGTGCCACCACCTGCCAGACACCAGCCCTAGGGATTGAACAGAGTGTGACCAAGCCAATTGCCTCTCTCACCTCCCTCTAGCAGAAAGGCCTTATCGATTTGGATCTGCTCCTGCTCTGGCCCTACCGTACTGGTGGCAGGCCCTGAGAGGGCCACCCAGGGAGGAGGCTGGAAGCCAGGGCCAAGGGTAGGAGACTGCCTGGCCACTCTACCACTTGGCTAGACCCAGTCCTGGAGAGCACTGCCACCGATGTGCTGGACGCTGCAGAGGCTGCCTGAGGAGGTCGGGGGTGAGGCCCAAGGCTGCTGAGGAGCTGGTGGGGCCCCTCAACTCTCTTCAGAGTTGACCATGCTGGGACACCTGAGTCAGGGGCACTGCCCCAAGGCTTGGGTGGAATATCACACTCAGAGAAACTTCTGTCGCTCTGCACTTGCCCCCAACCTCGAGTCTGCAAAAGATCCCAATGGAGATGCAGTATCTTGTGAACCTCCCCCAAACTTGAGCAAGACAGCCAATGGAGAGGATGCTGAGGGCAGAGAGGGAAGGATGGGGAATTAACCAGGGGAGGGAGGGACAGAGAAGGTGAGGGAAGGATGGAAGGCCTGGGGAAGAAGGTCTTAAGGAGGGACAGAGACCAAGAGCTGGTGACGTTTTTGTTCTGAAGCTACAATGTGCCAAAGGGAAAGGAGTCCTATGTCTGGGAGCCAGTGTCACTGTGAGTGTGAGTGTGTGTGTGTGTGTGTGTGTGTGTGTGTGTATGTGTGTGTGTGGTGTCTGCACACGCATGCTCCTGGTCATCAGAACTGTGTGTGCGTGTGCCTCGTCATCAGAACTTTGTGTGTGTGTGTGTGTGTGTGTGTGTGTGTGTGTGTGTGTGTGTGTGTTTCTCTGGGTCTCTATTACGGTTGAGGCCCAAAGTCTTTGGAGTGTACCCAGCAGTTGTGTTTTCTTTTCCTCCTCTCTCCCTCTTCCCCTCCTTCTTCTCTCTGTACCGTGCTGAGGATCAAATCCAGGCTAGGTAAGCACACTGGTGCTGAGCCACAACCCCAGCTTGTCTCGTCTGTTTTCTTGCCCTGGTGGGTGTGGTGTGTGAGGCTGTGCTTACAGAGGCTTCGTAGCTGGGATTTCATTGGGGTCTGCCTCTCGGTAGTTGAAAGCCCTAAGATGAGGGCACCTGGAGAGTTAGCAGGGGCGATGTCTCTGTAGGGTCTGAGTGCTGTCTCTGCCCTTTTTCCCACCCAAACACAGTTTTCAGCAAAAGAGACATTGTCCCAGGATCCCAGGGACCCGGGGAGTCCCTCAAGCTGTTTGTTCCTCAGTTTCCCGGGATGAAACTGAGGGCTAGAATGGTCACCCCTTGGCGTGTCCTCTTCTTTCTCTGACACGCTGCCCCTCTGTGTCTCACTATATCCTTTGGTATCTCTGTTGGTCTCTCTTGTACTACTACCTGCTTTGTACTCTCTGCCTTAATTTGTTTCAGCCAAAGAGTCTCCACCTCCCTCTCTCCGGGGCCACCCTGGGACTCAGCCCCCCCCCCCCCCATCTTGGTTCAATATTGCAGTTGTCTCCGGTGTTTGTTTGTGACAGGGTCTTCCTGTTGCCCCAGCTACCTAGAACTCGCTACATAGTCCAGGCTATTCTCGATTTCAAAGACATCCGCCTGCCTGTGCGGCCCTAGTGCTGGGATTAAAGTGTACCATCACACCCAGGTGTCCTGGCTTTTAGGGAGGAATCCGGGGCCCCAGATCGCTTTCCTTACAGGTTCTGCCGCTTCGCTGGGGTGGAAAAGTCCACAACTTTGGGTGCGGTAGGGTAGAGACTTGAGGCTTCATTGCCTTCCCCTCCCTCCGCACCCCAGAGACAGAAGCAAACACCATGTTGCATTTATAAAAGTTTATTTTCCATGCTGCAGAGGTGAGGCTGGGGGCGGTGGCTCAGTAGATCTCCGGCTTAGCAGGATCGGCTTCCCGCGCCCCCGCTAGCTGCACCAGCCGCAGCAGCAGCGCCCCGGTGGGCCCGGCCAGCTGCGTCGCGTTGATCCGGTCGCTGGCGCGGGCGAGGCGGAGAAAACCCTCCCGGCACTCGGGCACGGTCACGCAGCTCTCTGCAGGAAGTTCGTGTGAGCCAGGGCGCCCTGTGGTGGTCGCAGCTCCGAGGGACACGCCCCCCCAGTCCCTTCTCCCTGCCCTCCCTTCCCCCCTCGTCCCTCCCTGCGCCCCCCCAACCCTGTGCACGCACCGTCGGTGCAGCAGATGCCGGCGGCGGCGCAGCGGCCTCCGCTCCCGCACGGCTTCTGGCCGGACTGGCAGGGCGACGGCAGGTAGTTCTCCTCCTGGCAGCGCAGCGCCTCGGCGGTGCCCACGAAGCAGCCCAGCTCGTCCCCGCAGCAGATGCTCGGCCCGAAACAGCGCCCTTTGCCGCCGGGGCCGCAGGGGAGGCACTGCGGGACGGATGGGGTGAGCGGGGAGGGGCTGCTGGGGTACCTCGCCAGCCACGGTGGTCTGGGCCACCGTGCTTCGGTTTCAGGTGCCTGGGTCCAGGCCCAGACAGGGTCAAGCGCAGGAGCGGAAATCTAAACTCCTTGGTTACCAGGTGACTGAGGACCAGTTCTCACTGAGGCTGCTCAGCCCCCTGATCCCAGTTGGCACACTCCCCTCCCCTGGACTGCAGCGCCTTCCTCAGCTCTGGGGCGTCCCTGGTGTGCACCGCACCAATCTTTCAAGGCTCACCTCACCGGCTTTCAGACCGTCCTCCTGCACATCCCTGGGCCATCTTTCCTCTACCCTCCCCCATTGCAGAGTGCCCTGGCCCCATGGACTGCAGACTCCCATCCTCCCTTTTTCTGGTCTTGACTGTGCCCCAGCCTCACCTGGGACTCTTATCCCCTGCCACCCACTATGGCCTACTAGGTGAGAGGCAGGGATCAAATCGGAGTGGGAGAGGTGACCAACAGCTGCTGCCTCGGGCCTCCACTCCAAGGACAGCCTACCAAATGGAGCCTGGCCACTAGATTCCCTTCAGCTCTGCCAGAAGGGGAATAAAAGTGGATTGGCTGGACCTATAGCACAAGAAAATTGGGCTGGGCAAGAGACTGGGCTAGGTGCCTAGCACACTCTACCCAGGTCATCTTCTGGAGAATGGAGAGGCTGGCACTTGCAGCTGGAAACAGGCCATGAAAGGCTGGGTCTGGGTGGAAGAGGCATAGAATTCTACCTAGAACAGAGCTTTGTCTGCTCTAGCCAGTCCTGGTGAATGGACCCCGATGGCTGAGAGGAGATCTGGTCACCCAGTTCTAACCACTCACCACTGGACCCAGGTCCAGTTACAGGAAGTGGCTTTCCTTTTCTGGCGTCCCCGGTCTGCATGGGGACCAACACTGTACCTTCTCCTCAGGCACCTGACCCTCTCTCCCCAACCTGAATAATCTTACCATACCACCTTCTTCCAGGAACCTCCCCTAAAGTCCGACTTCCCTGGTAACCTCCCTCCCTCCTAGCCCCTACCCCATGGTCTTATTCCTAGGATGCTGCCCGCAGAGATGGACCGCAGTGGTACCTGTCTCAGCTCCATGTCCGACATGGCTCTCTTGCCTCCCCTTGGGCAGTTCTGGAAGTAGCAGGCAGAGGTGAAGGCCAGAAGGGCCAGGAAGCAGGCAGGCAGCATGGTGCTGGGCATCCTGGCAAGCACAGGTGGGCACTGTGTAGCGCTGTTCCACTGGCTCTGTGTTACTGCCTTGGCAGGCTATTTATGTCTGCAGGTGTTCCCTAGGAGGCGACAACGTGGCTGCTGCCCCCCTCCCCAGTGGCTCCCCAGGAGCCCACGGCAGACAGGTCCCAAGCTGTCAGCAGTGATTCAGGCATCTGGGGACGCACGTGGGCCTGTGTGTGCAGAAGATGGCGGAGGAGGGGGGCAGCCCAGCAGGCTGTCATTGGCCACAGTGTGACAGGAACTGCTTCAACTGTGACTGGTGTTGTGTACCCAGGGAGATGAGACAACTTGGGGGTTATCTGGAGACCATGTCTGAGCATTTCAGAAAGTCTCAACAGGCTAAGGGGCGCATCCACCAAGGGCTGGTGTGTTTGGGGCAGGGACAGGGTTGTTAGTTTGGGGGGTAGGATGAATGACAGAAGCACACACACCTGGTGAGGACTGAGCATGGCGGGCTTTGGGAAGGAACTGCCACTTGCAGCCTCATGGAGTCAAGGCCAGAACACGGAATCAAGGAACTGTCCTACACGGCATGTGGCAGACTTCAGGGGAGTCCCAGATACTCCCACTCCATTCACACCCCAACAGAGACCGCGTCCAGGGACTCAGGCCCCAGGACTGGTGGCCTTGGGGATAGTTCCTAACTGGCTTCCCATGACCTCTTCCCATTCATGAGTTAGGGTACTACTGGGGGCATAAGAACTCCAAGCTCAAGCCGGGTGTGGGGCTTCAGGCCTTTAATCCCAGCACTCAGAAGGCAGAGGCAAGCAGATCTTTGTGAGTTCAAGGCCAGCCTGGTCTACATAACAAGTTCCAGGCCAGCCGGCTACAGGGAGACCCTGTTTCAGAAAAAAAAGAACACCAGGCTCAAGAAGTGAAGTGTGAAGACTCTGGGGAGGGGCTGGTGCATTGCGGGGAAGGGCTGATGCATTGTGGGGAGGGCCTGGTGCATTGTGGGGAGGGGCTGGTGCATTGTGGGGAGGGGCTGGTGCATTGTGGGGAGGGCCTGGTGCACTGTGGGGAGCACCTGGTGCATTGTGGGGAGGGGCTGGTGCATAGGCCTGGCTACTTGGGAAGCTAAAGCAGGGTGATCAGAAGTTTAAGTCCAGCCTGGGATATGGAATAAATTCAAGGCCAGCCTGGGGAATTTAGTGAGACCTTGTCTCAACATTAAAAAAATAAAAAGAACACGGAAGGCTGGGGTTATAGCTCAAAACCAGCACGTGTGAGCCCTGGATTAAGTCCCCACACAGCCTTCTAGACTGTGGGCATTCCTGGGCCTTCCCAGCTCCCACAGGCTGTCGCTTCCAGGGACACCTCAGGGGATGTAGCAGCCTCTTCCCCACTGAGCACAGCTGGGTCTAGTGGCTAAGGTGGACTCTCACACTTGAAACCCGAGGCTTGGCCTTTCAGGAGTGACCCATTAGGCACTTAAGGATCATTTAAAAGACAGCTGTTTACAAGGGTGCTGAGTCCTATGGCTTGGGGCTTCCTGACTTAGGCAGGTCACAGCACATCTCTATGCCTCGTTTAACTCCAGGGTGAAGTAGGGGGAAAGCAACAGCCATTGCCTAGGGCTGTGAGCACCTAATCATTAATATGCTAGAATCGTACAAAGGGGCGTGCATGTCCCTACTGTATAGTTGATATTAAGCAAGCCATCATTAATGTCCTTGTGAAGAGCTGAAGAGATTTCTTTTTCCAGAGAGAACAGCTTCCCTGGCCAGAAAGTTGTTGGATTTTTTTTGTGTTCGTTTGTTTTTGCCTCATTAAATAGACCAGGCTGGCCTCCATCTCACAGAAGTCTGCCTGCCTCTGCCTCCTGAGTACTAGGATTAAAGTTGTGTGCCACCATGCCTGGAATAAAAAGAACCTTTTTATTCCACTCATGGATGAAAAATAGGCTTGACAGGGAGCTGTGGCCCTGATCAGCTGGGACCAGGCTGAGGTGCCAAATGTGGGCTAGGCCTGGTGTGGGGCCCCGTCCCTCGGTTCGCCCTCGCTGTTGGCAACCGAGAACTGCTGGAGTCAGGATGACTGAAAGGAACACCTCGGGACAGACCTGGGGAGGACCTTGACCTGCCAGGGCTCCGAGGGCCATCATCCTAAGGCCCCTTGAAGACCCCACACTCTACCTCTACACAAATGTCAGAGGGTCCACCCATATATACCTCATACCAACCTTCTAAGATTCTCCACTGGCCAGTAAAACTCTCCTTAGTGTGCTGACCAGTTTCATTTCCAAATACATCACCTCACATGACATGGACCTCCCAGGTACCCAGAAACCTTCTGTACTTCCTTTGTAGGTCTTTTTTCCCAAAGAACTTTTTTGCATTCTGTCTTTATATTCCCTACACCTTAGTTTGTGATTTGAGTTCATGAATCATTTAAAAAGGCAAGATTTGGCTCATTTATTTATTTATTTATTTTTATGTGTATGAATGTACTGTCTGCATGCAGGTCTGTGCACCCATGTCGTGCAATGCCTCGGAGGTCAGCAGAGGGTGTCAGATTCCCCTGGAACTGGAGTTCTCCTGGAATTGGAGTTACAGACGGTTCTTAGCCGCCGTGTGGGTGCCAGGAATCGAACCCGGGTCCTCTGCAAGAGCAGTCGGTGCTCTCAACCTCTGGGCCATCTCTCCAGCCCCCGCCCTTTTTTTTTTGGTGGTGCCAAATGAGTCAGTGTTTTACTCCGTTGTCCAGGGAGCCCTGAGCTCACTAGGTAGCTTGGCCTGCCCTTTTAAAGCTCTTGCCTCAGTCTTCTTTTTATTTTAATTTTTTTGTGGGGGAGTGTTTTTGAGACAAGGTCTCCCAGCTGGCCTGGAACTCACTATGTAGATCAGGCTGGCCTTGAACTCACAGAAATCCACCTGCCTCTGCTTCCCAAGTACTGGGATTAAAGGCATGTGCCACCACACCAAGCTTTTTTTTTTTCTTTAAAAATTTTTTTTTGAGACAGGGTCCCCCTGTAAGCCCAGCTGGCCTGGAACTTGCTCTGTAGACCAGGCTGGCCTTGAACTCCCGAAGATCAGCCTGCCTCTGCCTCACATGTGATGGGATTAAAGGCATGTGTCACTTTGCTCAGTATAAAATTCTTATTTTGCAGCCAGGGGTGGTGGTGCACGCCTTTAATCCCAGCACTTGGGAGGCAGAGGCAGGCGGATCTTTGTTAGTTCAAGGCCAGCCTGGTCTACAGAGCAAGTTCCAGGCCAGCTGGGCTTACAGGGGGACCCTGTCTCAAAAAAGACCAATAAATAAATAAATAAATAAATAAATAAATAAATAAATAAATAAAATTCTTATTTGGCAAAAATAGTATAAGTAAAAAGCAAAATGAGGGAAATGCTTTTGACAAGCTTTGTTTTATTTTTAGAGAGAGCCTCACTACATATAGATCAGGATGGCCTGGAACTCAGATACCTACCTGCAGTTCCAGGACAGCTGGGGCTACAAGGAGACCCTGTCTCGAAAAGACCAAAAAAAAAAAAAGGCTAATTTCTCTAGCCGGGTGTGGTGGCACACGCCTTTAATCTTAGCACTTGGGAGGCAGAGGCAGGCTGATCTTCGGGAGTTCAAGGCCAGCCTGGTCTACAGAGCAAGTTCCAGGCCAGCTGGGCTTACAGGGGGACCCTGTCTCAAAAAGACCAAAAAAAAAAAAAAAGGCTAATTTCCCTACACTAGCCTTTAATGTGTGCCCGACACACCTTGATTTTATTAAACCCCTGCAGGAGTTAGATTGAGTGGCTTCATATCTGGAACAGGCAGCTCTGGGGCCCTGGCCTGGCCTGCTGCGGCCCTTAGAGAGTGGCAGGCCGTTCCCTTAGTTGGCCGGGGAAGAGCCTGACCTGTCTACGCGGCTCCCTAGAAGGAGCGGGACAAATAGGCTAGAAACACCGATGTGCAGGCAGGGGGACGGCAAGAGGAAACTCATTGGGAAAGACAAAAACCTTAGGGCCCTCGGGGACCCAGGGGGAGGAAGCACGGCGGCCTGGATCGCACACAAATTGGGCTGGGCGGCAGGGGCGCACGAAGCGGATGCCCCCGCGGCCCCGCCGCCGCGCGCTGTGCCCAGACTACTAAGGGCCACATGAGGCTGTGCCCGGAATCACTCAGTGCTATCATTACCGGTGCCTAGCGGCTCCGCAGGGAATGCGCAGAGCCTGCCCCAGGCGCCTGCGGCTCCAGGCCCGCCCCACCGAGCCGGTGGGCCTTGCTGGGGTCCTCCGTGCGTCCTCTGGGCACAGCCCCTGCCTAGCCGAAGAGCCCAGTGTGCAGTGGGAAAGGGTAGGCCACCGTGTACAGAAGGGAGGGAACCATCTCAGTTCGGTTTTGCAAAGTAGTGAAGCAAGATCCAGTCTGTGTGTGTGTGTGTGTGTGACTGCTTGTATGTATATGTTGTGTATATGTGCATGGATGTGTGTGTGCATGTGTGCATGGATGCATGTGTCTGCCTCTGTGTGTGTGGTGTGCGTGTGTGTCCTCCTGTCTCTACTCTCCAAGTGCTGGGATTACAGACATGCACCATCACACCCAGCTTCATCATGGATTTTCTTTTTTTTTTAATTTTTAATTTTATTTATTTTGTATGTGTATGAATGTACTGTCTGCATGTAGGTCTGTGCACCTGTGTCATGCAATGCCTTGGAGGTCAGAAGAGGGCATCTGATTCCCCTGGAACTGGAGTTAAAGACCGTTCTCAGCCGCCATGTGGGTGCTGGGGATTGAACCCGGGTCCTCTGCAAGAGCAGTCAGTGCTCTTAACCGCTAGGCCATCTCTCCAGCCCCGAATTTTCATACTTAGGTGTCATGAGTATATGGCAGCCTTCTGTCCAGTTTACATTTCTTCCTACTACGGTGCTTAAGATCCAACGAGGTGGGGCAACAGAGATTGCTCAGAGGTTAAGAGCACTGACTGCTCTTCTGGAGGATGAGTTTGGTTCCCAACAGTTGGAGGAGATCTAATACCCTCTTCTGGCCTCCATGGGCACTACTCATACAGATGCACTTACATACAGTCAGGTAAAACATACACATAAAAATAAGCAAATAAAACACATTGGTGGAAACATCTGGAAGGTGAACAATCTTGATTATAAACATCAGATACCATCTGATGATATTCTAAGTCTTTGGTTTGGTGGAAGCTAGAAAGAAAACAAGGCTGATGTGACCTCTTGTGTGATGCGGTAGTTTCAGGAGTCACACAGAGCCAGTTCTACCGTATTTTATTGGTTAAATAGCCTCAAACTATCCAGGGGTCAGGCAAAGGTATAGCTGGGATTGGTGGCACAAGCCTATAATCCTGGGACTGAAGAGACTGAGGCAGCCTAGGCTACGTAGCCAGACCTTGTCTCAAAAATCAAACAAAACAAAACAAAACAAATGTGTGTGTGAGAAAGAGAGAGAGAGAGAGAGAGAGAGAGAGAGAGAGAGAGAGAGAGAGAGAGAGCGCTCTTGACTGAGCAGGCAGGCTAGAAAACTGGGAAATAACCACTTAAAAAAATAATCACAATGAGCCGGGTGTGGTGGCTCACGCCTTTAATCCTAGCACTTGGGAGGCAGAGGCAGCTGGATCTCTCTGAGTTCAAGGCCAGCCTGGTCTACACAGCGAGTTCTAGGACAGCTGGTATAGGGAGATCCTGTCTCGAAAAGATAAAATAATAATAATAATAATAATAATCACAATGGCTTGCAGTCAGGAAAGAAGACTATGGCTTAGATTTTTCCTAGAAAGTGTTGCTGAGGAAAGGAGCAAAGGCAGCTGCAGGAGACGTGGAGGCTGCGATACAGCACTGGGAGGAGACGTGGAGGCTGCGTTACAGCACTGGGAGGAGACGTGGAGGCTGCGATACAGCACTGGGAGGAGACGTGGAGGCTGTGATACAGCACTGGAGGAGACGTCGAGGCTGCCATACAGCACTGGGAGGAGACGTCGAGGCTGCTACACAGCACTGGGAGATGTGGAGGCTGCGTTACAGCACTGGGAGGAGACGTCGAGGCTGCTACACAGCACTGGGAGGAGACGTCGAGGCTGCTACACAGCACTGGGAGGAGACGTGGAGGCTGCCATACAGCACTGGGAGGAGACGTCGAGGCTGCTACACAGCACTGGGAGGAGACGTCGAGGCTGCCATACAGCACTGGGAGGAGACGTCGAGGCTGCGATACAGCACTGGGAGGAGACGTGGAGGCTGCGTTACAGCACTGGGAGGAGACGTCGAGGCTGCGATACAGCACTGGAGGAGACGTCGAGGCTGCCATACAGCACTGGGAGGAGACATCGAGGCTGCCATACAGCACTGGGAGGAGACGTGGAGGCTGCCATACAGCACTGGGGTCTTCCAAAGCAGAGTGGGAGGAGCACCTAGCCAGGCCACTTAGCTTGTCCCTGTCATCATTACAGGTCGCCTCTCTGAGGCCACCGCAGGCATAACTGTCCCTGCATCTCATCCCCCTGCTGCTGGTGCCCCCTCCCCTCTTCCGTCCCAGCTGCAGAGCTTGCTGGCCTGAGCTCATCCTGTGGGTGGGAAGGAGGAAGGCAGGTGAAAGGGGTTCTCTCTGGAGGCTCCCAGCTTATGAGACAAGCTAATTACAGGCTTCCTAATGAATGAGCCATGGGGCTGCATTTCATTAGCCAAATCAGAGCTAATATCTGGGCCCTGACTCCAGGAAGGGTACGCAGAGTCTGGAGGGACCTGGAGTGAGGAGAGGGAGGCCGGCTCGGGATTGCTGTCTTCCCTATTTGATTTTCTGCTCTTCCCTTTAAAAACCTTTTTTTTTTTTTTTGAGACAGGGTCTCCCCGCCCCAGCTGGCCTGGAACTCACTATGTAGACCACGCTGGCCTTGAACTCACAGAGATCCACCTGCCTCTGTCTCCTGAGTGTGCCCACGGTTTTTGTTTTCTTGATTTGTCAAGGGTTAGGTCTTCTAAAGACACTCAAACCAAGCTGCAAGCTGCCCCCCCCCCCCATTGAGTTCACTGCAGGGGAGAATGGGCTGAGCAGTAACCATAGAGTAGCATCAGCACATTAGGCAAGCGCTTATCCATTGTTCTAAACTCCAAGCCCCAAACTGTTCCCTTTCAAGCTTTTCCTGACTATTCTACTCTTTTCCAATGAGCTTTCTAGGAGGAACAGAGCCTAATGACCAGACAAATACACACAGCATAAGGGGAAACGGCAAGCGGCAGAACCACACAGCACATACATAAAGATACTTTTGAGGTGGCAGAGTTTGGAGAGACGGCTCAGTCGTTAAGTGCACTTTCTGCTTTTCCAGACAACTGGAGTTCGGTTCCCAGCACCTGCACTGGGTGCTTCATAACCATATGTAACTCCAGGGACCAAACACCATCTTCTTCTGACCTCCTTGGGCATGCATGTATGCATACTACACACACACACACACACACACACACACACACACACATTCACACACACAAATAAAAATTGCAAAATAAAATGAAAAAATACTTTATTGGATGAGGATGTGGCTCAGTGGTAGAGTTTGACTAATGTGCTTGAGGCCTGGGCTTGACCCCCAGAACAGCCCACATGGGGAAGGGCTTTGTTTACAGAAAAGTGTTAGAAGACATGTTTTTGGTGACATGCCTTGTTAGTTTGGAGAAAGGGAGCACTGTCTTGTTATTGCAAGCTTGGTGGAAAATAGCAGCCAGTCGTCATCCCCAGACCCGTCTGCTCCTCCTTGTTTTCTCTCATCTCATCTCTGGGCCACTCTGGCAACCTTGTCTTTTTTTCTAGGTTCTCAAGAGTGGCAGGGGCTGAGGAGATGCCTCGGCACCCAGAGCAAGTACTTTTCTTGCAGATGATCTGTGGCTCACTCATAACCCCAGCTCCAGGAGATTCAGAGCCCTCTTCTGGCCTCGACAGACACCATCCACATAAAAAAATAAAAATAAATCCCTAAAAGAGCTGTGGGCAGATGCTGGGGATGTAGCCTAGGGCAAGGTCTAGCACACAGGAGACCCAGGTTCCTGCCTGATCACAGGCGGGGAAGGGATGACAAGCAGAGCCCTTTCTGTCCCTTTCTTGGCAAAGCTAAGAGTACACTTTGTAGAACTTGGTGCAGGAGAGTTGTGAAGTTTAAGCCCACCTGAGCCCACATGCCTAACACACACTATCCTATGCCTTCATTGTCATTTGGAGTGCTCCTCCCCAGGGGGAGGCTCATATGAGTAGAGTATACCAGTCTCAGCAAGTTCGTATTTGGGCCTAGCACTGTGACTACATTAGAATGGCAGGGCAGAACCAGTCTGTGTCATTAACGTGGCTGGTTGCTAGCACTAGGAATTTAAATTCAACTTACTTTGAGAGTCTTTCTCTGTAGGCCAGACAAGCCTGGACCTCACTAAGTAGCCCAGGCTGGCCTCAAATTAACAAGGGTTGGGGATACAGGTATGAACACTGCACCAAGCTTTTGTTTACCTTCAATGTAAACATCACACATCTGCACACAGTGCAGCTTCTGCCGGTTCCCACCCGACTCTCCCCTTTTCATGCAGAACCTGAGGGAAGACGCTGCACGTGCAAGCAGCAAGGAGGCCAGGTGAGGAGACAGCAGGCCCTGGGGGGCTGAGTGGGAGGAAGCGGTGGGCCAGGGCCTGCTCATACAACACCATGGGAGCTCTGTGGGAAGTCAGCCCGCAGCAGCCCCACCCTACCCCAGTGGCCATCACAATGGGATTCAGTCCAGGTTACAATATGACTGGCAGTGGGAGGCTGGTCTCTTTGTCTGAAGACCTAGTTACAGACGCTCTGGTGTTAGAACCCCGTTTCCTGGGGAATGGAAAGGGGCCCAGCGGCTACGTGGCCTCAAGATGGAGACCTATAGCAGGAGTGGTAGTGTGGGGCTGGGCGGGACCACTCAGCCTCCAGACCTGGGGCAGGGCCTGGCTGCCCGGCTGCAGGACTCAGGGGTTCTCTGCGAGCAGCTGCTTCAGTGACTCCCGGCCATGTGGTTCTTCTACGGCAGTACTGACAGGTTCCCTCCTGCCTAATCAGGAGTGACTGAAGGTGGTTGACAGCAGCTGACAGGGCTCAGTTCCTGCCAGTGAGGTCGGGGAGAGGCCAAGAGCCAGACCCTTGGCCTCACCCGGGCAGCTGGCCAGGCTTCACCTGTGCACCCAGGGAAGGAAGATCCGGAGCCCAGAGCCCCTGGGGGGCCCCTTCGCTTCACCAAGCTACCGCCTCCTGGTCCGGTGCTGCATGTCTCTAATAGGAGTCTCGTGCCTCCCTGCGGTATACTGTGCAGGAAGGGAGTCTCCCAGTCCCTGTGACCAGGCCACGGGCAGGGTGTCTCGGGAAGACTTCAGGAAAGTCGAGGCTGTGGGGTGTGAGTATTCTCAGTGGAGCTGAACTCTGTGTGTTTGCTGGGAGGCCAGGCTCAGAGGTAAAAGAAAAAGTCCTTGGGGTCAAGTAACCTCAACTTTGTTTTTACTTTCTGGTGTCTTGGAGACAGGAGCTTGCTACGTAGCCCAGGCCGGGGCTGAACTCACAGCCTCCCTCCTACTGCCCACAGCTTCCCAGCTGTTTGGATCCATAGCCCTGCACCACACCTGCCTTTCATTCCTGTTTTCTTTTTTTTTTTTTTTTTTTTTTGTTGGGGACTTTTGCCGAGACAGGGTCTCCCTGTAGCTCCAGCTGTCCTGGAACTCACTCTGTAGACCAGGCTGGCCTTGAACTCACAAAGATCCACCTGCCTCTGCCTCCCAAGTGCTAGGATTAAAGGCGTGTGCCACCACGCCCGGCCCTGTTTTCTTTTTTTAATACATACTTGACTCATTTTATTTTTAATTTTTTTATTCATTGTTACAGAATTTTTTTGTTGTTGGATTACCCTGGAACTGGAGTCAAAGACGGTTCTTAGCCAACATGTGGGTACTGGGAATCAAACCTGGGTCCTCTGCAAGAGCAGTCAGTGCTCTTAACCGCCGAGCCATCTCTCCAGCCCCTCATTCCTGCTTTCTAAGAGGGGGAAAAATGGCAGGGATTCTGGCAAAGGTGAAGGAACAGAGCTTGTCCTTTGGGGGAGAATCTTAAAACATTTCTAAGGATGGAGAAGTGCCTCCCCTCTGCCCCAGGGCTCCCAAGTCTCGTGTTCTTGCACAGCTGCTGAGGCAGCTCTGGGCACTTGGATGATGTGGACTCCACATTGGCTCCCAGCGTGCATGGGCGGGGGAGCCCTGGGAATGGTTCCTGGGAGTGAGCAATGAGATGTACCGGACGACTGGGAAGGAGGCAAAGGGCAGGATTCCAATCCCAAACCAAGGACTGTGGGTCCTGGGGCTGTCTGCAAACAGCACCCAGAAGGGCATCGAGTGGGGCTGTGCAGGAGCCCCCAGCCAGTGTGGGGCAGCCTATCCACGCAGACCGAGTCCGACATGAAGACTGTGAGCACTAGTGTGGGGAGAAAGTGGTAACAAGTTCCCAGAGACCATCTGTAGTGGATCCCCACAGGGACTCAAAAATGCAGACCAGGAAACTCTTGGCTCTGGACTGAATCCCAGGCAGAGGATGAGAAAGATGTGGCTCAAGGGCTTGTGAACTGTCTCAAAGACAGAGGAACAACTGCAACACGAGTTCTCAGGGTGCTCCTTCCTCCCCATGCTTGGAAAGGTACGGGGACAGTGTGGTGTGTTTTTGCACTGATACTCTTCTAGAAACTACTTGATGCTAAATGGATCTAGGAGCTTTTTTCCTTTGGGATTCTATAAGGTCTTTTTTTTTTTTTTTTGGCCTGGAGCTCAGTATGTAGACCAGGTTGGCCTCCATCTTACAGAGATTTGCCTGCCTCTGCCTCCCAAGTGCTCAGATTAAAGGTGTATGTCACCACACCTGGCTCTATAAGGCTTAATTTTTTAAAAAATATTACTTTTATGTGTATGAGTGCCTTGCTAGTATGTATGCAAGTGCACCTGTGTCATGCAGTGCCCACAGAGGTCAGAAGAGGGTGTAGAACTCCCTTGGAATAGGAATTAAGGATGATCGTCAGCCACATGTGCACGCTAGGAATCAAACCCCGGTCCTCTACAAGAGTAGTCAGTGTTCTTAACTGCTGAGCCATCTCTCCAGCCCCCCATTACCTTTATGTCTATGGTGTTAGGCCTGCATGTGTATAAGTACACCCGTGTCATGCGATGCCTGCGGAGATTAAAAGAGGGTGTTGAGCTGGGTGTGGTGGCGCAAGCCTTTAATCCTAGCACTTGGGAGGCAGAGGCTGGTGGATCTTTGTGAGTTCAAGGCCAGCCTGGTCTACAGAGTTCCAGGACAGCTGGGGCTACAGGGAGACCCTGTCTCAAAAAGACAAAAAATAAATAAAAAATAAAAAATAAAAAAAAAATAAGGGGGTGTTGAACCCCTGGAACTGGAATTGGGGAGCATTGTTAGCTGCCATGTGGGTGCTGGGGATTGAACCTGGGTCCTCTGCAAGAGCAGCCAGTGCTTTTAACCGCTGAGCCATCTCTCTAGCCCCATAAGACTTAATTTTTTTGGGGGGGGGTCTTTTCAAGACGGGATCTCCCTGTAGCCCCAGCTGACCTGGAACTCACTCTGTAGACCACGCTGGCCTTGAACTCACAAAGATCTGCCTGCCTCTGCCTCCCTAGTGCTAGGATTAAAGGCGTGCGCCACCACGCCTGGCAAGACTTAATTTTTAATGGGAAAAAAATTTAGCCTAGGGAGCCACTTAGATGGTTGAGAGGGGGGAGGTGTCTGCTAGCAAACACTGGTGACCCCACTTTCATCCTCAGGACCAATGTGGTAGGAGAAAGCTGACTTCAGTAGGCTGTCCTCTAACTTCCACAGGTAAACTGTGGCACGCCTGTGCCTCCATACATAAAGAAAACAGTTTAAAAGTGCATCCTATAAACCAGTTTATTTCCTGCCTCAAGCTGCACATGGCACAGGCGCCTCCTCCCTCTGAGGGCAGCTCCGTAGCAGCTATGCACACCGGCGCACAGCCACCCATGGTTCTGGGCCTCACACTGGATGGATTTGAAACCAGCTTCTGTTCTTTCAGGTTACTGGCGAGAATCACAGCATGACAGGCTGCAGTGACTGCTCATGGCTGCCCCGTGTGTCAGGAGAGAGCCCATAGTGGATGTTAACTATCTTTATTAAGGCTCCAAGTGTCTGCAGAGGTAGGGGTGCAGGTGGCTGAGTCATGTGCTGTACAACCCCTACTATAGTCCACTTCTCAGTGACCCCAAGGCAGAGAAGGCTGGGTGAGGTTCCAAGTCCCAGTCCAGTGAGCTCTACTCACAAAGCTCTACTAGAAGGGTGTGAGTTCAGACAACTTGGGAGCCCTTGGAAGGGGTGCTTCTACCAGTTGGGGCTGGCTCTGGTTGAGGAGTTGCACAGTTGTCTCCCCAGCCCTGCCTATGGCTTTATTATCCTGTTGCTGCTTAAGCAGAAGCAGTGTCCCAACCCAATCCCTGTGTTACAACCGTGACGTGTAAGGCTCGGACAGAAGAGCAGCTCTGTGCCTGCCACGAGCCAGGCCAGAGGCACTGGGACCCTGCTCTTGCTCTCCCTGTCCCCAGCTCTCCCCTGCAGTGGAGAGAGGCTGGTCACTCAGAAGTGGACCCGTAGCACATCCTGGCTGGCAACAGGCTGCTGGCAAGCTGCGCATGTCATAGGCAGGGAGCGCTGCTTCTCACTCAGGCAGGGTCGGCACAGAAGATGGCCGCAGGGCAGCTGGTACACGGGCTCCTTTCTGAAGTAGGGAGAAAATGCTCGTTTGCAGGAGGCACATGCTGGGCCAGGAACACTCCCCGACTGCTCTGGCGAATCAGAAGAACAAGCCAGGGTTAGGTGAGGCTCCTAGTCCGGGCTTTGTTCCTCCTGCCGACAGGCAGAAGTGGTAGCCAGAAACCTGAAAGGCCTCGGTGCTAGCTGTGAATGCCTAAGAGCGGCTGGGCTCCGAGGGCAGAGGCAGGACCAGCCCCTCCCCCGTCCCCAAACAAGTGATACATTTTCTATACATTTTCTTGCCAAAGCCAGAGCAAGACATAAGCTTATTCTGACAACATAAATTACAAGAAAAGGGGAAAGCAGGTGTAGCCTAAATACCAGGGCCAGGGAAGCTCAGTTGGAGGGGAACGGCAGGGTGAGCTGTGCTTCGGCAGCCACCCTCCCTGAGCCTCCCTGCGCTCTCCGGCAGGCCTCCTCCTCCGTGATTCCCTTAGGACCTTCTGAGTGAGGATAACTCCTATCTCACCCCAAAGCCACACCAGTGGTTCTTCACTCCCTGTGGCCTTTGAGGGAGCTGTTCTTCCTCCCCATCTCTAGAGAGAATAGAGGCTAGGCTGGCTTGTCCTCCTCAGTGACCGATTCCCCAATCCCAGCTAGCACCTTGGGAAACCCAAATGTACCTCTAACCGATCTGCTTCGCAAATTTTCTTGTCATTTTAAATTGTATGCGTATAGGAATAACGTATGTCAAGGTCCATGTCTAGCTTTTTATGTGCGTTTTAGTGACCTAAAATTCAGGTTGTCATGTTTGCATGGCAAGCGTGTTACCAGATAAAGCACCGCCCCAGCCTCCCAGTCCCTTTCCCCTCCAATCCTGTCCGTCCGGCTCCCTGTCCTCCAGTTGTGCCATCTTTCCCAGAAACTGTTCTGCAGCTGTGCCACACCAGCACAACCTGTACCCACATGAGAGTCACTTCGGGAGCACCCCACATTCTAGCACATTTAAGAGGGCCCTCCATGGTCCACCCAGTCTCATAAACACATCAATCTCATCTTTTGGGTCCAATTTCAATCAGCTCTTTTCTGCACTTTGCCGCTGTTGCCCTCTGACACTGGGCTTGCTATCCTTATGTGGAGACAGGCCCTGAACGCTGGACACACACACTGCCCCTTTCCTGTGCTTCTGCAGCCCCCAGCTCTTCTCATACTACCGGATGATATGCTTTGTGTCCTCCTTGGGATCTGGAAGTCCCTCAGTGTGAGGACCACAGTAAGCTTCTCTGTCCATCTGTGGACAAGCAAAGAGGCTCGACTAGCCTGAGCTCAGTCATGAGAACGTCTGACTTCTGCACAGACAGGCTCCTAAGAAAGCCCTGCTGCGACACCCTGAGGCTGAAGCCGAAGGAAAGGCTTGGTTTCAGGTGTGTTTTCTTTGGGCCATATATGAAGCAGCTTAAAAGCATGAAGTATCTCTTTCACACACAAGCCACACACAAGCCAAGAATCACATAATCCACTGAGAGATTCTTACTGCTGATCCTCTAAAAGGAAGAGAGGGGAGGAGGGAGAGTGAGCTGAATGAAGGAGGCAGGGACTACAAGACACGCTGCTATTTACAGACTGCTTCCTCATGCAGTCTCTGTGCAGACACTCCCCTCCCCGCTTCTTCCTCTGTATTTTTTGAGATGGGGGTCTCACTATGTAGCCCGGGCTGGCTTCAGACTTGCAGAGATCCTTCTACTTCAGCCTCCACAAGCTGGGATGACAGACAAACATGTGCTACGGTGTCCTGCTAGCAGCTTTTCTTTCTTTGAGACAGGATCTTGCTACTGGCCCTGGCTGGTCTGTTGCTGGCTAGCAGTCTAGGCTGTCCTTGAACTTATAGCACTCTTTCTGCCTCAGCCTCCCTGGTTTGGGGATCACAGGCATGAACTTGCCCAATCCATTAGCATTTTTCTTTCTTTGGGTTATCCCAGATGTCAGATGAGAGGAAGAGTAGGAAGATAAAAAATGAGAACCAGAGTCACCAGGAGAGAATAATGAATATGATGTCTTATGGGAAATGCAGCAGCTGGGTGTGGGGTGCATCCTTGTAATCCCAGGACTTGGGAATGAGAAAATCTAAGGACAGCTTGCGCTATATAATAAAATCTAGACCAAAACAGGCTACATAGCAAGACTCTGTCTCAAACTAATCAACAAAAAACCTACAGCAAAGGACAGCCAGGCCAGAGTCTACAGAACGGCAAAGCTGACTAAAGAGTCCCATCCCCAGGTAACCTCTCATCTGCCCAAGAGAAGGCAAGATAGCAGCCCTCTCCCCAGGATGTGAGCTACAATGAAAGAGCTGACCATGCGGCCCACAGAGCTCTAAGGGACTAGCTTCCTGCACAGACGCACTGCCCATGCTAAAGCTCCCAGAAAAGGCTCTCAGATTACCGGAGCTGCTGTCTGGCCTCCTGGAAGCACTGTTCCCTCTTGTGCCCAGCTGTTGTCCCGTGCTGAGCCGGGCTGTGAAGGACGGCATGGAGCCAAGGGTGGAGGTCAAGGCATTTTCCAAGCTTTGCAAGAGCTTCTGTTCATGGGTCATTGGACCTGCTGAGAGATATATAGACCACAAATATCCAGAAAGGTTTGGCAAAAGAAATATAGCACAAGTCCTTAGAGAACTACAAAAGAGCCGCTCTAGCCGGGCATGGTGGCGCATGCCTTTAATCCTAGCACTTGGGAGGCAGAGGCAGGTGGATCTTTGTGAGTTCAAGGCCAGCCTGGTCTACAGAGTGAGTTCCAGGATGGCTGGGGCTAAAGGGAGACCCTGTCTCGAAAAGACCAAAAAAACAAACAAACAAACAAAAAAGAGCTGCTCTAACTTAACGCCCATAGCTGTGAAGGAAACTTCCTCTAATCTCAGGATTGTGAGAGCAGAGCGTGGGAGTCACCGGCCTGGGAGCCCTGGCAACTCTTCCCTCCCTAATGCTTTCTGTAGCTTCTCCCTAAACAAAGTGCAGAGCAGGACAGAGCCACCTTGGGGCTCCACTACAGAACTGTACCTGCCTTTCTGTTCTTTCTTTCTCTTTCCTTCTCTCTCTCTTCTTTTTTTTAAAGATTTATTTATATTTTATGTGTATAAGTATTCTTCCTGCATGTATGTGTGTGTACCATCATGCATGTCTGGTGCCTGTAGAAGCCAGAAGAAGAGGTCTGATC
>VZQC01011238.1:814283-841380 GCA_009823505.1 Rhizomys pruinosus | reverse complement strand
AAAGGGGGAACAGTTAAAAATCTCTTTACTAAAATAATAAAAAAGGGGGAGATGTGGAGAGCAGGTGTGGCGACAGTCCTAAGAAGGCACCCGAGACTTTAGCAAAGTTTTATGACTAACACCTGAGTCTTATGATTAACACCTGATTCCCTCCTACCTCTAAGTAAAGCCACGCTCACCGTTTGAGCTGTGCAGGTGCACCCTGTATACAAGATCAGGCCAGATGATACCAATAGACTAAGGCCACGCAACCTGGGCTGGGAAGGTGGATAAATAGAGGGACTTTCTAGATAGAGGGACTCTCTCTCCTTTCTAGTCTGAGAGAGAAGCTTGCTTGCCTGAGGAAGGAGAAGGCTTAGAGGGAAAGACCTGAGGCTTAGAGGGAGAAGCTTGGAGAAGGAGAAAAGATGTGCCTGAATAAACAGTTCTGACAAGACCTGCCTGCCTGAATAAACCGCTTTGAGAAGAACGAGTGAGGGGTGTTTTGTTGCTGCGGCTTTATACAAGTGTTTCCTACAAGTGTGCAAGTGTTTCATACAAGACACGGTCTCCCTTTAGTCCTAGCTGTCCTGGAATTCACTATGTAGACCAGGCTGGTCTTGAACTCACAGAGATCTGCCTGCCTCTGCCTCCTGAGTGCTGGGATTAAAGGCCTGCACCACCACGCCTAGCCCATGCTATGTTTCTAAAGGCCTTCCTGCTGGCCAAAGAAATAAAAGACAAACACGGCTCTGAACAGCCCTCCCCACCCCCATCCTGCTTCATCTTACCTTCCCAGCAAGCTTAGTCTCTTTCTCTAATCCTGGGGCTCCACCACCCTGGAGGGAAGGGCTGCTTACCTCCTTACCTGTACTTTCTTTTTATTTTGGTCTTTTCAAGACAGGGTCTCCCTGTAGCCTCAGCTGTCCTGGAACTCACTCTGTAGACCAGGCTGGCCTTAAACTCACAAAGATCCACCTGCCTCTGCCTTCCGAGTGCTAGGATTAAAGGCGTGCGCCGCCATGTCCGGCTTACCTGTATGGTCTTTGTCCTAGGCACTAAAGCAGAGTGATGTGACCTGATCAGGCCACAGTCTAGTCTAGGTAAGATCACAGAAAGCTAAGCTATGGGACCGTGGCAGGAAGGTAGGATCAGAGGTAAGTGACTGTGACTCATAAAAATCTGGCAACCTGGATGCAGATGATCATCCCTTGGACTGTCAACCCCTTCCAACAATCAG
Organism: Rhizomys pruinosus; assembly: GCA_009823505.1. NCBI lineage: Eukaryota > Metazoa > Chordata > Mammalia > Rodentia > Spalacidae > Rhizomys > Rhizomys pruinosus. The sequence continues at coordinate 840,161 of VZQC01011238.1, read as the reverse complement.
AAAAAAAAATTAAACTGAAAGTAAAACCCAATAGGTGAACCCTCTGGAGACACGTATGTACACCAAGGAAAAGACTGTCCCAAGTTGGCCCTCTGGATGCCACAAATCACTTAAGGGCTAACACATATGGACAACTTCTCATGCAAATGACTATAACAGATGTTCATGGGATGGAGCACAGTAAGTATGTAATAAGCGAGAGATGTAAGTCACCTATGATATAACTCAACAATGACCTGGCCTTGGAGAGAAACCCTTCTTTCTCTTTAATAATTAAAAGGACCAGGAACAAGGAGGCTTTCAAGGCTCTCAAGGCACGCATCTGCTTGGTCACCAGTGTCCAGGAATGTGCTTCTTGCTTTTACTTTCATGTTTAGTAAATTTACACTTTCACTCCTACTTTTCTGTGTCTTGCTCAATTCGTTAGAGACAAAAAGAATCTGGACATATTGTCATGGGGAAAAATCTGAGACCCTTCCCACCTCTGGTGTCAGGATGAGAGGGAGGCACAGTGGGCACAGGGAGCTGATGAGAAACCACCTGAGGACCTGAGTTCAGATTCCCACCACCCTCTAAAGCCAGGCATGGGGACACCTGTCTGTAGCCTCAGTACTGGGTGGTGAGTAGACACTAGAAGACTCCTAGAGCTCACTGACCAGCCAGTGTAGCCAAAACACAAGCCCTAGGTTCAGTTAGAGAGAACCTTTGTTTTGTTTTGTTTTGTTTTTTGTTTTTTTTTTTCAATGTGACTTACTAAGATAAATGAGAGAGGACCTTTGATCTCCATACTCTACATCTACAGGGAACTGCACCCGCACACAAGAACACATATGCATGCACATATTACTTTAGAAAAAAAAAGGTAGGCAGACAGCTGCCCAAGGTAGGCCCTAAGAGCCTCAGGAGAGGAGCACAGGATTTTTCCAGTTTGTAGGACAGAGAACATCAGCTTGGTAGCAACTTCAAGAAGCACTAGCCCATGTGGCACTGAGTCATCGAGTCTGGCAAGGCCACACCACCGAGACCTCAAAAAAACACAGGGTCAGAACCTTTCTTCAGAACCACAGCATCTCGGAACCTCTAAAAACATCTCAGAAACACATAGACAAATTCCGCGGTACATGCCCACAATCCCAGCACTTGAGGAGGCAGAGGCAGGACGATCAGGAGGCCCAGGTCATCCTCAGGGACATAGCTAGTTATAGGCTGGAACTTCTTAAAACAACCCCCCACCCCCACAAGGACACAGATGCAACCATTAAGTATAATACCTGCATAGCTTTTTACTGAAAAAGAATTAAAAGGGGCTGGAGAGATGGCCTAGCAGTTAGGAGTGCCTACTGCTCTTGCAGAGGACCCGGGTTCAATCCCCAGCACCTACATGGCGGCTGAAAACCGTCTTTGACTCCGGTTCCAGGGGAGTCCGACACCCTCTTCTGAACTCCGCAGCATTGCATGACACAGGTGCACAGACCTGCATGCAGACAGTACATTCATACACATATGGAAATAAATAAAAAAAAAAAAAAAAAAAAGAAAAGAATGTTAAAACTGGGGCTGGAGAGATGATTCAGCAGTTAAAATCGCTCAGGTTCAAACTCTAGCACTCTGACAAGCCAGGCATCCTGTAAGCAACTGTTAACTCCGGCTGAGTGTCTGATGCCCTCTTCTGGCTTCTTTGTGCACAGGCATATGTGCACACACTCATACAGACATAAACAAACACGTAAGTAAAATAAATCTTTTTTAAAGAAAAAAAGGCTGGGTGTGGTGGTACATGGAAAGTCAGCACTTGGGGAAACAGGCAGGTCTGAGTTCAAGGGCAGCCTAGTCTAAATAACAAGTTCTAGGCTAGCCAGGGCTATACAGTGAGACCTTATCTCAAAAAAACCCCTAAAATTTAAGCACATTAATTTTTATAAGAAAAAAGCTATTAGAGTTTGAGAAGGTAGCTCAGTGGTTGACAGTTTGTTCTATAAGCATGAGGTCCCGAGTTCAAATCACCAGCTTCTCATAAAAAGTTAGGCATGGCTGCATTGTGCCTGTAATCCTAGCACAAGCTGCTGCTGAGTTATCCTCCATAAGTACCATGTATTGACAATCCTCAGGGGATCTTACCAAATATGTAAAGGGTTAATATAATTATCCATACATATTAAAATTAACTACTAACTGCAGAGAGTAATAAGAAAAGAAAAGGAAAAAAAAAAAAAAAATTTTTTGTTTTATTATATATTTTATTTTTGGTTAATGTGGGTGTTGTTTATTTTCTGAGCCCAACGGGTCCCTCAATGAAAAACCAGGCAGAGGCCCGTTTTGTTTCAACACCATCCCATCATGTTCCCCCGTTATGTCCTTGAACTCTCACACCTCCTGCCTTTATCTTTCCTTTACTTTTCTCTATTTTTTCGTTTTTTATTTTTTTTTATTTTTTTTTTTTTTTTTTTTTTTGTGTCCCTTTTCGAGACAGAGTCCTACCCCTGTATCCCCGGCTGTTCCTAAAACTCACTCTGTCGACCAGGCCTGGAATCCCGCCTGCCCTCTGTTCTCCCCAAGTTGCTAGGATTAAAAGAAAGGCATGTGCCACCAAGCAAATGTGCCCCAACCCATTGCCTGCTTTACTGCCTTTTAATTTTCCCTCAAAGTTGCCAAGGGCGTGTCCTATCACACAAATCTGCATAAATGTGGGTAACTGAGGATTGAAACCTGGGAGGTTTTGTGCATGCCAAGGCAAACCTAAAACCACAAGAAACTATAAAGCTATAATATAAAAGGCGTATGTAGGTGTATAATGTGTGTGTGTGTGTGTGTGTGTGGGTGGTGTGGTGTGTGTGGCGTGTCTTCCTTGCCTGTCCCAGTATGCATGTGGCAGGCCAGAGGGTCACTGTGTGGATGTCCATCCTCTAAAAGCACACCTAATCCTCTACCATCCTCCTAGCATACATCCTCAGAAGATCCTCCCCTACAACTCTATCACACTCCTCCAACTCCTACCTCTCGTCTCTTTCACACTCACTTCCGCTATCCAACTCCTCATCCCTTATTTTTCTTAGAAAAAAAGTCCTCTCAAATGAAACCTGGAGCTGTTTGTTTCCAGCTAAGGTCGGTGCCCCGGCAGGTGAGCTCACCCAGGGTATTCTGCTTCCTCCCACACGCCCTAGCGCTAAGGAGGAGAAGGCGCCAGATGTGGAACCCTGTGCTACACTCTTAGGGGGTACCCTGGGGGGGTAAAGTTCAACACATCCAGGTCCCTGGTGCTCAGCTCTTATTTCTTAGGTGGTCCTGGGGTCCACACTCAGGTGCTGTACTCAGCTCTTAGGTGGTCCTGGGGTCCACACTCAGGTCCTGTGCTCAGCTCTTAGGTGGTCCTGGGGTCCACACTCAGGTCCTGTGCTCAGCTCTTAGGTGGTCCTGGGGTCCACACTCAGGTCCTGTGCTCAGCTCTTAGGTGGTCCTGGGGTCCACACTCAGGTCCTGTGCTCCAGCTCTTTAGGTGGTCCCTGTGGGGTGTCCAACGAAAAACTAGCTCCAGGTTCACCTGGGTGCTCCAGCTCAGCTCTTAGGATTGGTAGGTGGGTTCCTGGGAATTCCACACTCAAGGTCCCTGTGCTTCAGCTTTATCCTTAGAGATTGCTTTAGGTGGTGGTGGGGTCCTGGGGTTCTACACTCGAGGTCCCTGTACTCAGCTTCTTAGGTGGTCCCCTGGGTCCACACTCAGGGTCCTGTGCGGCTCAGCTCCTAGGTGGTTCCCGGGGGGTCTACACTCAGGTTCCTTTTACTCAGCTCTTGATGGTGCTGGGGGTTCACACTCAGGTCCCTTGGTGCTCAGCCTCTTAGGTGGTCCCCCTGGTGTCCTACAAACAAACTCAGGTCCTGTACTCAGCTCTTAGGTGGTCCTGGGGTCTACACTCAGGTCCTGTACTCAGCTCTTAGGTGGTCCTGGGGTCTACACTCAGGTCCTGTACTCAGCTCTTAGGTGGTCCTGGGGTCCACACTCAGGTCCCCATGCTCAGGCTCGTTTAGGGTGGGGATTCCCTGGGGTCTACACTCAGGTCCTGTACTCAGTTCTTAGGTGGTCCTGGGGTCCACACGCAGGTCCCTGGTGCTCAGCCATGCCTTAGGTATGGTCTTGTTTTATTGAGGGTCCCACACCTGCCAAGCTTCACGTTTCACAGCCCTTTTTTTCCCACCCCAAATCAAAGCCACCATCGGTCAAGATAAATACTCCCCTGTTCTAACTCTGTTTTTTTTTTTTTGTGTTTTTTTGAGATAGGGTTTTCATGTAGGGTTCAAGTTCATTCATCTTTAAACTATGTAACTGAGGAGTGACCTTGAACATCCTGAATGCTTTAAAATTAATCTTCAATCTTTCCTATTGAAATCTTTCGATATGCTTAATCTTCCCTGCCTCCAAAATCCTCCTAAAGTACTGCTGGGATTACAAACAAGATTAGTGGCACGAACTAATGCTATGGTCCTCCCAATTGTTTGTCCTAGAGTTACCAACAAACAAATACTGATACGAGCCAGACCAAAGATGTCCCTAATCCCTGAGAAGTCAAAAAAAAAAAAAACAAAAAACAAAAAACAAAAAAAAAAAAAAAAAAAACAAAAACCAACTGGGAAAATCAATCAGAGGGGCCTTGGGAGATGGCTCAGCGTTTAAATGAGCACTGACTGCTCTTTGCAGAGGACCCTCGGGGTTATTCAATTTCCCCAACAACCCAGCAATAGCAGCTAAGAACAGTCTTGGGCCAGGCATGGTAGTAGCGAATGGCCTTGTAAAACTTGTAATCCCAGCAACTCAGGATGCAGAGGGCCATAGGCTGCATCTCTGGGAGTAGTTCAACACAACAAGGCTAGCCTTGGCCTACATAAGCGAAAGGGTAGCGAGCTCCCCCAGGCCAGCTGGGACTAAGGAGACCCCTGTCTCAAAAAAAAAAAAAAAAAACCCTGTCTCATCAAAAAAAAAAATGAAGGAAAAGAAGGAAGGAAAGTAAGGAAGTATGAGATAAAGAATAAATTGAAATAAAATAGACGTAAAGAAATATAAAGAAATAACAAGGAAAGAGAAAAAGACAGAAATAAATAAGAAAGAAAAAAGAAAGAATAAATAAAGAAAAGAAATAAAAAAAAAGAAAGAAGAAAGAAGAAAATGAAAAAAAACAAAAACAAACTGTTTAAACTAACTAACAACACATCAGAGGCCCTTGAAATAGATTTCTCACAGGTTTAAGACATTTTTTGGCTCCTATCATAGAACTTTTTGTCTTTCACCATTATCTCCATGCAACCCGCCACAATATCAACTGGTATCTCATATGTTTTCCCCAGCGACCTCCTCACATATAAGAGCAGCTAACCAACTACTTTCCCACGGGAGGAGGGACGCCTGTGAGAGACCAAAAAAGGACCTGACCAAAAAAAAAAAAAAAAAAAAAGTGTAGGGATGAGATTTTCCCCATCACTCAGTGAGCAGAGGCAAGAGGAATCTCTGTGAGTTTTCAAGCCCAGCCTATTCTACATAAAGCGAGTTTTTGGGTCAGCTGGGGCTAATAGGAAAACCCTGTCCGCAAAAAAGAAAACCAAAAAAAAAAAAAACCAAAAAAAATACAAAAAAAAAATATTTTGAACAATTAATTTTTTTATTAAATTTTAAAATTTTTTTTTATGTATATGATTGTTTTGCATTCACATATGTAAGTGTACCAACATGTATGGGTGCAAGGCTAACTAGAACCCCCGAACTGGGTCCCTCTGCAAGAGCAGCCAGTGCTGTTAAGTGTTAAAAAAACTAACCAACAGTCTCTGAAGTAACATGTTAACCACTCTGAGCCATCTTGATGCCACATCAACGACAAAAAAAGCACCTATCATCAAATGTTTTACTTTATAATGGAAAATATGTTTAAAAGCACTAGGTTCCTTTAATTCTTTAATTTAATTCATAAAGAATCAACTGTTCAACAATCACCTTAGGAAAAATTCACATGGGAATCCCTCTTTCATAGGAATCACACTCTACACTACACTAAAAATAATAATCTCAAAATGTCTTAACCTTAATATTCAATAAATACTTTAGGGCCCTATCATATCATCAACCTCCCCAGAGCCCCTTCTACTTCTAATAGTTTTTCTTTTTTCCACTCTTGGACAAGGTAATGACTACATAACAATGGTTCCTCCGGCTGGCCGTCAAAATTCATGTTGATCGTGTTGATCCCTCCCTGCTTTCTGCCCGTTTTCTGTATCTGCCTCTTAAAGTTAAGTGCTAGAAAAAAAACAGGTTATTTGCCCACCAAATAATAAAACAGTACCTTACTGTACTTAATTAATCAATGCACACAAATTAAAATTCTTTGAAAGCTAACCAACACGTCGCAGTGTAAGTGCTTGCAGTTATGCATGAAAACCTGAGTTATGCCAACCTCTAATCCATGTAAAAAAGCTTGGACAAGACAAGGAAGAAAGTGGAACCACAATGTCCTGTTATGGTCCCCTTATAAGGCGTTTGAGCCGAGAGAGAACCAACCAGACCAAGCCATGGAGACCCTGGAGCCCTGTTGGCCCCAGTCCAGTGTAGGTTGAAACTTTCACAGTTGAGCGAAAAAGAACCAAAATCAAACGGCAGTTCATTGAGAGACCATCTCAAAAATAAGTTGGAGAACAATAGCTTGCCTGCCAAGCCCTGACAACACAATAGGAAGCGAGGCAACACCACTAAAGAAGCAGCAACTCCACAACAGGGTTTTTTTTTTTTTGACACGAACTCAACATGTGTGGCAAAACACACCTTTTAAATTCACCTTTAAAAAAAATTTTAATCCAGTATCAATAGTATCTGGAGGGTAAAGGGAAGGGGAATAGCGAAGGCCAATAAATCTGAGGGCTGAGGCCTGTTCTAGTATAAAAAAACAAAATAAGTTTCCGCTGGGGCGTGGTGGGCACACAAAAAGACAAAAGAAGAACAAGCCAACCTTTTATTAAAAAATTTAAAAAATCCTAGCACCTTTGAGAGCAGAGGCAGGCGATCTTTGTGAGTTCACAAGGCAAGCCCCCTAGTCTAACAGAGGTTCCAGGACAAGAGCAAAACACAAAAGCTGGCTAACAGGGAGACCCTGTCTCAAGTCTCAACCGACCGTTCTCAACAAAACTCAACTGGTCTCCAAACACCTTTCTCTCAAACCCCCCCCACCCCAGACCAGAAAAAATTTTTCCCATATAAATACAATCAATCAAAAAATCATCAGTTTACCAATCAATCAGGGTTTACATAAGTAATGACCCTGTTTTCCAAAGAATCCAGAAGCTTACTGAATTTTGTTTTATGCTTAATTTTAATAAAATATATTTTATTGAATTTTTTATTCTTTTAATTTAATTTTTATTACTATAGTTTTTTTTTTTTAAGAGCTGTTTAATTATATTTATTCTGCTTTGTTTTTTTTAGGTGAGACAAGGGTCTCCCTGTAGCCTACAACTGCCTTGCACTCCACAGAAGAATCCCTGCCTGCCTCTCTCTGCCATCCCCAAGTAGCCCCAAGTGCCTAGGGTTAAAGGTATGGGTAGTGCCCGATGTGCATGATGTGGCCAATATGGCCCTAACAACTTGCCGGGCCCCCCCCCCCTGGTGGCCCGAAACGACCCCGCCCTTTGATTAAACTATCACTTGGGGGGAGCCCAAGAGGCAAGCCGGATCTTTTTTTGTGTGAGTTCCAAGGGCAGCCTGGGTCCCCCTACAGAAAGCGAGTTTCCAGAGACCCTGTTCAAAAGAAAAGAAAAAAAAAAAAAAAAAAAAAAAAAAAAAGTTCCCAAAAAAAAGTAAGGTGCCACTATGCCCAGCTCCATACATTTTACTTACTTGTTTTTATAAGTTTTTTTGTGTATGCCCTGGGGTGGTGGCAATGCTCACAGAGAGGAGGTCAAAGTGTCAGAAGGGCTGAGAGCTTGTTTTTTTTTCAGTAGTTTATAAGGAGCACCAACTAACTCTTTGCCCAGAGGAACCCAGGTTTGAAGTATGCCCAAGCACCCACACAGGGTGAGCCTGAGAAATCACATCTAAAAGATCTGTTGTTCAACATCTTTTTTTTTTTTTTTTTGGGTCTTTCAATAAACAAAAAACGGGTCGCCCTTGTAGTACCCAACTGGTCACTAGGAACTCACTCCGGTAGAACCAAAGGCCCTGGACTTTTGATGAACTCACACAAGATCCCGCCGCTGGTTCATTTTCCCTTCCCTGCCTCCCCGAGTGCTAGGAATTTTAAAGGCCCGTGCGCCAAAGCAGTTTTCCCGCCTTCCCACCATGAAATGCTGAGAGCCCCCGACCATGGCCAACGGGTTTTTTTTTTGTTTTTGTTTTTTTATTTTTAGAAACCATCTTTAAGCTGGGCCATGGTGGTGCACACACTTAAATTGTAATATCCACCAACTGGGAGGCAAAGAGCAAGTCAGAATCTCTGTGAGTTCAAAGCCAGCCTGGTCTACAGAGAGAGTTGAGTTCCAGGCCAGCCTGGTTTAAAGGGTGGTTTCCAGGACAGGTGGGGCTAGGGGGGGACCCTGTCAAAAAAAGAAAAAAAAAAAAAGAAAAGAAAAAAAAAAAAAACCTGGCAAAAAGAAAAAAAAAAAAAAAAAAAAAAAAAAAAAAGCGTCAGATCCCTTGGAACTGGAGTTATGGATGGTTGTTAACCACCATCTGGGTGCTGGGAATTGAACCCAGGTCCTCTACAAGAGCAGCCAGTACTCTTAACTACTAAGCCATCTCTCTAGCCCACTTATGGGTCTTTTAAAAATATTTTATTGTTTTTATTTTATGTGTGTGTGTATTGCCTGCATGTATGCAAGTACACCCATGCTGTGCAGTGCCCACAGAGGTCAGAAGGGCATCAGATTCCCCTGGAACTGGAGTTATGGATGGCTGTTAGCCACCATTTGGGTGCTGGGAATTGAACCTGGGTCCTCTACAAGAGCAGCCGGTGCTCTTATCAGCTGGGTCAGCTCTCCAGCGCTTTCCTACTTTTAGGTCTTAGAACAACATGGCTGATCAAACATGTTCAGCTGTACGAGTCACCAAGTAGTCCAGTGCTGTTCTGCTTGGGAGGTAGAACTGTTGCTTCCAGGGATGGGCAGGAAGCCAGGAGACTTAAATCTCACTCAGGGACACAGACATTTACTCACATTGACACTCCATGTTTTCTTCCTGAAAGGAGGGCCTCCAACCCTGCAGTTGACCACTTTCCTGTTATGGCACCTCATGGTAAAGTGAGGTAAGACCTCAATAGAAGACTAAACTTAATACCCCAGAGGAGTCCACGGACACATGACATAAAGAAGGTTCTAGAAAGAAGACATGCTCTGCTTTAAGGGACCTAATGTATCTCCTCTCAGCAGGTCTAAATGGAGAATTCAAGACAGGAAAAAACATTGACCTGGGCATGGAACACAAAGGGAACTGAGAGCCGGCAAGTCTGCCAGTGGAGAGTCACAGATGGAGCACAGAACAAGTCAGCAGAAACTCAGGAATAGCTTGGACCTGTAGTCTTGGCACTTGGGAGACTGAGAAAGGATTAGGACAGTTCAATTCCAGCCAGGGGTACATGGCAAGCTCCAGGCCAGCCTACAGAGTGAGACCCTATCATTAAAAAAAAGCCGGGTGTGGTGGCTCACGCCTTTAATCCCAGCACTCGAGAGGCAGAGGCAGGTGGATCTCTGTGAGTTCAAGGTCAGCTGGGGCTACAGGGAGACTCTCTCAAAAAGACCAAAAAAAAAGGCTGGGCATGATGACGCATGCCTGTAACCCACCAGTCAGGAGGCAGAGGCAGGCAGATCTCTGTGAGTTCAAACCAGCCATAGGGAGTTTCAGGAAAGCTGGGGCTACTAGGAGACCCTGTCTCAAAAAGACTTAAGGGGGAGGAACAAAAAAAAGGAAAAGAAACTTCCAAATAAGGAAGAAGAAAGAATACAAACAACCCTGATGAGAAGCTTTCAAAGTATCTATGGGCTGAGGGCTGGAGAGATGGCCTAGGGGTTAAGAGCACCTACTGCTCTTGCAGAGGACCCGGGTTCGATCCCCAGCACCCAAATGGTGGCTAAGAACCGTCTGTAACTCCAATTCCAGGAGAACTCCAGTTCCAGGGGAATCCGAAACCCTCTTCTGACCTCCGCGGCATTGCACGACACAGGTGCACAGACCTGCACGCAGACAGTACATTCATACACATACAGAAATAAATAAAAAATTAAAAATAAATAAATAAAAGTTCCAAATCTTAAAAAATAAAAAAAAAAATAAAAAAATTAAAAAAAAATTAAAAAAAAAACAAAAAAACAAAAAAACAAAAATAAGGACAAAGGTAAGATGCCCTATAACAATAAGAAGGAAGCAGCAAGGCCCGAGCCTTACAAATCTAGGCTAGCAAAGAATAAAGCCAAGACTGGTGTCACCGAATGGCAGGGATGACAGAAGGCGTGGACACAGAAAAGTGAGTTACCTGTTGAACAGTCCATGTGCGTTAAGCTGAGCTCACTGGGGGCTTTCGTTTTCTTTGCAGTGGGCTCTGAGGTAGTAGCAGGTGAGACCAGAGGGCTTGTGGTCGAGAAGGAGGAAGCACTCATGCCAAGGCTGTTGTCAGGAGTGTGTTGAGACTGCTCTACCTTCCTTTTCCTTGAAGGCAGGGCAACGACAGATGGGGTCACTGTTGAAGCAGTTTGTGCTCTCCCAAGCAGGCGGCAGTCAGAAATAGAGTGCTGGAGCAGGAAATGGTCAATCCGGGCCTTCAGAGAAGGGTGGGGCAGGGGCTGAGACTGCGGAGTGAAGGCTAGCCCTGTGAAGGGGTCGCTGGGCACTCTGCCCCAAGCAGCCTCGCAGCCGTTACACTTTTCTAGAGTGCTCTGGTCAATGACCTTGCCTGAGGGCAGCAGCATGGGGTAGGGCATGATCTCTAGGGTGATAGGATCCAGGAATTCCTCTGGCACATCTTGAGCCACATCAGCCAGCTCCTGGAAGATACAGGGAGCCTGCTGGCTCTCAGACTGACCCCCAGGGTCATAGTCACTCTCCATGGGCAAGGCGGGAGTGTGCAGACCCAAGTCCCGAGGCAGGCTATCTGCAGCTACTAGCAAGACACTATTTATCACCTCCTGAGGGCAGGTTTTGGATGGCTGACCCCACACCTCTAAACGCTTGATGCAAGAGATGCCATTTCCTGTCACATGGGTAATACAGATCTTGAGGTGGGCTACATGGCTAAGGGAAAACGCCCCTTTACTCCAGAGTTCCTGAGCCACAACAGTAGGAGAGGTTAATGTGACTTCCATTGAGCTAAAAGGTGGCCTGGCCTTGAAGCCCCTGTGGCTAAACAGCACTTGGCTCTGGTTTCTCAGTACGACTTTGCCCACCAGGGTGAAGCCATCCTTGTCTGGGGCAGATGGCTCCATCAGGCCTGTGCTCTGGCACTGGTGTGGGTCCTGAGAGACTCTGTGAGATGAGGCAGAGGTATATATTTCCAAACCAGTGACATTCTGGCCTCCCCGAGCTGTGAGGTCTATGTTAATCCTACAGATTTCTACATTAAAGGGAAAGGAAACCGTCACACAGACTGGTGGTCTAATGAAATACTCTGTCCTAAAGCCACGGCTTCTCTTTATGAAGTCTTCAGAGATGAGATTTTCTACTTCATAACCATCAGCTGACACCTAGATTTAATGACAAACAAGAGACACACTGATCCGAATGAAGACAAATGGTTTTCCAGAACTTGTCACTTATTAGAAGTTATTTATTTGTTTGCTTATTTATAGTCAGAGTTATCTGTCTATCTATCTATCTATCTATCTATCTATCTATCTATCTATCTATCTATCTACCTATCTATCATCTATTTATTGTCAGAGTCTCCCTATAGCCAAAGGCTGGCCTAGAACTCACTATGTAGACCAGGCTGACCTCTATCCCATAGAGATCCACCTGCCTCTGCCTTGAAAGTGCTAGGATTAAAGGCATGCACCATCACCAAGCCTGGCTCAAGAAGATTCTTTTTTTTTTTTTTTTTTTTTTTGTTTTTGTCTTTTGAGACAAGGGTCTGCCTTTTGCCTGCACCCGCCCCAGCTCCTTAAAACCACTCTGTAGAGACCAGGCAGGCTGTCTTTGAACTCACAAAGATCTGCCCTGCGTGCCTCTCCTCGATCTGGTATTAAAGGTATGCACACTGCCGCGGAATGCACCAATGCCTGCCCACTGCGGCATGGGGGCGCCGCTTAATCCTAGCACTTTGGAGGCAGAGGCAAGGGGGATCTTTGTGAGTTCAAGGCCAGCCTGGTCTACAGAGTGAGAGTTCCAGACGCTTGGGGGCTACAGGGAGACCCTGTCTTGAAAGACCAAAAAAATAAAATAAAAATAAAATAAAGGTATGCACCACCAGACATGGTAGGAAATTCTATTTTAAAAGAAACCCTTGCCGGGCATTGGTGGGGCTGCCTTTAATCCCCAGCACTCAGGAGGCAGAGACAGGCAGATCTCGGAGCTCAATTCACAAAAAGCCACGCCTGTGTTCTATGTAGCAAGTGCCAGGAAACTGAATGAAAGTGAGAGACCCCCTGTCTCAAAAAGAGAGAAGAAAAGAAAACCTGATTAAATTTTACCTTTAAACTGAATTAGCTCAGGTTCTTTTGGAAGGCACCTAGATCATATACCAAAGACGTAAGGTAATTTCGCCAGCATAGCAGGGCCGGGGCTCGTAAAATATGAGCCATGGGCATGAGAGTAGCCAGCAGTTAAGAGCGCACGAAATGCTAGTGCCAGAGACCTGGGTTCGATCTCCCAGCACCCACAGCTGGCGGCTGAGAACCGTCTGGTAACTTAACCTCAAGAACTCCAATTCCGAGGAGAACTCAAACTCATTCCAGGGGAATCCAAGACACTTCTGCCTCTTCTGACCTCCACAGCAGGTGCAATTGCCATGGCACGAATGGGTTCAAAAAAAAACCTAACATGCAAGACAGTACACATTCAGCATACACAGATAAAAAATAAATTAAATAAATAGGGGCTGGAGAGATGGCCCTCTAATCGTTTAAGAGCAACCGACTATGCTCGTACAGAGGACCGGGTTCGGAATCCCCAGCACCCACATGCGGATGAGAACCGTTTGAAGCCTTTCCAATTTCCAGGAGAACTTCTCCACCCAGGGGAATCCGGAACCCGCTCTGACCTCTTCTGACCCGTCCTCGGCGTTGCATAAACGGGTGCACAAACCTACAAAAAAAAAAAAAAAAAAACATTCATACACATACAGAAATAAAATAAAATTAATAAAAAAAAAATAAATAAAAATAAGTAAAAAGAAAAAAGAATGAGCCATAAGCCAGGCATGATTGATGGCCCACTGTATCACAGCACTTGGGAGGTAAAGGTAGAAGGATCAGTTCAAGATCATTCTTGGTTGTATAGTGAGTTCAAGGCCATACTGGAATGGCAACGATACCGCTGTCTTAAAAAAAAACAAAAAAAAAACAAAAAAAAAACCCCCCCACACAAACAAAGCAAACCCAGGGCATATGGTGTCATGTCTTTTAACCTCACACTGGGGAGGGGCAAAGGCAGTGGGAGAGCGCTTTGGGAAGTTCCAAGGAAGGCCACACTGGTCTCCAACAGAGTTTCTAGGCCAGCTGGGGTAAACGGGGCGAACCCGGTCTCAAAAAGAGCAAGGACAAAAAAAAAAAAAAAAAAAAAAAAAAAAAAAACCAAACCAAGTAGTAAAACAACAATAAAGAAAAAAAAATTGATGGGTGGAGGGGAGGGTTGATTCTACTTTGTTTTGACTGGGTACAAATGAAATTAATCTAAAAGGGAACAGCACTTTGAAGATGACCCAACACAAAATGAGTCAGTGATCACCTTATAACAATGCTGTGTGATTCTAGTGATGAGCCTGCCCATTACTTACCTAAATGCTATCTGGTGGAATCTAAGGGTTAAAGTATAGTAAGATGAAATCAAGGGTGCATACACACAGGCAGGAATGGGGAAATGCATAAAAATGCTAGTGTATGGGCTGGAAGATGGCTCAGCAGTTAGCGCTCCTGACCTGTTCCTTTTTGCAGAGGACTGGGTTTGGGGTCCTCCCAGCACCCACATGGGCGCTAAGAACCATCATTAACCCAGCTCCAGGGGAATCCAATGCTCCTCGTTCCTGACCCCTCCAAGGGCATGTGCACGACATGGGTGGCGCCAATCTACCTACATAGATGCAGACAGTACAACTCATACAACACAGACACAGACAACACACACAAATAATATTATATTTTTTTTGTTGGTTTACCTCTTGGTGCAGGATGAATTCTTGGTCCTGAATTGGGGAGGCAAAGATTTATTAACCATCTTTGTAGCTTCCAAGCATCAGAAACAAGCCTTAAAAAAAAACAAAAAGTGAAGTATTACCAGACCATATTAAAATTCAGTTTGGGGGCTGGAGAGAGGCTCGTTGGTTAAAAGCCGACTGCTCTTGCAGGGACCGGGGTTCATTCCCAGCACCCACAGTGTGGCTAAGAAATGTCTTAATAAGGGGTGTTGGCAAAACTGATCACCATTGTAGAAGAATGAAATTACACCCCTACCTCTTGCCCTGTACAAAAGTAAACTCCAGATGGATTAAAGACCTCAACGTTAAAAAACCCCAAAACTCTAAGGCGATAGAAGAAAAAGTTGGCAGCAGACTACAAAGATAACAGGATATGGGAAAAGGACTGGTCCTTCTAAATCAGAGAACCAGAGCAGCTGCCACAAGAATTATAAGTCAACCATTGAACGATAGAAGTGGATCCTCATTAAACTCAAAATCTTCTGTACCAAACCAAAAACATCAAGGAAGTAGTGGCACCAACTGCTCTTGCAGAGGACCGGGGTTTTGATCCCCAGCATATCCACATGGCGGCTGAGAACCCGTCTTTAACAAACGAAACCCAACAACATTAACCCTTTAAAAATTAACCCTTTAAAAATTAACCCTTTAAAAATGTCCTCCCCCCCCCCCCAAAAAAAAAAAAAAACAACCCACCAAACACCTCCATTCCAGGGGAATCTGACGCCCTCTTTGTCTGACCTATGCGTCAATTGCAACAACAAGGTGCACCACCTACAACAGACAGTACACTGGACACATAAAAAATAATAAAAAAGGGCTGGAGAGATTGACTAGCGGTTAAGAGTACCAAATGCTCCCAACAGAGTACAACTCAACTGCTCTTGCAGATGACCTGGGGTTCGATCCCCAGCACCCATTGGCGGCGGAAGAACCCATCCTTTAACCTAACTCCCATTTCCAGGGGAATCCGCGACATCCGACACCCTACAGTTCCTTCTGACCTCCATGGCATTGCAACGACAAGGGGTGCACAAACCTACATGCAACAATACATTCATAAACAGATACACATACGAAATAAAAAAAAATAATAAAGAAAAAAAAAATTTTTTAAAATTGTTTAAAAAATTAAATAAAAAAATTAAAAATAAATAAAAAATAGTGAAGAAATAAAATAAAACTAATGAATAAAATATTAAAAAATAAATAAAAAGCTTTATTATTTTATTTTATTTATTTTTGAGACAGGGTCTCCCTGTAGCCCCAGCTGTCCTGGAACTCACTATGTAGACCAGACTGGCCTTGAACTCACAGAAATCTGCCTGCCTCTGCCTCCCGAATGCTGGGATTACAGGTGTGCGCCACCACGCCCGGCTTTTATTTTATTTTATTTTATTTTATTTTATTTTTTTGGTATTTTTGAGACAGGTTCTCTCTTTAGTCCCAGCTAGCTTGGAGCTCACTATGTAGACCACGCTGGCCTTGAACTCACAGAAATCTGCCTGCCTCTGCCTCCCGAGTGCTGGGATTACAGGTGTGCGCCACCACGCCCGGCTATTATTTTATTTTATTTTATTTTATTTTATTTTATTTTATTGGTATTTTTGAGACAGGTTCTCTCTTTAGTCCCAGCTAGCCTGGAGCTCACTATGTAGACCAGGCTGGCCTTTAACTCACAGAGATCCACCTGCCTCTGCTTCCTGAGTGCTGGGATTATAGGTATATACTGCTACAGCTAGTTTACATGGTTCTGGAGCTAAAACCACAGGTGTCCTGCATGCTAGACAAGCACTCTACGAAATGAGCTATAGCCCCGGCCCCTGAAACATCTTGATTACCATTTCTATCATGTCTCAAATTGTTTTCTTTCTTTTTTTAAATGTTATTTATTATTTTGTGTGTGAGTATAGTGCCTGCATGTATGTTAAGTGCACCTGTCATGCAATGCCTGTGGAGGCCAGAAGAGAACACTGGATTCCCCTGGAACTGAAGGACAGCTGTTAGCCACCATATGGATGCTGGGAATCAAACCTGGGCCCTCTGCAAGAACAGCCCATGCTCTTAGCTGCTGAGCCATCTCTCCAGCCCCTGAAAATTTTTTTTTTAATTTTTTAAATTTATTCTTGTATGTGTATGAATGTCCTGTCTGCATGTAGGTTTGTGCACCCGTGTCGTGCAATGCCGCAGAGGTCAGAAGAGGGTGTCAGATTCCCCTGGAACTGGAGTTAAAGACAGTTCTCAGCCATCATGTGGGTGCTGGGGATCGAACCCAGGTCCTCTGCAAGAGCAGTCGGTGCTCTTAACCACTAGGCCATCTCTCCAGCCCCCCCTGAAATGATTTTTTATGGAAAATGTAATAGCCCTGCCCATTATTACTGCCTCTTCCCACCTGTGATGAGGAGCCTTTTGGTCAAAAATCTCATCCACTCATGAAGTTGCTCCAACCTGATCAATGGGAGCCAACTTCAGTAATAAATTACTAAAGCATCATCTGGGCCTAAAACAGATCACATAGACTTCCTGCTTCCACAGCACTTACTGAAATTTAACCTGAGGGAATCTCCACAGGCTGTTCAGTCCATCGACATTAAATTCTCTTTGGTGTCAACCAAGTACCACCTCTCGCTTCCTGCTTGTCTGCGGCAACTGTGGCAGATCACACTACAAGCTCCTGCCTGACAGATTTCTCAGCAGTTTGGATGGATTTTCACCTATAGGAAAAGCAAAAAAGTAACATGTTAATACAAATTCAGGGCTGGGCATGCAGCTCAGTGGTAGAGCACCTGCCTAGCTAAGCTAGCTTGCATGAAGCTCTGGATTCAATTCACAGGACCACAAATGAAAAAAAAAAGGGGGCTGTGTGTGCTGGAGAGCTGGCTCAGTAGTTAAGAACACTGACTGTTCTTGCAGAGGATCTGGGTTTGATTGTCAGCACCCACATGGTGGCTAACAACCATCCATAATTCCAGTTCCAGATGAATTCAACGCCCTCTCTGCTTTCTGACTTCCATGGGCACTGTGCAATACGGGTGCACGTATACACATGCAGGCAGTACACTCATACACATAAAATAAGAATAAATACATTTTAAAAATAGGGCGGGAGGGCTGGAGAGATGGCCTAGCGGTTAAGAGCACCGACTGCTCTTGCAGAGGACCCGGGTTCGATCCCCAGCACCCACATGGTGGCTAAGAACCGTCTATAACTCCAATTCCAGAGGAATCTGACACCCTCTTCTGACCTCCACGGCATTACACGACACGGGTGCACAAACCTACATGCAGACAGTACATTCATACACATACAAAAATTAAAAAAAAAATAGGGCTGGAAATATAGCTTAGTAGTAGAGAGCTTGGCTAGTATTTGTAAGACCCTAGGTTCAATTCCCAGCACTACAAAATAAATATACAAAAGAAATTTAGTAGTCAATTTGTGAAGACTCCTAGGACATAAAGGCAGCAGGACACGCCAGCTGACAAGCACGAGGTAGCTAAAACATGTCCTTCCTCTGGGCAGTGTGCTGACTCCCTCCAAGACCATCCCAGCCATTGCCATCACCATCTGGTAACTGCTTTGCAGCACTATGTCTAAAAAACAGTTTGTAAGGTAGAATGTTGTTTTCTTAGTGTTCTAGTTTGTCTTCAGTTGCTGTTAACAAAACACTCTGACCAATACCAACTTGGGGAAGAAAGGGTTTATTTGGCTTACATCTTCCAGGCCACAGTTCACCACTTACGGAGCTCAGGGTAGGAACTCAGGGCAGGAACCTGGAGGAAGAACTGAAGCACAGGCCATGGAGGACACTGCTTATTGCCTTGCTCCTGGCCCATACCCATATTCAGCTTCTCTCTCTCTCTCTCTCTCTCTCTCTCTCTCTCTCTCTCTCTCTCTCTCGTCTTTTTGGGACAGGGTCTCTCGGTAGCCCCAGCTGGCCTGGAACTTGCTCTGTAGACCAGACTGGCCTTGAACTCACAGAGATCTGCCGGCCTCTGCCTCCCAAGAGCTGGGATTACAGGCAAGCACCACCACACCCACAGCCTGGTTTCTTATACAATACAGAACAACCTCCCCAGGGGTAGCACTGCCCATAGTGGGCTGAGCCCTCCCACATCACTCAACACTCAAGAAAATGTCCCACAGACATGGCCACAGGCCAGTCCAATGGAGGTAATTCCCCAACTGAGGCTCCCTCAACCCAGGCGTGTCAAGTTGACAATAAAGCTATCTAGCACACTTAGGTTGTCAAAATGGTCTTCTCTATTCTACCTGATAGCCTCATTTTGAGATCTATGAGAAAACTTTTCCTTTGTTCTCTTTATTAAAATAATTATTTCTCGCCAGTTATGGTGGTACAGGCAAAGACAGGCAGATCTCTATGAGTTGAAGGCCAGCCTGGTCTACAAAGTGAGTTCCAGGCCAGCTGGGGCTACAGGAAGACCTGTCCCAAAAAGACCAAAAATAAATAAATAAAATAAAATAATTATTTCTCCCAAGCAACTAAATGTCTTGGGGTCCTTCTTTACTTTGGCTGCAATAAAGCAGGAAAAGAATCTGTATGTCATTGTGTATGAAAATAAAATCATTTTACGACAATTTCAAACAGAATGGAAGCTGGGCATAGTAGTGTACTTCTTTAATCCCAGCACTAGGGAGGAAGAGGCAGGAAGCTCTCTTGGAGCTGGAGGCCAGCCTGATCTACATAGTAAATTCTAGAGTAATCAGTGCTACATAGTGAGACCCTGTTTTAAAAAAGAAACAGACAAAGCTATCCCTTGTTGCTGATGATACAATTGTTTACTTAAGGGATCCTAAAAACGCCACCAGAAAACTCCTAGAAATGATTAAGAGCTTCAGTAAAGTGGCGGGATACAAAATTAACCTAGAAAAATCAGCAGCCTTTCTTTACACCAACAACAAGCAACTGAAGAAGGAATACAAGGAGACCTTCCCACTCACAATAGCCTCAAAAACAATAAAATACCTAGGAACAAACCTAACCAAAGACACCAAGGATCTCTACAACAAAAATTTTAAACCCCTGAAGAAGGAAATTGAGGAAGACATCAGAAGATGGACAAACCTCCCATGCTCATGGATTGGGAAAATAAATATAGTAAAAATGTCCATCCTACCCAAACTAGTGTACAGATTTAATGCAATCCCAATCAAAATCCCCAAGAGTTTCTTCACAGGCTTGGAAAAAAAAATCCTCAATTTCATTTGGAAAAACAAAAGACCCCGAATAGCCAAAGCAATCCTGAGTGAAAAGAGCAATACAGGGGGGATCGCTATACCAGACATCAAACTATACTACAGGGCTATAGTCATAAAAACAGCCTGGTACTGGCACAAAAACAGACCAGTTGACCAATGGAATAAAACTGAAGATCCAAACCTGAGCTCATACAATTTCAGCCACCTCATATTTGACAAGGGGGCCAAGAAGACACAATGGAGGAAAGACAGCATCTTCAGCAAGTGGTGTTGGCAAAACTGGATCACCACTTGTAGAAGAATGAAATTAAACCCCTACCTCTCGCCCTGTACAAAAGTCAACTCCAGATGGATTAAAGACCTCAACGTGAAATCCCAAACTCTGAAGGTGACAGAAGAAAAAGTTGGCAGCAGACTACAAGACATAGGCATAGGAAAAGACTTCCTAAATCAGACAGCAGCTGGGGAAGAATTAAGGTGACAATTGACAAATGGGACCTCATTAAATTCAAAAGCTTCTGTACATCAAAACAATCAAGGAAGGGAAGAGAAAACCCACTGAGTGGGAGGAAACCTTCACCGCAGATACATCTGACAAAGCATTGATTTCCAGAATATATAATACTCAAACTGGGTGTGGTGGCACGCCTTTAATCCCAGCACTCAGGAGGTAGAGGTAGGCGGATCTCTGTGAGTTCAAGGCCAGCCTGGTCTACAGAGCGAGCTCCAGGACAGCTGGTACTAAAAAGGGAGACCCTGCCTCAAAAATACCAAAAAAAGGAAAAAAACTAAAAAAGGAAAAAAAAAAAACTACTCAAAAAACAAAGAAGAGAGATGGCTGAGAAACAACTTAAAAAGTGTTCAACGTCACTAATAATTAAGGAAACGCAAATTAAAATCACTTTAAGATATCACCTCACTCCAATAAGACTGGCTAGGATCAAGAAAACAAATTATACCAAGTGCTGGAGAGGTTGTGGGGAAAGGGGAACACTCATCCACTGCTGATGGGAATGTAAACTCGTACAGCCACTATGGAAAGCAGTGTGGAGAACCCTTGGAAGACTCAAAATGAACTTGCCACCTGACCCAGCCATACCACTCCTAGGTATTATGTACCCACAAGACTCATCTCA
This sequence comes from Rhizomys pruinosus, assembly GCA_009823505.1. NCBI lineage: Eukaryota > Metazoa > Chordata > Mammalia > Rodentia > Spalacidae > Rhizomys > Rhizomys pruinosus. Next base: position 819,444 of record VZQC01011238.1, on the reverse strand, counting down.
CCACAGAGATACATGCACAGCCATGTTTATTGCAGCTCTCTTCACAATAGCAAAGAGCTGGAACCATCCCAAGTGGCCCTCAACTGACGAGTGGATAGAGAAAATGTGGTATATCTACACAGTGGAGTTCTATGCAGCAGTAAAGATGACATCAGGAACTTTGCAGGTAAATGGATGGAGCTAGAAGATATCATGCTGAGTGAAGTAACACAGTCCCAGAAAAACAAACTACGAATGGTATCCCTCATCTGTGGATGCTAGTGCCAATTACCTAACTGTAAGGCAAACTGAGCAACGTCAATGTGATCTGAAAACAACTGTGCTTTAATATTGTAGAATACCTTAAAAAAATTAAAAAATACATACATAAAAAAAGAAACAAACAGAAACAGGATAGGGTAAGGTATAACTCAATAATAAATCATCTCCTTTTGGGAGATATTCAAGTATTCAGCAATCTTTTACTGATCTAGCCCAGGATGGCCTCAAAGTTACTACCCAGTGAAGATGGAGTCGACTCCTGGTCCTCCTGCCTCTACCTGCCAAGTGCTGGGACTATATACGTGTACTACCAACACTAGACCTGAGAGACAAACATTTCAAGTAAATTTTTGTCATTTTTTTCCACTTTGGTCTTAGTTCAACTTAAATACTTTGTTGTTGTTATTAATAGAGTCTATATATTTAAGGTTTTATTAATCAATTAATAATAGGGCTGGAGAGATGGCTCAGAGGTTAAGAGCACTGACTGCTCTTGCAGAGGACCTGGGACTGATTCTCAGCACCCACATGGTGGCAAACAACTGACTGTAACTCCAGTTATAGGGGATCCCACGCTGCCTTCTGACCTCCACAGGCACATTTACATACATGCGGGCAATAAAATAAAAATACTTCAAAAATTAGTAATAAACTGGATCTTCTTACTCCATTAATTTTTTGAAGTTTTTTTTTTTCTTTTTTGAGATAGGCTCTCATGTGGCTCAGACTGGCCTCAAGCTTGTAAGAAGTCAAAGCCAGCCCTGACTTCCTGATCTTCCTGTCTCCATCTCCCTATGGGACTCCAAGCCTGGATCATTATGCTCAGCTTTCATTAATTTTTTTTTTTTTTTTTTTTTTTGGTCTTTTTGAGACAGAGTCTCCCTGTAGCTCTGGCATGTGCCTGGCAACTTCCTCCTGTAGATAGCAGCACGTCGGCCTGAACTCACAGAGATCTGCCTGCTTGCTTAGGCCTCCCAAGTGCTAGGATTAAGTGCTATTCTTTTTTTTATTAAATTTTATATTGCAAAAACGAAAAAATTGCTATTTTCTAGCTATTATTTCTCACATCTTGTTTTCTTCTTTCCTTCCCTTTCTTCTCTTTTCTTTTTTTATTTTTTATTTATTTTGCCGATATTTGCAGACAGGGTTATCCCATCTATCTCAGCTTCAGCTTTCCTGGAGGACTTCTCATTGTAGACACGCTGGCCTTTGAACTCTACCACGAGATCTGCCTGCGCCCTCTGTGCTTCCCACCAGTTGCTTGTAGATTAAAGGTGTGTTTGCCCTTACCATGCCCACAGCACCAGCTTGTATGTTCTCTTCATGGGGGAGGGAGAGAGGTAGTGAGTGGTGCTGGGAGTTGATCCTTGTGCATTTAGGCATTCTACTACTAACCTACGTCTCTAGGGTCGGAACTCAATGATTTTTTTTTTTTTTTTTTTTTTGAGGGTCTTTTTGAGACAGAGACTCCCTGGAGCCCCAGCTGTCCTGGAATTCGCTCTGTTGACCAGGCTGGCCTTGAACTCACAAGGATCCGCCTGCCTCTGCCTCCCAAGTGCTAGGATTAAAGGCATGCGCCACCACGCCCGGCTAAGAACTCAATGATTTTTAACAGATGTTCACTTGGTTTCTTGGGTTTTATAATCTCAGTAAATAGTAAGAATTCCTTTCTAAAATGATAATTCTTGTTTTTGTCTTTCAATATACTACACTAACTAGAGCTTTCAGAATTACAAAGAGTTGCATTCCTGTTTGATCCCATTAGAAAAATCTCTTTTTTTTTCCACATAAATTTATTTTTATTTTTTTAACAAATCTAGACCCGTGTTCCCGCCCATTCCCCCACCCCGCCAGAGCTCATGCATTCTGCCAAACATGCTAGAAAAATGTCTCTTTAGGTTGCAAGATGGTTCAGTGGGTAACTGAACTTGCTGCCAAGCTTAATGACTTAAGTTCCATCTCAAGGACCCACCTGGAGGAAGGAGAGAACAGACTCCCACCTCTGACCTTTGACATTCGCATGCAAACTGTGGCACACTCTACAAAAATATGTGTAATAAAAATTGTTTGTGGGCTGGAGAGATGGCTCAGCAGTTGAGAGCACCGACTGCTCTTGCAGAGGACCTGGGTTTGATTCCCAGCACCCACGTGGCGGCTGAGAACAGTCTTTAACTCTAGTTCCAGGGGACTCTGACGCCCTCTTCTGACCTCCACAGCATTGCACGACACGGGTGTACCAACCTACATGCAGACAGTACACTCATACACATAAAAAATAATAAAATAAAATTAAAAAATTGTTTTAAAAAGAAAATATACTCAAGCCAGGCATGGTGGTGTATGCCTTTAATATCAGCACTTGGGAGGCAGAGGCAGGCGGATTTCTGTGAGTTCAAGGCAAGCCTGGTCTACATAGAGTGTTCCAGGCCAGCTGGGGCTACAGGGAAACCCTGTCTCAAAAAGACCAAAAATAATAAAATAAAATAAAATAAAATAAAAAAATATAATAAACTCAGCAAAATACTTGTGTGCCACATACAGGCACACATCAAAAAGGTTATCCACCATGATCAGGTTGGATTTATTTCAGAGATGCAAGGATGGTTCAATATATGTAAGTCAATAAATATCATAAGCCATATAAGTGGACTCAAAGACAAAACTCACATGGTCATCTCAATAGATGCAGAAAAGGCCTTTAATAAAATTCAACATGCAATTATGTTAAAAGTCCTAAAGGGAATTGGTCTGGATAGAACATACCTCAACATAATTAAAGCTATATACAAGAAACCCATATCCAACATCATTCAAATTGGAGAAAAATTGGAAGCATTCCCCTTAAAATCAGGAACCCAGCAAGGCTGCCCACTATTTCTACTTCCTTTTGATATAGTACTTGAAACTCTTGCTAGAGCAATAAGACAAGAGAAGGAAATTAAAGGAGTACTAATTGGAAGAGGTCAAACTATTCCTTTTTGCAGATGATATGATAACCAGTCTCATAGATTGGAAGAATTAATATAGTAAAAATGACCATCCTACCCAGAGTAATATATAAATTCAATGCAATCCCAAAGCAACCCTGAGCGCAAAGAGCAACACGGGGATCTATACCAGATTTCAAACTATATTACAGAGCTATAGTCATAAAAATAACATGGTACTGGCAGAAAAATACACCTATAGATCAATGGAACAAAACTGAAGACCCAAACTTGAGTATGTGCAATTTCAGCTACCTACTATGTAACAAAAGAGCCAAGAATACTCAGTAGAAGGCAGCATCTTCAACAAATGATCACCACCTGTAGAATAATGAAACTAAACCCTTATCTTTCACCATGCACAAAAATCAACTCCAAATGGATCAAATACCTTAATGTGAAACCTGAAACTCTGAAACTGTTAGAAGAAAACATCAGCAGTAACCTATAAGACAGAGGTGAAGGAAAGGACTTTCTAAATTGGACATCAGTTGCTCAGAAATTAAGGTCAACAATAAACAAGTGGGACCTCATTAAAGCACAAAGCTTCTGTATAACAAAACAACCAGGGCTGGAGAGATGTCTCAGCAGCTAGAGTGTTGACTGCTCTTGCAGAGGACCCAGGTTCGATTCCCAGCACCCACATGGCAGCTAAGAACCATCTTTAAGCTGGGCATGGTGGTGCACCCCTTTAATCCTAGCATTCGGGAGGCAGAGGCAGGTGGATCTCTGTGAGTTCAAGGCCATCCTGGTCTACAGAGTGAGTTCCAGGACAGCTGAGGCTATAGGGAGACCCTGTCTCAAAACAAACAAACAAAAAACAACCAAGAAAGTGAAGATAAAACCCACAGAATGGGAGAAAACCTACACCATGACACATCTGACAGAGGTTAAACAGGATATCTATAAACTACCTAAACAATGAAGAAAACCTACACCATGACACATCTGACAGAGGTTAAACAGAATATAAACTACCTAAACAATGAAGAAAACCTACACCCTGACACATCTGACAGAGGCTAAATAGAATATAAACTACCCAAACAATGAAGAAAACCTACACCATGACACATCTGACAGAGGTTAAACAGAATATCTATAAACTACTCAAACAATGAAGAAAACCTACACCACGACATATCTGACAGAGGTTAAAAAGAATATCTATAAACTACCCAAACAATGAAGAAAACCTACACATGACACATCTGACAGAGGTTAAACAGAGTATCTATAAACTACCCAAACAATGAAGAAAAAGAATCAAGAAAACAGGTGACCCAATTAACAGACGGCTAAAGGATCTGAACAGAGTTCTCAAAAGAAGAAATAAACATCTTAAAAAGTGATCAACATCTTTAGTAATTAGAGAAATGCAAAGTAAAACCCCTTTAAGATTTCATCTTACCCCTGTAAGACTGGCTAAGATCAAGAAAATGGTGGGTTGTGGGGAAAGGGAAAAGAGGAATGCTCATTCACTGCTGGTGGGATTGCAAACTCATGCAACCCCTATGGAAAGCAGTTTGGAGTTGTTTTTTTTTTGGTCTTTTCAAGACAGGGTCTCCCTGTAGCCCCAGCTGTCCTGGAACTCTCTCTGTAGACCAGGCTGGTCTTAAACTCACAAAGATCTTCCTGCTTCTGCCTCCTGAGTGCTAGGATTAAAGGTGTGCGCCACCACGCCTAGCTGAAGAACTCTTTTGTTTTTTTAAATATTTATTTATTTATTTATTTATTTATTTATTTATTTATTTATTTATTTATTTATTTGTGTGTATGAATGTACTGTCTGCATGTAGGTCTGTGCACCCGTGTCGTGCGATGCCGCGGAGGTCAGAAGAGGGTCTTGGATTCCCCCTGGAACTGGAGTTCTCCTGGAATTGGAGTTACAGACGGTTCTCAGCCGCCATGTG
>VZQC01011238.1:772620-810116 GCA_009823505.1 Rhizomys pruinosus | reverse complement strand
AAAGAAAGAAAGAAAGAAAGAAAGAAAGAGAAAGAAAGAGAGAAAGAAAGAAAGAAAGAAAGAAAGAAAGAAAGAAAGAAAGAAAGAAAGAAAGAAAGGAGGGAGGGAGGGAGGGAGGGAGGGAGGAAGGAAGGAAAGAAAGAAAGAAAGAAAGAAGGAAGGAAGGAAGGAAGGAAGGAAGGAAGGAAGGAAGGAAAGAAGGAAGAAAGAAAGAAAGAAAGAAGAAAGAAAGAAAGAAAGAAAGAGAAGAGAGAGAGAGAGAGAGAGAGAGAGAGAGAGAGAGAGGCTGGCTCGCTCCAGCTTGCCCTTGACATTTTCTTTTCTTTGCTTTTCTGAAGCATATTATTTAAAGGGGGGGAAGAAATGGATTATATTAGTTATTACTGAGTATAGTGTAACAATTTCAAAATTACTTTCTAAGAAATTGTTTGAGTTTGTTTTGTTTTCTTTTTTTAGTCTTTTTGAGACAGGGTCTCCCTGTAGCTCCAGCTATCCTGGAACTCACTGTAGACCAGGCTGGCCTTGAACTCACAGTGATCCACCTGCCTCTGCCTCCCAAGTGCTGGGATTACAGATTAAAGGCATGTACCACGCCCGGCCATTTTGTTTTTTTTTTTGGGGGGGGGTCTTTTCCAGACAGGGTCCCCATGTAGCCCCAGCTGTCCTGGAGAACTTGCTATGATGTAGAACAAGCTGGCCCTGAACGCCCTGCCTCTGTCTCCTGAGTGCTGGGATTAAAGGCATGCGCCGCCAAGCCTGGCTATCATTTATTTTTTTTTAATTTAATTTATTTTTGTATGTGTATGAATGTACTGTCTGCATGTAGGTTTGTGCACCCGTGTCCTGCAATGCCGCGGAGGTTAGAAGAAGGTCTCAGATTCCCCTGGAACTGGAGTTCTCCTGGAATTGGAGTTACAGGTGGTTCTTAGCCGCCATGTGGGTACTGGGGATCGAACCTGGGTCCTCTGCAAGAGCAGTTGGTGCTCTTAACTGCTAAGCTATCTCTCCAGCCCCTATTTTTAAATATTAATTTACTTTAAGGAAGCATGCACCTGCCATAGCACATATATGGAGGTAAAAGGACAACTTCAACCACATAAGTTCTGGGGATTGAAGTCGGGCTTGGCAGCAAGCACCTTTACCCACTGAGTCATCACCCAGGCCATTTGTTTTTTTGAGTCAGTGTCTCATATAGTTTAGGCTGGCTCGGACTTGCTCTTTATCAGAGGCTGGCCTTGAACTCTTGATTATCCTGCCACTTATTTTAAGCTGAGCATGGTGACACACACCTTTAATCATGGTGACACACACCTTTAATCCCAGCATTTAGGAGGCAGAGACAGGTGGATCTCTGTGAGTTCAAGGCCAGCCTAGTTTTAGAAAGATAACCAAACAAGCCCGGCATGGTGGTCCACACCTTTAATACCAGCACTTGGGAGCTGAGATCCTGTTTCAAAAAGACAATATAGGGGCTGGAGAGATAGCTTAGTGGTTAAGAGCAGTTGTGCACGCCTTCAATCCTAGCGGGAGGCAGAGGCAGGCAGATGTCTGTGAATTCAAAGCCAGCCTGGTGTACATAGAGAGCTCCAGGACAGCTGGAGCTAAAGGGAGACCCCATCTCAAAGATACCAAAAAAAATGATTGAAAGTTACAGGCCAGACTAGCATATAGGATAAGACTTTGCTCAAGAAAAATTAGGTTCATATGTAGATGTAAGAAATAGGTCTTGGGCTGGAGAGATGGCCTAGCGGTTAAGAGTGCTGACTGCTCTTGCAGAGTAGTCAGTACGATCCCCAGCACCCACATGGCGGCTGAGAACAGTCTTTAACTCCAGTTCTGGGGAATCAAACACCCTCTTCTTTTTTTTTCTTTTTTTTTTTCAACACCCTCTTCTGACCTCTGAGGCATTGCACAACACGGGTGCACAGACCTACATGCAGACAGTACATTTATACACATAAAAAAAAAAAAAAAGATAGGTCTCAGGTACACTTTACCCAGTTTTTTCCAGTGGTTTTGTCTTATTTGTTTTTTTGAGACAGGGTCTCCCTGAGTAGCACTGACTGGCTTAGAACTCTCTCTGTAGAGCAAGTTGTCCTTGAACTCAGAGATCTGTCTGCCTCTGTCTCCCAAGAAGCTTTCCCCAATGGTAATCTTTGCACAGCTAGAATCCAAAAATCCCAAGTAGGAAATTAATGGTAGCAATATACTCATTTCATATTTTGTTTTACAAAAGTTCATTTGTGTATCTATTCAGTTCTACATAATGTATTTTGTGTGGATTTGTGAAAACAGCAGCCAAACTACAGAATGGCTCAATCACCACAAGATACCCTATGCTATCTTTTAATAATCTGTTCATTTTATAAATCCAAATCCGTTTTCTGTCTTGGTGGGTATTGGAAAGCACACCCAAGGTCTTATCTCTGAGCTATAGTCCCTGGCCCCCATCACAGGAGTCTTTTAGTTCTTTACCAGTTCTAAGTCCTTTGACCTAGACTTCTATTAAACTACCCACACAGTAAAAAACCAACCAAACAAACAAACAAAAAACATGAGTGCCACTTTGTGGGGAGCTGCGGAGTGCCGCGCCTCAAAGATGGCGCCGGTTTCCGCCTCCCACCCCCACGGGGGTGAGCGCTCCATGCAGCAAACATGTCCTTATTTGGTTTGGCTTTGCTGAAGCCCTCTGTTCCGCATAGAGATATCCTATCCTTGAGACCCACGTGGTGGAAGTCAATTGGTTGTGACATGCCTTATAGGTGGTGAACCAGGGACAGAGAGAGAGCACATGTAAGGGTACCCGAATAAAACTGCTTGACGAAGATCGCTCTCGTGTCGTGTCTTCTTTCGCTGGACGAACGGGGATGTGACACCACTTTTTTGTTAATTTTTTTAAACATTTATTTGTCTTGTAATGGGTGGGATGGGGTAGGAGTAGGTGTGCAAGTGACAGCCAGAGGACAACTTGTGGAAGTAGGTTTTCTCCCTTCCACCATATGGGCTCTAGGGAAGAGTTAGTTTCAGGTCTACAGGCTTGATGGCAAGGCAAGCTCTAGGGAAGAGTTTGTTCAGGTCCACAGGCTTGACAGCAAGCACCTTTGCCTGCTGAGCCATCTCCTTGGTCCTTGTTTTGCTTTGAGACAGGTTTTTGAAACAAGGCTGGCCCTGAAGTCACTATATAGCCCACACTGGCTTCAAACTCATGATTCTTCTGCATCAGCCACCCCCCGAGGGCTGGAATTACATGTGTTGTTCACGCCATACTTGGCTTTGCTTTACAAAGTTATTCTTATTGCTCATGCTGTTTAAATGACAAATGACTTTATATAAAAATGCAAAAGTTAGCCAGGCCTGGTTAACATGCCTTTAATCCTAGCCCTCAGGAGCCAGAGGCAGATGAATCTCTGTGAGTTCAAGGCCAGCCTGGTCTACAGAGCAGTGTCCAGGCCAGTTGGGACTACAGGGAGACCCTGTCTCAAAAAAAAAAAAAAAAGTTGGGAGTTTGGAGATATCTCTGTGGAAGGACATCTGTCCCACATATACAAGGTCTTGGGTTTGATGCCCAGCACTAACAACACAAAACAAAAACCCTACATCTGGTAATGCAATAGTTTGGGATAGTTTGCCCTAGACTAGTGAATTAAGTTTATGTTCCATTTTTTTTAATTTTTTTTTTTTGTATGTGTATAAATGTACTGTCTGCCTGCAAGTTTGTTATGTTCCATTTTTGTGTTTAAAGTTGAAGTGATTAAACACCTGGACTGGATTTCTTAATTCTTGGACATATCAGGAAGGACTGAGCATCCTCGTCCATGCTCTAATGCCTTGTGCTGCCAGTCTCATAGATGCTGGTGGAGACAAACCTTTCTTGTCTGCCTTCCTGTACTCGGGCTCAGGAAGGGAAAGTGCAAGTAGAATGATCTGCACTGGGCACCAAGGACTAAGGGATTTGTCAGAGCATGGGACTTTCAGTGCCAAAGTTGAGATGCTGGGTAAACTGGGATGAGTTGGTTACCTTCTCTAAAATGCAAACCTTTGTACTGTTGAAGTTCAAAACCTGGGGGAGGGGGGAGCTACAGTGATAATTTGGAAGAGAATAAGGTGACCATGACACTGAGCACTTGAGCATCCACTTTGGTCCAACAAAGAAGTTGCCATAGGTGACTTACACAATCTGGTTTTTAGTCTCATAAGAACATAATGGAAGGTATTTCTGGCAGATACATATAAAGACTAAGCCCAAACAGGTTCCGGGGTGGGGGTAGGGGAGTAAAGGAAGAAAAAAAATTACCTGTCAAATAAGAGAAAAGCATTTAAACTCAAAGAATTGGTGGAATACCAATATAGTGGGCAATTTTAGAAATTGAGCACTTTAGCTTTTAAAGACACATAGTACTTCTTATAATTTCTAAATTGAGTTAAATTGAGGTACGGGTAAATTGAGTTACCTGTCTATCCAAGAGAAGTGTGACGTTTCATTTTTCAGAGCTGGCTAAAACTTAAAGGCAGCTCTCTTCTCTTATCCCGCAGATACCTACCAGTGACAGGTTCAGAAAGCCTCAGTCCATGTTTTTTTTTTTTTTTTTTTTTTTTTGTCTTTTCGAGGACAGGGGTCTCTGAGCACCCAGCTATCCTAGAATTTACTCTGTAGACCAGGCTTGCCTGAACTCACAAAAGTCCACCTGCCTCTGCTTCCCAAGTGCTCGGATTTAAAAGGCGGTGCGCCAACCACCTGGCAGTCCCATGTGCTTCTTAAGGGGCGCCATGATTCTTAATGATCTTTGACTATGGCACCCAAACTCAAACACAATCACTCAGTCAAATATTTACTGTTTTGGAGCTTGCATCTCAAGACGTTGTTCAGATTTACATGCTTACCCTTAAAACTGAGTTTTAGAGAAACATTGACTTTTATTTTGGGGGGGTCCCTTTTGAGACAGACTGTCTACCTGCAGTCCAGTTGGCCTGGAACTTGCCATGTAGATCAGGCTGGCCTTGAACTCCAGAGATCTGAGTGCCAGGAGTTCACCACCCATCATGCCAACTGGAAACATGACTTTTTTTAGACAAAAAAAAAAAAAAACAAAAACAAACAAAACAACAACAACAAACTAGGACTAAAAAAATAATTACTTATTGGATACTCAGCAAACTAGAAACAAAAAGGCTTCCTCAAGAAAATGAAACATTTAGGAAGAACCCAGAAGCTCGCCCCACACTAGAGACTAGAGCACTCCAAGAGGAAGAGGAAAAAGACGGCGTGGTGGCCCACGCTTTAATCCCAGCACTAGGAGGGCACAGGAAGGCGGATCATTATGAGCTTCAAGCGGAAGCACTGGGACACAGAGTTAAGTTCGGGACAGATGGGGGGCTAAAGGAGACACTTGTCTGAAAAACATACGAAAAAAAAAAGAAAAAAACAAAAAAAAAAAAAGGAAGAGAGACAAGATGTCTGCTTTTACCGTTTCTAGTCATTTTCTTGGTAGAATTCTAATCAGAGACCAATTAGGTGATAAAAATAAATAAGAAGAAAACAGAGATGACATGGCGGCGGCACGCCTTTAACTCATAGAACTTCGAGGAAGAGGCAGGTGGGTCTCTGTTGAGTTCAAGGGCCAGCCTGGCCTACAGGAGCGGAAAATTCAGGGACAGCTAGCTGGGGGGTTTTTATATGCCTAGGCTACGGGGAGACCCTTGTCTCAAAAAGGACCGAAAAAAAATCGTTTCGGGCGGCTCGGGGGTCACATGCCTTGAATTCTGGCCACGGGGAGGACAAGGGGAAGGGGGATCTTTGGGAGTTTTCAAGGCCAGCTGGTCTACAGAGTGTACATGCTTAGGATAGCTGGGGCTACAGGGAGACCCTGTCTCGAAAAGACAAAATAAATAAATAATAAAAAAAAAAACCAAAGTGGAAGGAAAACACAAACTACCCACATGTGCAGGTAATGGAAGCAGAAAACCCAATCACATTACAGGGCTGGAGAGAGGGCTCAACAGCTAAGAGCACCGACTGCTCTTACAGAGGACCCAGGTTTGATTCCCAGCACCCACATGTCGGCTAAGAACAGTCTAACTCCAGTTCCAGGGGAATCCGAAGACCTCCACCGCACTACAAGACACAGGTGCACCAACCTACATGCAGACAGTACAGTCATACACACTAAAAAAAAAAATTCTCATAGACCCCCAGTGTTTACAAATGACTTGTGTTACTTACATGTATACAACTGTGTATGAGTATGGGTATGTGCACATGAGTGCAGGTGCCAGGAGAGGCCAAAAGAGTGTGTGGAATCCTGTGGAGCTGCAGTTATAAGCAGAATGTGTGGGATCCTGTGGGGCTGCAGTTATAAGAGTGTGTGGGATCCTGTGGGGCTGCAGTTATAAGAAGAGGGTGTGGGATCCTGTGGAACTGCAGTTATAAGCAGAGTGTGTGAGATCCTGAGGGGCTGTAGTTATAAGCAGAGTGTGTGGGATCCTGTGGGGCTGCAGTTATAAGCAGCTGAGTCACCCAATGTGGGTGCTAAGAACTGATCCCAGGTCCTCTGAAAGAGCAGGAAACACTCTTAAATGGCTGAGTATTTAGGTTCAGTTTTAAGATGATGGAGCTAGAAAGATGAATCAGTGGTCAAGAACAATTGCTGTTCTTGCAAAAGACCCAAGTTTAGTTCCCAACACCCACATCAACTGACTTACAACAGCTTTACTTCCAGCTTCAGATCTGATACCTCTGGGCTCCACAGGGGGCACCTGCCCAACCCATACACATGTACACATGTATACATACATACATACAATTAAAAAAATTTTATTGCCAGGTGTGGTGGCACACGCTCTTAATCCCAGCACTCAGGAGGCAGAGGCAGGCAGATCTTTATGAGTTCAAGCCCAGCCAGGTCTACATAGTGAGTTCCATTGAGAGCTGGAGCTACAGCAAGACCCTGTCTCAATCCCCCCTCCAAAAAAAAAAAAAATTGAATTTTTGGGTATTTCATGCATAACACCTCAGTCAGTCTTTTTTTTTAATTTTTTATTTTTTTGTGTGTTATGAATGTACTGTCTGCATGTAGGTTTGTGCACCCATGTCACACAAGGCTGCGGAGGTCAGAAGAGGGCGTAGGATTCCCTTGGAACTGGAGTTCTCCTGGAATTGGAGTTACAGTTCTCAGCCGCCATGTGGATGCTGGATATCAAACCCAGGTCCTCTGCAAGAGCAGTTGGCGCTCTTAACCGCTAGGCTATCTCTCCAGCCCCCTTAATCAGTCTTAATCACCATTATATCCCCTTCTCCACTGGCACCCTCAAGACAGTGACCCCCCTCCCCCCAGAGTGCATACATTCTGTCATTTGTGCTAGGATCTATTGTGCCAAATTAATCTCCCCAGCCATTCCTCAGTGCCTGCTAGTTCATCCTCTGAGCTCTCGTCAGCCCATCCAGAGTCCCCCCTCCTTTTTTTTTTCTTCACCACTATACTGAGGACAGAGTCCCTCTCTTAAAGGCCAGTTCTTCCTTACCCAACTGTAATCAGCTGCCAATATTTCCTCAGCTATGATTGGGTTCTGCTACCCATTTCTGCAGTTCTATGCTGGGTTTTTGTTTGGCTGAGCTTGCAGGGCTCTATTTCCATATGATACTGCATCCTCGTGTAACCTTTCTGCCCCCCCTTCCACAATGTTCCCCGAGCCCGGGATGAGTGTCAGTGAATAGGTGATCTGTCCACAGAACCCATACTCTGTAGATTCCTAATTTCCATGGTTTGGCCATTCATAACCATTTGAGTTCCTGGCCCCCTGTTGGATGAGGGAGCTTCCTCAATGAGAGTTAAGAGGTTAATTTGGACACAAATCTTGTCCCCCCCTTTTTTTCTGTAAACACATGTTTTAGAGGCCCCCTTATTCTATGTTGAGTGAGCCTTAGGTGTAGAGCTTGTAATGTAGATATGTCACATACACACACATATGTGTGTGTCTTTTTGAGACAGGGTCTCCCTGTAGCCCCAGCTGGCCTTTAACTCACAGAGATCCACCTGCCTCTGCCCTACCAGGCCCAGCTACAAATAATTTTTTTAAAACCTGAAAATAACTGTACCTAAACAGATAAGGAAAAAAAAATGCAGTAAGACTTTCTGGACCAAGGACATTTTAAACATATTTATTCTGGGAAAAATATACAAACTAGGGGCAATTTGCTACTGGTATAGGTTACACATTATTGTCAGTAATATACAATAGTTACAATCTGCCATAGACAAGAGCACACCTGTATTTACTTAACAGATGGTTTTATTATCCAATTTATATTCTGGATCTTATACGCGTTTTGAAAAATGGGTTGAGGGGGCTGAAAAGATGGCTCAGCGGTTAAGAGCGCTGACTTGCAGAGGACCCACGTGGGCTCGATTCCCAGCACCCACATGGCGGCTAAGAATCATCTTTAACTCCAGTTCCAGGGAAGTCTGACACACCCTCTTCTGACCTCTGCGGTATTGCACGACACGGGTGCACAAACCTACATGCAGGCAGCACATTCATACACATAAAAAATTAAATTAAAAAAAAAAAAAAAAAGGGCTGGAGAGATGGCCTAGCGGTTAAGAGCGCCGACCGCTCTTGCAGAGGACCCGGGTTCAATCCCCAGCACCCACATGGCGGCAGAGAACCGTCTGAAACTCCAATTCCAGGAGAACTCCAGTTCCAGGGGAATCCGACACCCTCTTCTGACCTCCGCGGCATTGCACGACACGGGTGCACAGACTTGCATGCAGACAGTACATTCATACACATACAGAAATAAATGAAATTAATAATAAAAAAAAATTGGGTTGAGAATCCCTATCTGAAATACTTAGAAGTGCTTCAGATTTTAGGTTTGGGAGCTCTGCATTGACTGCTATTTGACTATCCCTAATCTGGAATCTGTCAGTCCTCGAAAGTTTATTTTGGAACACTTCTGATGAGGGATGCTCAACTACAGTGTATTGTGTATGCATATAGCTTTCATGAGCACAAAAGCCCTGAGGGCCCTTCAGAGAGCAGAGGCGAACACCTTCTCATGGAGGTATGCCAGCTTCTCTAAACGAGTTCCTTTCAGCAGTGGAAGCCATTCCCAATAGGACAATTCGACCACACGGTACCCAATTCGAATTAGCTGCCGCCTCTTCATATTGTGCAATCCAAGCAGATCCCTGGAACCATAGCAATATTGGTTCTTGTTTGTCAACTGAATAGCTAGCTTCACTCTGGGCTGCATGTGGGTTAGAGGACATGGGTCAGCCATCTCCATAGTCCCAAATCTATCCGTCACACTACAAGCAGAGCCCACCAAGGGCATGGCTGCCTTCTTTTCTAACTCCATGGGCAGCTGGTCGGTGTCAGTTTCTCCCTGGGAATATCCTTTTGTTTTTCCCTTTAGTAACCGAGTCATCAAATCATCTGAAAGGGTGACTCCTACACGCTTAAGCCTTAGTTCAGCTGTATCTTCAGCTGGTGTTACTTCGTTGTTAAATGGTAATGGCTTCATGTCAGCATCAAGCTGGACCTCTAAGTCAGAAGATCGGGTATGAGGCAAAATCATATGATGCTTGATGTATTGGGGGCCACCTAACATAGTCTCAAGTAAACAGAGAGCTTCAAGGAATTCAGGCTTCGCTCTCATATCCCTCCTTGCTAAGTTCCACAGCTTTGAAGACACCTCTTGCTGAAGGTGGGAATTAAGACGACTGTCTCTGTAGTCTGGACACTCAATGCCTACTGTTCCATCAAGAGTATACAATTCCTTACTGAGTTCAAACTTACTATTCTCCTGAGCTAACCTGACAAACCATGGACTCAGAGCCACACTGATCAACTTGGTTGGAAAGTACTCAGAAAATGCCAAGCCTAGCAGACAGGTAAGCAGATGTTCTGGGTATTGAATAAATTCAGGCATCTTTCTGTGAATTTCATTTATCAGGCTGGAATAAAATTCTTCTGTGTTGGGAGGCTTATAATTCAGAGTTCCGAACGACCACAGAATTTTGGCAATATCCTTACTCCGACAGTGTGCTACCCTAGGAGGCAAAGCAGCAGCTACTGCATTCATTACTCCTGCATCCAGGATACGTAAAGCTGAGCAGGCAAGAGTCAGGTGCATAACACCTTGAACCCCAAGGGAAGGAATTCGCTGAGGAGCAATCTCTCCAAACTGCCTCATGAAATTTACATGGTCTACATGAGTGAAACGGAACATTTTGAGAATATGAACTAAGGCGTGACTACTCAGATGCTGCATGTCAGCAGAAGCCAAATCTCCAAATTTCCGCATGACAAATTCAGAGAGAGAACTACTTGTCTTAAAAAACCCCAAACAGATTGTACCAACCTCCTCTAAATTGATCAAATCTATATACTTAAGGATTAGTGATTCTAGTTTTTGCATTAGGTCCTGTGGTACCTGACGATTTTCACCTATAATATAAATTAAGTGAACCAGCTGGGACAAGGACAGAACTTTCCAGTGCACATTAAGATAACTAAAAAAAAAATTTAAGAATTGAGGCACTCGGCGGCCTAAGTTCCGCCAAAGATCAGCCACCAAGAGAAGCTGATCCAGACTCATCTCCCACACCTGATGGCAAAACCTGGTTTCATACACATCTACAATGGAAGAGGAGTGAGGGATTCTTAAATCAACAAAAGCTTTCAAAATTTTGATCAGATCTGGGGTATCAAAGAGCTGTATGTTTTTCACACTCAGCTGGCAGAGCAAAGCAAACCTGGCGCTGGACACCAAAAGGGAATGCTGTTCAGCTGGCAAAGAGCTCAGCTTACAAAAATAATTAGTAATGACTTCAGGCCGGAGGTTATTTTGATAAACTGTGACTTTATGCAAAAGAAGTTCACCTTCAGAAACAGATAGGGGCTGCTGAGTCTCAGATCTGTGGTAGCTGTGAAGTCGGTACTCTGGCCTAAGCTTTAAGAAAACCCGAGTGCCTTCAAAGGAATCAAAAACTTCCACGTCTTCTTTGTCAAGTTTTACTGCACTGGGTGAGCTCTGATTTAAACTGCTGGCCTTAAGGGTAGAAGCTTCGCTGAATTCCACACCCAGGAGGGCACTGCTGGTTGTGAAGGCTCTCTGAGTCGAGGTGGTGCTACTAATGTTCATAACTTTTCTGGCAGGATGGCAGAAGCTACTGTGTTCAGGAAGGTTCTTTCCCCCATCCTGTATGCTGTTTTCCATATTCCAGAATACCACCCTTGGGGTTGCAATGAAGGCCAAAGGATTGCAAAATGCTTGGTATTTTAAAGGATTTAACAACTTGAGAGGGGCTGCCATTCTGGTGTCAGTACTGATCTTTTTGGCAGTCAGAGCACAGTCCTCACACATCTGACCAAGCAGCTTCTTGTTCCTATGGTGCTTGATTAGAGCTGGACAGGGAGCCATTCCACAGAAAGTGCCTGGAAATCTTCGGCAGACCACAAGAGCCATGGACCACAAATGACAGGGCCAGAATTGGTGCCAGATACTGAAAAAAGGGTAGATGAATAATGAGTGGCTTCTACCTATCACAATACCAAATTCATTATAAGAAATAGATGAAGCTGGGTGTGGTGGTGCCTGCCTTTAATTCTAGCACTCTGGGGCCCAGAGGTTGGAGGATCTCTGAGTTCAAGGCCAGTCTGGACTACACAGTGAGATCCCATCTCAAAAAACAAAAGAAAAGTGATACAGTTATCACTATTATCCATGCATATAAGATCAATGTTAGTGAATGCCCAAATCACAAGCCAGGTTTGAAGGACAAATAAAAGCACAAGAAAACCTCAAGCCCAAGGAACCACTGTGTGTTCTGTCTCCAACTGCTGCTTCATATAAACTTACTTTCTTGTAGTAGGGAAAGACTGACAGAGAAGACACAGTGGTAGCTCAATCCTATGCAACAGGAATGAGGAAGGGAAATTTCTAAAAGAAAGCTGGGGAAAGGTAAACAACTCATTCCATCTTACTATCCACCTAAGAGCCACCCGGAGAGTAAGAACATTTGCAGAACGTTCCCATGTCTCTAATGCCTCTAATCCCAGGACGGGGGAGGCAGAGGCAGGCAGATCTTTGTGAATTGGAGGCCAGCCTGGTCTACACAGTGAGTTTCAAGTCAGCCAGAGCTCAATAGTGAGACCATTAAAAAAAATTAAGAGGGGCTAGAGAGATGGCTCAGCAGTTAAGAACACCGACTGCTCTTGCAGAGGACCTGGGTTTGATTCCCAGCACCTACATAGTGGCTAAGACCTGTCTTTAACTCCAGTTCCAGAGGAATCAGACACCCTCTTCTGATCTCCGAGGCATTGCATGACACGGGTGCACCAACCTACATGCAGACAGTATACTCATACACATAAAAAATAATAAATTAAAAAGAAAAATTAAGGGCCTGGGTGTGCCTTTGACCTCGGACTTGGGAGGCAGAGCCAGGAGGAACTCTGTGAGTTCAAGGCCATCCTGGTCTACAGAGTTCCAAGCCAGCTGGAGCTACAGGAAGACTGTCTCAAAAAGACTCCCCCCCCCCACACACACACACAAAATCAGAGTTCTGCATTTATCTCTAACCCTGCTATCTACTACAACAGTAGCCAAAGGGGCCATGCCAACAGTATAAAGAAAAAAGTAGAGCCAGGTGTGATGGCACACACCTTTAATCCCAGACTCGGGAGGCAGAGGCAGGCAAATCTCTGTGAGTTGGAGGCCAGCCTGGTCTACATAGTGAGCTCCAGGGCAGCTGGGACTAAAGGGAGACCCTATCTCAAAAATACCCCCCCCCAAAGTAGAATGTTTTAACATTTAGGTTTTTTTTTTTTTGGTCTTTTCGAGACAGGGTCTCCCTGTAGCCCCAGCTGTCCTGGAATTCACTCTGTAGACCAGGCTGGCCTTGAACTCACAAAGATTCACCTGCCTCTGCCTCCCAAGTGCTAGGATTAAAGGTGTGTGCCACCATACCCGGTTTTTATTTATTTATTTATTTATTTATTTATTTATTTATTTATTTATATTTTATTTTTTGGTCTTTTCGAGACAGGGTCTCCCTGTAGCCCCAGCTGTCCTGGAATTCACTCTGTAGACCAGGCTGGCCTTGAACTCACAAAGATTCACCTGCCTCTGCCTCCCAAGTGCTAGGATTAAAGGTGTGTGCCACCAAGCCCGGCTGGCTAGTTTTATTTAATTATGTATATGAATATATGTCTGCATATAGGTAGGTACATGTGAGTACAGGAGCCTAGGGAGGCCCAAAGAAGGATTTGGATTCCCTGGAGCTAGTTGTGAGCCACCTGATGTGGGTGGTAGGAAATAAACTCATATCTGTGAAAGAGCAGTAATTGCTGTTAACTACCTAGTCATCTCTCCAGTACCTCAACAGGCACTTTATGATTCTATTCTCCTAGGTCCAGTTTTAAGATGAAAATAGGGGAGGGCTGGGAGAGGATCATGCAAGAGTAGACATGTGGGTTACAGAACTAAATGAAAGATAGCAACCCTAATTCTGAAAAGACTCTTTAAAGTAGGGAAAACTCAGCAACTCAGGATGGCTAGGGAAATCTAAATACTAAGGAGTTTCATCCTGGAGAATAAGAAGAAAACACACATGAAGAGAAAAATCCTCAAATTCCAGCAGTGTTTTGGGAGACTCTTACTTTAATGCTGGATGGCTGTAGTCTCTGCTACTTAGAAGGCTGGGCCATTTCTCCAGTCCTTTAATTTACTTTAAAGTGGGTGTAAGTTTTAATTAATTATAACCACAATAATCTTCCCAGTTCTGATAGTACAAATTTAATTATAGAATCCTGTCATTTGAGTGATGTTCATTTTAGAAAAAAGCCGACTGTCCTCTCCAGGCTGCTTTGTTTTTTGAGCAGTTTTATATGTAGCCTAGGCTGGCTACATATAAAACTGCATATGCAAGTTCATGGTCTTGCCTTTCCTTGTCTGCTACATGCTGGGATTATAGATGGGAACCCCACATCCAGGTTCCAGAAGGCTGCTGATGCTTTTTTTTTTTTTTTAATCCTCTTGAGACAAGGTTTCCCTGTAGCCCCAGCTGGCCTGAAACTCTCTATGTATACCAGGCTGGCCTTGATCCGCCTGGCTTTGCCTCCCAAGTACTGGGACTAAAGGCATGCACCACCTCGCCCAGCTCCAGAAGGCTGCTGCTGCTGCCTTTTTTTTTTTTTTTTTTNAAAAAAAAAAGCTCTAATTAAAGAAACAGATTACAGAACTGGGAGAAAAAGAGATTGAAACTTAAAAATATTTTTCCAAAGTAAAGAGAAACTTGAAGAAAATGTATAAAAGTACAATTAAGAATGCTATTTAGGGGGCTGGAGAGATGGCTTAGCGGTTAAGAGCGCCGACCGCTCTTGCAGAGGACCCAGGTTCGATCCCCAGCATCCACATGGCGGACGAGAACCGTCTGAAACTCCAATTCCAGGAGAACTCCAGTTCCAGGGGAATCCGACACCCTCATCTGACCTCCTCAGCATTGCACGACACGGGTGCACAAACTTGC
Organism: Rhizomys pruinosus; assembly: GCA_009823505.1. Lineage (NCBI taxonomy): Eukaryota > Metazoa > Chordata > Mammalia > Rodentia > Spalacidae > Rhizomys > Rhizomys pruinosus. The sequence continues at coordinate 795,582 of VZQC01011238.1, read as the reverse complement.
ATGCAGACAGTACATTCATACACATACAGAAATAAATAAAATTAATAAAAAAAAAAAATTAAAAAAAAACAAAACAAAAACAAAAAATACCTGGGCGTGGTTATGCATGCCTTTAATCCCAGCACTGGGGAGGCAGAGGCAGGCAAATCTTTGTGCATTCAAAGCCAGCCTGGTCTACAGAGTGAGTTCCAGGACAGCTGGGTTTAGGGAGACCCTGTCTCGAAAACAACAAAAAAGAAAAACAAACAAACAAGCAAACAAATTAATAGCAAATCCTCTGGGAATGACTGTAGTCATTTTGGTTTTGTTTGTTTTTAGATAGAATTTCATATAATCCAGGCTGGCCTCAACCTCATGATCTTCCTTTGTCCACCTCCCAAATGCTGGGACTACAGGAATGTGCCATCCTACCTCAGTTTGTAAGTATTAAGTTTTAGTTTTGGTTTTTGTTTTCCCTTTGGAGACCAGTCAAGTGATGCACCCCAGGCTAGCATCAAACACATTATATAACTGAGCATGGTTATGTATGCCTTTAATCCCAGCACTAGGGAGGCAGAGCCAGGTGGATCTCTGTGAGTTCAAGGCCAGCCTGGTTTACATAGTTCCAGGACAGCTGGGGCTGGTGCTACAAGGAGACCCTGCCTCAAAAAGACAAAAAACACCACCACCATCACCATCATATTATGTAGCTAAGAATCGCCTTAAACTTTTGAGCCTCCTGCCTGCCTCTCCTGCATGCTTGGATTACAGCAGTTTATGAGGTATTGGAGACTGAACCTAGGGACTCCTGTATACTAGACAGGCACTTAAGCTATATCTCCCCCACACCTGTAAGTAGTAATTTTTTAAAAGTATACCTCTATAACAGGACAGAGTGGCACACAGCTGTACTATCAGCATTCAGAAGGCTGAGAGGATGCTTTTAGTCCCAGTACTTAATGAGATCTAGACCAGCCTGTTCTACATAGCAAGTTCCAGGTCATCTAGGGCTACAAGATGATCCTGTCTCAAAAAACAAAGAACAAAAATATGACAACACAGTTTAAGTTCTAAGAGAATGAAAGCCCAAGTGTCTTAAAGAGGCCTCTCCTGTGCCAGTGCTTACATTTTCTCTTTACATTTTTTTTTCTTTATAATCATTTGTGTTTGTGAGTACATATGGGAACATGCATGCCACGGCACATGTATGGGGAGGTCAGAAGACAACTTGTAGGAATCTCTTCTCTTTTTTTATTCATGTGGGTCCCAGTGACTAACCTCAGGTTCTCAGGTTTGGAGGCAGCACCTTTATCAGGTGAGCCATCTCTACAATGGGCTTTATTTAAAAAAGATTTTTCCAGGAGCTGGAGAGATGGCCTAGCAGTTAAGAGCGCCGACCGCTCTTACAGAGGACCCGGGTTCGATCCCCGGCACCCACATGGCGGCCGAGAACCGTCTGAAACTCCAATTCCAGGAGAACTCCAGTTCCAGGGGAATCCGACACCCTCTTCTGACCTCCACGGCATTGCACGACACGGGTGCACAAACTTGCATGCAGACAGTACATTCATACACATACAGAAATAAATAAAATAAAATAAAAAGATTTTTCCATTGGGCGTGGTGGTACACGCCTTGAATCCTGGCACTTGGGGAGGCAGAGGCAGGCTGATCTCTGTGAGTTCAAGGCCAGCCTTGGTCTACAGAGNATGTTTTATTTCTTTTAAAAATTTTTTTTTTTTAAAAAAAAATTTTTTTTTTTTATGTTTTTTTATTATGTGTATGAGTGGACTGCGTGCCATTCCGGTTGGGGCACAGTCCGGGGTCATGCAACACCGTGGACGTCAGAAGATGGGGGCGTCAGATTTGCTCCCCTGGAAAACTGGAGTTTACCCAAGACCGGTTCCTTCGCTGCGCTGTGGGTTGCTGGGCATTGCCCTCCGGTCCTCTGCAAAGCAGTCGGCGCTCTTATAACCATCCACTGAACCATCTCCTCCGGCCCCTGAAAACTGCCCTTCTTTCTGATTGACCCGCTTGCAAATTGCTTACCTACCTCTGTATACCAGTAATGGGGGTTTTTTGGAATCAAGTCTTTGCTGTCAAGCCTCACTCAGTCCTTTGTCTATGTAACCCATGACAAATTTTCTTTTTTTTCCTTTGCTTTCTTGTGAAATCTTTCAGCCCTCCTCATGAATAATGTAGAGAAAATAAACCTTAGTTACAGTAGTGTTGTAAGGATTAGAATTAATGGGGATAATGGATCATACAGGCTCAGAGCCTTAAAGGTAGACGATTTGGAAGGAGGAGGGAACAGGAATGGGTAGTGGTGGGAGAAGAGGATTTCATATTATATAGAATCTAAGCAAACATGAAAGTAAGTGGTGGTGCTCGGGCTGGTGAGTACAGCGCTCATCCCACAAGCATGAGGGTCTTACTTTGGATCCCCAAACACCGCAGCCTAAAAAACAGGCATGGTGGGGCCATGGCCGTTCCTTTGGGGGCCTTAAAAAAAATCCCAACACTCAAGGGCAGGGCAGAGGCATGTGGGTCTGTGTGGACAAGGCCTTCTCTACAATAGAAAGTATTCAATTTATCAAGGCCAAAACCAGGGGCACAGACAAAATCAGTCAATAAGTAAATAAAGTGGGAAGCCATGGAGGCAGACACCCATTAAGGTTTGCACTCCTTGAGGGCCTCCACATATATATCCGCGGAATCCGGGCACACACAACCCAAAACCGCCCGGGGACAGCCGGTATCATTGGGACATGGTTCACTATAAGTACCGGGTCCGATTTCTTCCCGCTACAAAACAATACAGTGCTGTACATCTTAGGGAAAAATGATCATAAATAAGGGGGCCTGGAGAGATGGTTTATTTTTCAGCGTTAACCAACCAGCGCAAAACGGACATGCTCTTGCAGAGGACCCGGGTTCAACTCCCAAGCACCCCATGGAGGCTAAGAACTCTTTAAACATAAAAAACTCCAGTTTTTCCAGGGAATGGGACACTCTCTTCTGACCTCTCTCTGCAGCAACTGCAACTAGACAGGTCACAAATAAATAAATAAATAAATAAATAAATAAATAAATAGGGGCTGGAGAGATGGGCCAGAAAGGGTAAGAGCACTGGCCTAGCACTGGCTGTTCTTACAGGAGACCCAAGTTCAATTCCCAGGAACCTTAAATGGGATAACAGCCATCTGTTAACTCCAGTGTATCCAAAGGAATCCAATACCTTCAGTTCTGACACCACACACATTGCATGAACATAGGTGCACTAAAACACATGCAGGCATTACAACTCATACATAAATAAAAATAATTTATTTTTTTTTTTTGTTTTTTTTTGTTTTTTTATTTTTTTTTTTTTTTTTTTTTTTTTTTTTTTTGTGGGTGTTTTTTCGAGACCAAAGGTCTCCCTGTAGCCCCACCTTGGTTCCTGGAACTCAACTTCTGTAGACCAGCTGGCCTTGAACTCCACAAAGATCCGCCCTGCCTCTCTTCTGCCCTGCACTGAAAGTGCGAGGAAATTAAAGGCCGTGCGCCACCATACGCCCCGGGACTGCGAAAAATAAAAAATAAAAATATTTTTTTAAAACAAAAAAAGAAAATCTGCCTGTGGGCATCGTGGCGTATGCCTTTGATCCCCGCACTTTAAGCGATTTTGGGAGGCCAGAGGCAGGCAGATCAATTCTGATTCCAGGCCCGCCTGGTCCTCCCGCGGTTGAGCTCACAGGCCCAGCCTCGGCCTAAAGGGAGACCCCTGTCCAAATGCAGAAGGAAAGGAAAGAAGAAAGGAGGGAAGGGCGGGAACTTAATATTTTTTATTTTTTTTATTTTTTTATTTTTTTTTTTTTTTTTTTTTTTTTTTGTTTTTTATTTTTTGTCTTATTCGCGAAACCGGGGTCTCCCCTGTCGCCCAAGCTGGCCCCCTGGCCCCTACCCGCCTCCCTCTGTCGCACCCCAGGCTGGCCCCTTGAACCTCACACAGAAAGAAGTCAGCCTGCTCTGCCATGCCTCCCCAAGTGGGTCTTTTTGAGACAGGGTCTCCCTGTAGCTCTGGCTGTCCTGTAACTCACTCTGTAGACCAGGCTGGCCTTGAACTCACAGAGATCCGCCTGCCTCTGCCTCCCAAATGCTAGGATTAAAGGCGTGCGCCACCATGCCTGGCTTCAGATGCTTCTTATAAAAAAAAAAAAAAAAAAGCAGGTGTTCAAAGTTGATAGGGCTGAACAGTCTATGGACTTCCAGAGTTTTCAGAAGCCAAGGACCTGGAAGACTAACAGTGGCCAAGCACAAAAGTTTCTCCCACTAGTAGTACTCTAGTTATCACTAGTTAGTTCACGCTACTTACAAAGAATCAAAAATGGAAATCTGTATTTTTTTTTTTTTTGGCCTAGGATCAAAGAGACAACCATAACTAAAGACCAGAGAGTTAGCAGTAGAGGTATGGATGGAAAAAATTAAGTTTTAAACTCAAAGAGATAGCACACACCTATAACTCGTTATATGAGATTGAGGCAGGATCAAGACCTGCACTGAATAGAGTCTCTGATTCCAAAATAATAAAACTACATGAAAAACTAGAGTTCATCACAGGAAGCAAAGAGAAATCTTTTTTTTTATTTAAAAAAAATTTTTTTTTATGTGTATGAATGTACTGTCTGCATGTAGGTTTGTGTGTTGTGCAATGCTGTGGAGGTCAGAAGAGGGTCTCGGGTTCCCCAGGAACTGGAGTTAAAGACGGTTCTTAGCCACCATGTGGGTGCTGAGGATCGAACCCGGGTCCTCTGCAAGAGCAGTCAGCACTCTTAACCACTAGGCCATCTCTCCAGCCAGCAAAGAGAAATCTTAAAGGAAGGTTCTAGGGCAAGAACTGTGAGCAGACAAAAAGAGCACCCACTTCACACAGGAAGAGAAAGATGGGCAGTACCTAGGAAAGGAGAATTCCAGTTCTAATGGATAATCTAGGGATGGACAGGCAGACCAAAAACCAAGCCAATAATAACACTAACAAAAATTATTGTTTGGATGGGGCTGGAGAGATGGTTCAGCAGTTAGGAACACTGGGAGCTCTTGCAAAGGACCCAAGTTTGATTCCCAGCACCCATATGGCAACCAACAGCTGTCCCTAACTCCAGTTCCAGGGGAATCCAATGCCCTCTTCTGACATACAAGGGAACTGCACAACACTGAATGGGTGCACTTACACACATGCAGGCACTACACTCATACACCTAATAAATATTAAAAATAAATTACTGGCTGGGCGTGGTGGCGCACACCTTTAATCCTAGCACTTGGGAGGCAGAGGCAGGTGGATCTTTGTGAGTTCAAGGCCAGCCTGGTCTACAGAGTGAGTTCCAGGACAGCTGGGGCTACAGGGAGACCCTGTCTCAAAAAGACCAAAAAAAAAATAAAATAAAATAAAAATAAATAAATAAATTACTGCCAGACTTAGTGGTGCATGTCTATACTCCCAGTACTTCAGAAGCTGAAACAAAGATTCTGAGTCTGAAGCCAGCCTGGGCTACAGTGAGAGCCTATTTCCAATTAGGGAAAACAAAACAAAACAAAAACAGCATGCTGACACATGCCTTTAATACCAGAACTCAGGAGGGAAAGGCAGGTAGATCTTGGGAGCACTGGCTGCTCTTGCAGAGAACCCGGGTTCAATTCTCAGCACCCACAGGACAGCTAACAACCACCCATAACTCCAGTTCCAGATCTGATGCCCCTGACCTCCTCAGGTACTGGCACCACACAAGTGCACTTACTTATATGCACGTAAGACACTTAGACACAAAATAAATCGAAAAGAAAACAAACTTAAAAAATATTTTATTTTTATTTTATGTGTGCAGGTGTGTTGCCTGCATGTATATAAATGTACCTGTGTCGTGCAATGCCCTTGGAGGTCAGAAGAGGGTGTGGGATGCCCTGGAACTGGAATTGGAAGGTTGTTAGCTGCCATGTGGATGCTGGGAATGGAACCTGGGTTTCCTGCAAAAGCACCCAGTGAGCTATCTCTCCAGCTCCCAGAAAAAAAAGAAAATTCTTCCTCTTTTTTTTTTTTTTGCCTTTTTTTGAGACAAGGTCTCCCTGTAGCCCCAGCTTGAACTTGCTATGTAGAACAGGTTGGCATCAAACTCAGAGATTCACTTGCCTTGCCTTCTAAGTACTGGGATTAAAAGCATGTACCACTATGCCTACCACAGGAAAAAAAAAATTTTTTTTTAATCTTTTTTTTCGAGACAGGGTCTCCCTGTAGCCCCAGCTATCCTGGAACTCAGTCTGTAGACCAGGCTGGCCTTGACCTCACAAAGATCAGCCTGCCTCTGCCTCCTGAGTGCTAGGATTACAGGCGTGCGCCACCATGCTCAGCAGAAAAACAAAATTCTTAAAAATATGTTCAAAGATATCAAAGAAGACATGAATAAACTTCTGAAGAACTCCTAGAGAACACGAACAGTTGAATAAAATTAGAAATTCAGTGTAGTATGTGAAGATAGACTTCAATACAGACAGAAATACTAAAGGGTCTGGAGAGACAGCTCAGCAGCTAAGAGCAAGCACTAGCAGCCTGCAACCTTCCATGATTCCAGTTCCGGGTGATCCACTGCCCTCTTCTGGTCTCTGAGGGCACTGCATGCACATGGTACACTTTCATACAAATAGGCTTAGCACTAAAAATAAAATTTTTAAGTTAATAATAAATATAATTCAATTTTAAAAACAAAAAACATTTCTAAAACAAATACTGAAGAAAAACCAAATTGGAAATTTAAGAAATTGAGTACATTAAATAAAGGATAATTTGGAGGTTAAAGACAAGGTAGAGGAGTTAAAACATTCAGTCAAGGTCAAGAAATATTTTTTTTTTGGTCTTTTTGAGACAGGGTCTCCCTGTAGCTCTGGCTGTCCTGAAACTCACTCTGTAGACCAGGCTGGCCTTGAACTCACAGAGATCCGCCTGCCTCTGCCTCCCAAGTGCTAGGATTAAAGGTGTGCGCCACTATGCCTGGCAATAAATATTTTAAGAAAATAAAAAGCAAGAAGAGAAGGGCCAGGCGTGGTGGCACATGTTTAATCCTAGCACTTGGGAGGTAGAGGCAGGTAGATCTCTGTGAGTTCAAAGCAAGCCTGGTCTACATAGTCAGCTCCAGGCCAGCTGGGACTAAAGGGAGATCCTGTCTCAAAAAGACCCCCCCCAAAAAAGAGAGAGAGAGAGAAGAGAAGCAGTGGAGCTGGACAGCTAAGAGAAGAACATTACAGAGTAGAGGAGCTGGGGATGTACTGCCCAGACAGAGCAGATGCATTTGAGAAAATCAACTCCTTGCTCAGGGTTGCCAGAGAAGTTGGAAAGAGAACGCACAAAGGATTCAACTCCTTTTGATCCTTCATTATAGGAACAAAAACATCTCTGAAGTCATTGCACAAAACCCCTTTCCTAGTTTAAAGTCCCCAAACATATCCTCAGCATCTCCTCTTTAGGGTTCTAATGGACTAAAGCAGTATTTTAGAGCCCAGGAATTTCAAGAGACACTGCCCAACCACCCTGAATGGGTATCACAAAAGCCAGGAATCTTACCATCTTCCAGAGCAAGGCAAATTAGCTTCATTTAAAACTAAGGGCCTTGAGAGCTTGTTTGGAGGTTCTAGGGCTATCGTATACCCTTGACCGAAGACTGGTCCTCCTCTACCGGGGAAGGTTGTCCTCTTCAACCAAGCACGCAGCTCTGGAGGAAGGGGACACTCGCCTAGCCAGCCAGGCAGGCAGATCTTTGTGAGTTCAAGGCCAGCCTGGTCTACAGAGTGAGTTCCAGGACAGCTGGGGCTACAGGGAGACCCTGTCTCAAAAAAAGACAAAAACAAAAACAAAACGAAACAAAAAACTATGGGCGTGGGGTCACACATCTTTAATCCTAGCAGTTGGGAGACAGAGGTGGCAAATCTTTGTGAGTTCAAGGCCAACCTGGTCTATATAGTGAGTTCCAGGACAGCTGAAGCTATACGGAGACCCTATCTCAAAAAGACAAAAAACAAACAAAAAACCCCTACAGCAGAAGAAGGCAGCCATGCTAACTGTAGATTAAGTATATGACTCTTAGCAAATACAGGCTACCAGTTACCAGGGTTCACACTGTCTTTTTTCTTTTTTGCAGGGCTGGGAACTAAGCTCAGAGCCTCACTCACATATGCTAGGGTTTACTATATATATAGCCCTAGTCCCTAACTTTTTCTAGGAGCTGATGTCTCCAGCTGGGAGTCTACAAAGTTTTAAGGTCCCAAAGACTTAAGAGAATGATAGTAATGACCCTTAGGATGTTATCTACAAAAATGTTTCTTGGTTTCTGTTCCCATACAGGAGCAGAGCCTATCAAAATGGGCCTGGAAAGTTAGACACAAGTGCAAAGGTATGTAAGTCACAGTAAGAATCCACACAACAAAGCCAAAACAAAACCAAGTCTAGCACAAAGCATCCCTTCCCCCTCCTTTCTGCATGACCCCCCCCCAATTTAGTGGGAGTTGTTTTTTTTAGGGGGGTCTTTTGGAAACAGGGTCTCCCTGGAACTGGCCTGGAACTCACAGAGATTTGCCTACCTCTGCCTCCCAAGTGCTGGTTGGTGGGAGTTTTTTTTTTTTTCTTTTTTTTTTTGGTCTTTTTGAGGACAGTGTTCTCCCTGTCGCTCTGGCTGTCCTGATACTCACTCTGTAGACAGGCTGGGCCTTGAACTCACAGAGATCCACCTGCCTCTGCCTCCCAAGTTGCTTAGGATTCAACGGTGTTGCGCCACCAACCCAGTGGAGTTTTTTGTTTATTATTTTGTTGTTGTTGTTTTGAGACAGGGTCTCTTGTAGCCCAGGCTGGTCTCAAGCTCACTATGTAGCCAACAGAGGCAGGCCATGAACTCCTAATCCTTCTGCCCATCTCCCGAGTGCTAGGATTACAGACACATGCCACCACTCCCCGCTCCTGTTCTTTATTCTTGTTTTAGCTTGCAGAAAACAGAACATCACAATCATCTGCTGGCCTTTTTCAGCTTGCAGTGCCCTCACTCTCATTCTAAGACCCTGCCAGTTTTTTTATCTGAATGGCAAAAAGGATGTGGGGAGGGCCAGGCGTGGTGGCGCACACCTTCAATCCTAGCACTTGGGAGGCAGAGGCAAGCAGATCTTTGTGAGTTCAAGGCCAGCCTGGTCTACAGAATGAGTTCCAGGACAGCTGGGGCTATAGGGAGAACCCCGTCTTGAAAAAGACCCCAAAAAAAAAAAAAGGATGTGGGGAGGAACTAATCTGAAAAGCCCCACAATAAAGTTTTTTTAGTCCATTGGTGTTTCTTTTTTTTATTTCCTTTTCCTTTTTTTTTTTTTTTGGTATTTTTGAGGCAGGGTCTCACTTATGTAGCCCAGGCTGGCCTGGTAGTTGAAATTCTCTTGTTTCAGCCTATCAAGTGCTGGGATTACAGATGTGTATCACCACTGTGGAAGGAACATACATTTATTTATTATTTATTTATTTATTTATTTATTTATTTATAGTATTATTTGTTCTTTTTCAGACAGGGTCTCCCTATAGCCTGAGCTGTCCTGGAACTCACTCTGTAGACCAGGTGGCCTTGAACTCACAAAGATCCGCCTGCCTCTGCCTCCCAAGCGCTAGGACTAAAGTCGTGCGCCACCACACCGCTCCAGCCTATTTTTTTTATTTTGCTCTCACGTGTCTCGAGTGTTCTGTCTGCATGTAGGTTGGTTCATGTACCTGTTTCGTGCAATGCTGCATGAGGTCAGAAGAGGGCGTTAGAATTCCCTGGAACTGGACGTTACAGACGGTTTCTTTAGCTGCATTGTTGGTGCTGGGAATCGGACCGGGGTCCTCGCAAGAGCAGTCGTGCTCTAACTGCTGAGCCATCTCTCCAGCCGGTTTTTTTTTTTTTTATTTTATTTATTGTTTGTTTGTTTGTTTGTTTGAATTTGCGTCTGCATGTAGGTTTGTTGCACCCTTTGTCCTGTAATGCCGCAGAGGTCAGACGATGGGTCAGATTCCCCTGGAACTTGAGTTCTCCTGGAATTGGAGTTACAGAACGGTTTCTCAGCTGCCATGTGGGGTTGCTGGGGATAGAACCGGGTGTCCTCTGCAAGAGTATCAGCGCTCTTAAACGCTAGACCATCTCTCAGGCATGGCAAACTCTTTTTTTTTTTTCTTTTCAAGACAGGGTCTCCCTGTAGCCCCAGCTGTCCTGGAACTCACTCTGTAGACCAGGCTGGCCTTGAACTCACAAAGATCCGCCTGCCTCTGCCCACCAAGTGCTAGGATTAAAGGCGTTTGCCACCACGCCCAGCGGAACTCTTTTTAAGGCGCTTGCTAAAACATCTTTAGAAAGTTTCTTGGGGCTGGAGAGATGGCTCAGCAGTTAAGAGCACTGGCTGCTCTTGCAGAGGACCCAGGTTTGGTTCCCAGCACCCATATGGCAGCTAACAACTGTCCATAATTCCAGTTCCAGGGGATCCAATGCCCTTTTCCGATCTCCTAGAGCACTGCATGGCATGGATGAATTTATATATACATGTAGGCAGTACACTCATACACATAAAATTAATTAAACATTAAAAAATTTCTCCATATAACCATAGGGTGCTCCCAGCTCATCTAAATGAAATACTGACGTGAGTGACAAAAGCCAGGTAGGTAAAATATTTCCACCCACACTGCCACGAGAAAAAGTTCAAACAGTCCCTGTAACATGCATGCATGCATGCATGCATGCAAAAAAAAAAAAGCATAGTAAAGAAGGCACATCAGATTTCTTACCTTTCTATTTATATTTTATTATTTTTATTTATTATTTATGTGTATGAATATACTGCCTGCATGTATGTTAAGTGCTCCCATGGCATGCAATGCCTGCCCATGGAGGTGAGAAGAGGGCATCAAATCCTCACTGGAGTTACAAATGATTGTCAGCTGCTATGTGGGTTCTGGGAACCAAACCTGGGTCCTCTGCAAGAGCAGAAAGTGCTCTTAACCCCTGAGCCATCTCTCTGGCATTTGATTTTGATTTGGTATTTTATTTATTTTATTTTTGAGACAGGGTCTTACTATGACCTGGCCTGGAACTTGCTATGTAGACAAAGGTGTCCTCCATCTCTCACCTTCTTGGCATCCTGAGTGATGGGATTAAGGGTGTGTGTCACCATGACCAGCCAGAATTGTTTTATGAGAGACTTATTTATTTGCTAAATGATAAGGCCTTGTTGGGGACCAGAAAAATCAAATCACTAAAATGTGGAGGAGGAAACCACACTGACATTAGCTCCACAGATCTACCAAAGCCTCACTTCCTCAGGTGTATGATGGTAGCAGTCTGCAGATTTTTTTTTTTTTTTTGTCTTTTCGAGACAGGGTCTCCCTGTAGCCCCAGCTGTCCTGGAACTCACTCTATAGACCAGGCTGGCCTTGAACTTACAAAGATCCACCTGTCTCTGCCTCCCAAGTGCTAGGATTAAAGGCGTGCGCCACCACGCCCGGCCAGTCTGCAGATTTTATCTTGGTCTACCAAGCAGCACTAAACCATGTACGGCTTGCCCAAAGCGAACCTGGGCAGTAAACGGCAGAACCCACCTGCTCTGGAAAGGCAGTGTTCTTTTTTTTTTTTTTTGGTCTTTTTGAGACAGGGTCTCCTTGTAGCCCCAGCTGTCCTGGAACTCGCTCTGTAGACCAGGCTGGCCTTGAACTCACAGAGATCCGCCTGCCTCTGCCTCCCAAGTGCTAGGATTAAAGGCGTGCGCCACCACGCCCGGCCTGGAAAGGCAGTGTTCTTAGTTCTTACAGTGTGTGCAAAATGCAGAAAACATGACTGGAGCATTAAAAAACAAAACAAAACAAAAAAAAAAACCCCACTCATCTTGTACTCTAAAGCACGTGGGTCTGCGCTTCAAAAAACGAGGCAAAGCTCAGATACCTACACTGAGTAAGCAATGAAGCCACCTAAGATCCATTAATGTACCTAGCATTTGGGCGCCTATCCAAAGTTGGGAGCCAGAGAGAGCAAAGAGCTGTGTCACGATCTGCACAGAAAAAGAGCAATTATTTCCTATCCCTGGAGAGAAAAAGAAGAGGTGAGCACTACCCCGACCTGGGCTTAAGCAACCAGAAACTGTTAAAATGAGAAAAGGTACTTGTCATGGTGATACTTAGTAAGGACTCACCCCTTCCTGCTCCAAGTGCTATCTGCTGGAAGCTGGTTAAAAACGCCTACTCTTGGGGGTTCTCACTTTCCCCAAACAAGGGGGTTAAAAAAACAAGCAAAGAAACAATAACAACTACCAGTGTTCAGAGAACTCTCTTGCCCACGGTCACAGAAGTCCGCAATGGCGAAGGCACCCGAAGTTGTGGGAGCAACGGAGTGGCGCGGGGAAGCAGCCCGGCCTCGACGCACGCAAGCCCGGGACGGCGACACAGGCCTCCTGGCCGCGCCACTCACCTGAGCCCCAGGACGGCGGCCGCGCGGCTTCAGCCTAGGGGCGAGCAGGTCGCAGCCTTGCGTAGAGCCCTTCAGCAACCACACTCACCGTCTCTTTTCCGGCCAGCAGCCTCCTACTTCCGCTCGCTGGGTAGCGACGGGTGAGGCCGAGGCTCAAAAGACTCATCAGCGTTTTTCAGTGACATTTTTCCGCAGGAAGATGTTAACAGGTAAGCTTAAGGAAACAAGACCTACTCTGGACGGATCACTTTCTTTCTTTCTTTCTTTCTTTCTTTCTTTCTTTCTTTCTTTCTTTCTTTCTTTCTTTCTTTCTTTCTTTCTTTCTTTCTTTCTTTCTTTCTNCTCCCTGTAGCCCCAGCTGTCCTGGAACTCACTCTATAGACCAGGCTGGCCTTGAACTTACAAAGATCCACCTGTCTCTGCCTCCCAAGTGCTAGGATTAAAGGCGTGCGCCACCACGCCCGGCCAGTCTGCAGATTTTATCTTGGTCTACCAAGCAGCACTAAACCATGTACGGCTTGCCCAAAGCGAACCTGGGCAGTAAACGGCAGAACCCACCTGCTCTGGAAAGGCAGTGTTCTTTTTTTTTTTTTTTGGTCTTTTTGAGACAGGGTCTCCCTGTAGCCCCAGCTGTCCTGGAACTATGTAGACCAGGCTGGCCTTGAACGCACAGAGATCCGCCTGCCTCTTTCTCCCTAGTGTTGGGTTTAAAGGAGCACGGTGATGTAAAGTGCCCTCAGAAGAGGAGCTAGCAATTAATAAATGAAAAATGGATGCCAGGTGCTAGAGATGGCTCAGTGGTTAAGAGGACTAGCTGCTCTTGCGGAGGACCTGGGTTCGCTTAACATGCGGGCAAAATACTCAAATATATAAAATAAACCAAACCTTTTTTTTTAAGAAATAAAAATATGGGCTGGAGAGATGGCTGAGCAGTTAAGAGCACTGGCTGCTGTTGCAGAACAGCCGGCTTCGGTTCCCAACATCCACATGGCAGTTACCATCTTTAACTCCCATTCCAGGGGGTCTGACACCCTGTTCTGACCTCCATGGGCATTGCACTATACTGATTCACTTACATACATACAAGCAATACACTCCTACACATAAAAATAAAAAAATTGGGGCTGGAGAGATGGCTCAGTGGTTAAGAGCACTGACTGCTCTTGCAGAGGACTAGGGTTCGATTCCCAGCACCCACATGGCAGCTAAGAACTGTCTTTAAGACACAAGCGGTGGGGACTGGAGAGATGGCCTAGCGGTCAGGAGCACCGACGCTCTTGCAGAGGACCCGGGTTTGATCCCCGGGACCCACATGGCGGCTAAGAACCGTCTGTAACTCCAATTCCAGGAGAACTCCAGTTCCAGGGGAGTCCGAGATCCTCTTCTGACCTCCGCGGCATTGCACGACACGGGTGCACAGACCTGCATGCAGACAGTACATTCATACACATACAAAGATAAATAATTAAAAAAAAAATTAAAAAAAAAAAAACACAAGCGGTGACACATGCCTTTAATTCCATCATGTGGGAGGGCAGAGGCAGGCAGATCTTTGTGAGTTCAAGGCCAGCCTGGTCTAAATAGTGAGTTCCAGGACAGCTGGGGGCTACAGGGAGACCCTGTCTCAAAAAGACCAAAGGGGAAAAGAAAAAAGAAAAAAAGTAAAAGCAAGGCTGGCCAGAGAGTGGTGGCCTGCATGCCTTTAATCCTTAGCATTTGGGAGGGCAGGAGCAGGCGGATCTATGTCTGTTGAGTTCAAGGGCCAGCTGGTCTACAGTATGAGTTCAGGACAGCTGGGGCTACAGGAAGACCCTGTCTCGAAAAAGACCAAAAAAAAAAAAAAAAAACAGAAAAAGAAGGCTGGGGCATAGAATGGCACACGACTTTGATCCCAGACCCAGGAGGCACAGGTCCGGGAATCTCCTGTGAGTTCAAGGCCTGCCTGGTGTACATAGAGAGCTCCAGGCCAGCTGGGGCTAAATAGAGACTCTGCCTCAAAAGACCAATATAAATAAATAAATAAATAAATAAATAAATAAATAAATAAATGTAAATAATGTGAGGAGCTGGAGGAGGAGGTTGCGATGTATAAGTCAGGATGGTTTCTACCTCCCTTAGTAGGGCCTCAAACCTGTGTCAGTTTGAGTACCAAGGCAAGGAAGAGATCCTGTAATGCCTCTTTATTAGGAGGGCCTGGTCTCAGGCTGGTCATTGGCTCAACAGTATCTTCGGCCTTGTCAGTGTTATCTGTTTTAAAAGCTGTGCAGGATATCTGAGAGATCATGCTGTCTCCAGGGCACCATATTGGAGAGAGAAAAACAATGTAAGAGGACCTTCCCCTATAAGGAGAGATAAGCCCAGAGTCCAGACTTCCCAGTGCTAAGGAGGGATGGGTGTGAACATTTGGTACCTCAGGCCACTGATGCTACCTACTGCTTACACTGGGTCTGTCTCTACCAGCAGAACCCAGAATGAGAAACCCCCATCCATGGGCCAAACCACATTCCCTTCTACGTAGCCATGGTCTTCATGTTCCTCTGCCAAATACTGTTTCCCAGTCTCCCTTGAAATGGAAGGAGCTTATGACTCAACTCCAGCCAACAAAACTGAGTGATGGCATGGTTCTGAGAAGGTTTGTGTGTTTATGTCTTTGTATGTATGCATGCACATATGTGAGTGTGGAGGCCAGAGGTCAACATCAAGTGTCTTTTCTCCATTATCCTCAACTTTAGTTTCTGAAACAGGGTCTCTGAATGTGAAGCTCCTAGATTCTGGCTAGACTTGCCAGCCAATGACAGGGTCCATCTGTCAACCCCGCCCCCAACCCCCTGTGCTCGGCTTAGACACAGGCCATGAAGCACATTTTTGTCAGTGCTGGGGAGCAAGCCTCAGGCTCACCTGCCTGTGCGACAGGCACTTTAGTGGTGGGGCCATTTCCTCAACCTCCACAAGAGCTTCTACTATGATAAAGTGATTCAAATCAACCCCATCATAGAGCGGTGGCAGTCACTTTGTGGCAAAGAGGAAACAAACTAGGATGGTAGAGTGGAAGGATGGAAAGAATCACAGAGAATCAACATCAGTGACACATACACCCAGACTTCTTGTTAGGTGAGGGAAAAATAAACCACTCTTTAAAGTGTAAGTCCAATTATGATATTTACAGGAAACTGCATTCATGATTGTAGGAGTTTGTTAGGACAGAACGAATTACTAAAAGACCAGTACAAGTACAGGGCACTTGGGTCCCTTTTGTAACTAATTGAAACCCTATTCTGTGCTAATCACTATGAGGTGGTTTAAGTGTCTGCAGACTACATCCAATTGTTCTGTAGCACCTGACTTCTGGACAGCAGCCTAAGGTCCAGATCCTGAGTCAGAGCCAGCTGGAAACCCTGCTAACAGTTTAAGCTGAAGAGAAAGCCCCATTGGCAGGAAAGGTGGAGCCGTGATCCCCCTGTGCAAACATAGAAGAGCTTGGGCTTTGAGCCAGTGTTCCCACAGCCCTATGAGGACCTCTGGGGATGTCTGTTCAGGTTTGCCCTGCTCCCAAACCTTTCCTCCCATATCTGCAGATGCTCCAAGCCAGTGAATGCCAGTCCAGAGGCTTTCTCCATTTTATTTCTTTGGGAAAGGAAAATGAAATCTTTCCATCACATATGGTAGAGATATATATTTATATATAATTTATTTTTGTGGTTGGATATCCCAAAGCTGAGCTGTTCATATTTTTTCTCTCTCCCTCTCTCTCTGTCTTCTGTTAAAGCCTTCTCCCAGCCTCTGTGGTGAAGGCCCAGGTCATGGAGTAGCTGTAGTGAGGGGTTAGTGGAATGGGCAGTGGTCGCCAGAGTGGCCTCCAGCTTAGGTCAAAAACCTGTTGAGAACCACTCAGAAGGCGCTGTGCAGGAGGTTGGAGGCCACAAAGAGGGCGCTCCTGTTTTTGTGGTGGACGCACAGCTTGCTAAACAGTCACCAGTCATGGGAAGAGGCTGGTCAGGGGCTGGGGACTTGCTCACAGTAGTTGCCAACTCTCTTCATTTTGCCCCCCAAAATTCATTCTTGGGGGTGAAAGAGAGTGAAAAAGAGAAATACAAGGACTGAGGGCCACGCCTCCTCTGATAGTTATTGCTGGTGAATTGGAAATTTACTTTCTTAGAAGAATTAGAATTTACCTTCCAGTCTTGGGGAGATAAGAATCTGAGACCCCAGCGACAGAAGTGACATCGACTGTCCCAACCCATTACTGATGATTACACAGGCCTCCCTGAGCCAACTCAGAGCTTGGCAGGCAACCAAAGGGTCAGCGGTCCTCTCAGGTCAGCCTTGCTCTTCAAGGGCAACACATCCAACCCTGCCCAGGCCCAGTCCTGGGCCAGTGGAGCTGGGAAGTGAGCAGTGCACCAAAGGTCAAGCAGAACTCTCTACTGGAAGAAAAGGTGAGACTCCGAGGAAAGGCAGCTTGGGAAGATGATGTGAGCATGAAAGCAGGAGGCTGGGGGTGGCGGGGAAACACAGGAAGACATCAGACACCCATCTGACCTCGGAAATGGGGCAAACGGAGTGCCCAGGAGGCAGGTAGCACTAACAGCTATAATTAGAGCTGAACAATGGCCCTTAGTGTGGTGGGATCAGCTAAGCAGCAGGGACTGTTACCCTGCAGGATCCTGGCTGGAAAGGTGTGGGTAGAGCTGAGAAGCCTTCAGGTTACTATTCCCAAAACCAGGAAGGATTTCCTCGGTGCTGAGAGCTTCCAGCCCCAGCCTGCTCCTCCCTCAGCATATGTAGAGACACATGCTTAGGGCCCCAGACTGAGGCCTGAGCCCCAGATACCTTGGAGGGAGGGGCTGGGCAGGTAGCCCTCTCAACCACAGGCATACCATCTGTTCCCACTTGTCCTGCCAATCTGCCTAGGGAGGAAAAACACCACATAAAGGAGAGAGCCCAGGGTCTGTCAACGTTGGCAGACCCATGCAGGCTCCTTCAGGCCGTGGCCTAGGAGAGCAGACAGCAGCACTCTGAAGCCCCATAGTCGGGGCACTTCCTGGCACTGCAAGCCTGCTGCCTCCATCTCCAACAAGAGACTTCCCATTACAGGGGCATGCTCCTTTCACCCGGGACCTCATTCCCATGGACTAGGTCCTCCCCTACACTCTCCATCTCCCTGCACTCCGTCTCCCCTGCACTCTCCATCTCCATGCACTCCATCCTCCCCTGCACTCTCCATCTCCATGCACTCCGTCCTCCCCTAAACTCTCCCTGTCAGGAAGAGCTGTAGAACCTGTCCACAAAGGCAGTGCTAGAGCTGCGTGGACTGGGAGGGTGGGGGGTGAAGCGTTGGTCACAGCTGCTTTAAGAATCTCTTTGGTCTGGGGAAATGTGGCATATGGGAAAGGGTAATGGACAGAGGGGACACTGGGGACTCGACCTTCGGACAGGACATTTGTCAGAAGGCTGTGCACACAGATAAGAGGATCAGATTTCTGTGGACTCGATGCGTTCGAGGCGGGAGGGGGTCCAGGCTTTCTTCTCCTCGCCATGCTGGGGAGTAGGCGTGCTGGCACCTCCCGCCGCCCCACGCTCCCGAAGTCGCCGTTCCAGCTGCTGGTTGCGCTGATACATCTCCACATAACTCAGCTGGAGCTGCTTCTGGTACTCGATGACCTTCTCCTTCTCCTCCAACCACACGCGGCGCTCCTCTGCAAAGCTGGCACCTTGGCGCTCCCTGGCCCGCCTCTCCGCAGCCAGCTCCGCCTGCAGCCGCCCCACCTCTCTTCGCAGGGCCCGTGTCCCACTCTCCCCACCAGCATCCACCTCCCCATCCATGGAAGCCAGGGAGGCAGCGGCTGCAACCCCAGCCTGCCGGCGCATCTTGGCCTCATCGCTCTCACAGGAGGCCAGCGCTTCCTGGGGCTCGGCCAGGTCCACGGGGGTCAGTGCAGGCTTGAGGCAGGCGGTGGGCACCTCGCTGTCACCCAGCTCCAGGCTGGCCTGTTTGCTGCCGAAGGAGTCCCTCAAGCTGAGCAGCTGTTCCTCCTTCTCCCGCAGCGAGGCCCGACCCTCCCGCAGCTGTGAGCGCAGCCCCACGATCTCACTGAGCTTCTGCGACACGTCAGCCTGCGAGTCCTTCAGCTGCTGCTTCAGCAGAGAGATCTCACCAGCCTTCTGGCACACCTGGGCAGGGACAGGCGGAAGCAGAAGCCAGGGTAAAGGGAGAGCCGAGGCGACGAAGGCGCATCTCAGCCCAGCTTCCCCTGGGGGCTCCCTGCCTGGCTTAGCGCAGGTCATCTCACACAGCCCAGGGCCAGCGGTTCTTGCAGACACTCTGCACTGACCTGGTGGCCTTACCCCTTCCACAGCCCCCTCCCTACTTTATAATGGTAAGCTGCTGCTCTGGGGTCTCCAAAGGAACGTAAGTTGAAAGGGAAGGCCTAACCCCCAGCCCGCACCTCCCACTTAGTTTCCTCCATCCGGGGCAGGAAGTCGGCCTGCTCCTTCTGGCAGGCGGCCACCTTGTCCTCTAGCTCTTCCCGCTGCCTCATCAGCTGGGCTGCCTCCTCCTGCAGCTGTTTTTTGTCCTGCTGTAGCCGCAGCACCTGCAGCTGTAGGCCTTGCTGGGCTCGCTGGGCCCGGCGGGCCACCTGCTGCAGTTTGCCGCTGCAGCCCTGCCGGAGCTCAGCGAGCTCCCGCTCCCAGGCCTTCTGCCGCTCTTCCAGCGCCTGGGCCACCGCTGTCTCGCTCTGCTCCAGGCTGCGCCGCAGAGCGACCACCTCCTGCTCCTTCTCCCACAGCCGCTCTTCCAGCTCCTGGATCAGTGCACTGGGCGAGGGTGGTGAACAGGCTGCAAATGGCAGGCCCCCGCTTCCACCCTCTCCAGACCCCAGGTGGCCTGACCGCCCCATGGATGATGACCCACTCTTACTGGAGGCGCGCCCACTGTCAGAGGTCCCCATATCCTGGTAGCCTGACCCCCCACCGCTGCTGCCACTGCCATAGCTGGCAGTGCCAATACGGTTGATATGGCTGGTGGAAGCACTGAGGGGGGCCAGATGCTGGCTGTAGCTGGAGCTATAGGTGGGCAAGCTTGTGAGTGAATTCCGGCCCGAGTCTGAGAGGCCACCCCCACTCCCACCCGCTGGGGTCATGGTCCGAGATTTATCCAGTCCTCCCTTGAGGCCACCAGGGCCCTGCCGCCCCTCAGGGGTCCCACTGGTCTGTGGAGGACACAAGTTCTGCATGGAATGGAAGTTCTTGGGTACAACAGGCTTGAAGGCTGAAGGACGAACTAGTGGCTCTGAGCACTGCATAAAAAGCAAGGAAGGAGGAGTAGGTGTCAGAGTGAGGCCTTGGCCCCTCCTCTTCCCTGTGTCCAGGACTTGTTCCAACGAGAACCACCTCCCACCCCATTAGATCTCTACTCTAAGGCTTCCTATCTGGGTATCTTCTTCATGTTTCCCACAAGCCATCTCTCTGTCCTGATCCAGGGTCCCACTCCACAGCCTCCTACCCTGGCTTCTACTGCCCCCACAAGAAGTCCCATCTCCTCTCTGGGTCCCTCCCACCTTAGAACAAGGCTATGAGGCTCTCATGCCCTGGAGACTGACCTGGTCTAGCTTGCCAGAGGTGGCCAGGAGCTTGGGTGGGTGACTGGGCTCACGATACTGTGGTGGGGCCTTGTCGCTGCCCCCACTGCTGCTGCTGCCCCCACTGCTGCCCACCACATTGCCACAGACATCCGTGTGATCGCTGCCTCGAAGCTCGCCATTGAGGTAGAGAGAGTTGGCCAGAACCTTGTCCTCTGAGGGGTAGCGGCCAGGTCTCTCCCTGCTGGCCCCACCTCCACTGCTTCGGGGACCAGGGAAACTGCCCTGGCTTCCCCCACCCCCTGTGCGGGTGCCCACACTTTTCATAGGGAACTCCTGGGCATGGGCCACTCCACTGCCCACACTGCTTATGGCCAGGCGGGGATCTGGGGGTCCAAGCTCAGAAGGCCGTGGTGCAAAGGCCAGGAGAGGATCCCTCCCTGGGTCAGCACGCACAGGTAGTGTCTCCAGCTTCGCCATGACTAAGCCAGAAGGGCACTGTGGGCACAGGTAGGAAGACAGAAAGGTCAGAATTCATCCCACTCGCACCCCAGTCAAGTCAGTCCTGGCCTCACTTTACCCCTCACTGTCTTCCTCTGCATTGGTCAGATCCTCAAAGTGAAGGCACAGAGCTAAGAGCAATAGCTTGGAAATGGGGGCACTATATATATGTATATATAGTATATATGTATATATATAGTATATATATATGTATATATAGTGTATATGTATATATATAGTATATATATATGTATATATAGTATATATGTATATATGTAGTATATATATATGTATATATAGTGTATATGTATATATATACATATATACATATATAGTATATATGTATATATATAGTGTATATATATATATAGTGCCCCCATTTCCAAGCTATTATATATGCCTACCTTTCCAGCCGGGTTCACTCTTTTTATTTTTTTGGTCTTTTCAAGACAGAGTCTCCCTGTAGTCCCAGCTGTCCTGGAACTCGCTCTGTAGACCAGGCTGGCCTTGAACTCACAAAGATCCGCCTGCCTCTGCCTCCCAAGTGCTAGGATTAAAGGCGTGCACCACCATGCCAGGCCCAGCCGGGTTCACTCTTTAACCCCACCTATCCATGAGACTCCCAGACTCAGTGACCCTCTCAACTTTTTGCTGCAACTGACAGAATTTAATTTTCCCTAAGTGTACCCTGGGTCATGGCTTCTATTGTCTTGTCTCACAATGGGGCTGGGAAGATGGGTGGTAGCAGAAAGCAGTACCAGACTCCAATAGGGAATCCTATATGAAAACTGACAGTGGTCTTTCCCAGCCTCCTGACTGTTCCTTACCTTTCCAAGGGGGTGGGGGCGCCGAGACGTCCTCAAGCTTGAGACCCTCCCAGGCCAGGTCTGCGGGGGCCATATGGCTCACTTTCGCAATTGCGGTCGGGGCTAGGCCCGAACCAGCTGCCCAACTTCGGACGTGTCGACGGCGCCATCCCGGTCTATAGTTTTCTTCCTGTGAAATGGGAGGAATGAAAAACCCAGTAGCTGCCAGCCAGGCGCTAGGCGGGCGAAAGCAAGGACCCGAGTCTTCCAGTGGATGGGCGGAGCTGCCGACGCGGCCTGAGCCAGTCACCGATGGGCACAGAATAAAGCACTCGGGTTGTGGCTGGAGCAGATGGCAAAGGAAAACTCCCCCAGATCTTCCTAACTTGACCTCGAGGGGACCTAGCCTGAGCCTGCCCCACTCTGTCAATACTTGCCAGAGGCCGGGTCAGGGACACGGGAATAGGAGGCACACAGCAGGGCCAGCAGCCAGCGCTTCCCGCCCTGCATTTCCCACAGGTGGGTGGAGGGGCGGGGCTTGCGCAATCAGCAATGACCCCTGAGGATCCCATGCCCGCCCAACCCTGTTGAGAATGCAGTACCACCAGGAAGAGTTCTAGGATTAGCCATTCCTCCGCCCCTTCCGCCCCCCCACCTTTGGACCTTGACCCGGCTTGGTTGACCAAGTGAGCTCGCTCTCCCTCAAAGCTGGCCCACAGAAGGGGGAGCAAGGCCTCGGGTTACCTCGGCTCAGAGAGGCTTTGCTTGCTTCCTGGTTCTTTTGTCTTAAATCTGCACCTTGAAACACCTGCCTCAGGGATGTGCATAATCCAGGTAGGTAGTCACTTTAGCCACTAGCTAAAGGCTTAAATAGCTCAAATACTCAGGAGTGCCAGAGGTGCCAGATGCCAGAGATGAAAGTGGACCAGCCTTAAAGCCTTTAACCCACCCGTTACCCCCCCAGGAACCAGACAGGCACCCTTCTTCTCAATCAAGGTTAAGGGGTCCATGTGGCACCCCCTTGTATGCTCTGCAGACCTCCTTCTACCCAGATACCTAGTTCTACTACTGTGTCCCTTTCTATCAGGCCCAGACCATGGGAAGCTGTCCATATACTTGTCCTTCATTAACTTCTGGCCACATTATGCATTATGGATAAATTCACTGTAAAACTGGCTATGGGGGCGCTGGAGAGATGGCCTAGCGGTTAAGAGCACCGACTGCTCTTACAGAGGACCCAGGTTCGATCCCCAGCACCCACATGGCGGCCGAGAGCCGTCTGAAACTCCAATTCCAGGAGAACTCCAGCTCCAGGGGAATCCGAGACCCTCTTCTGACCTCCGCGGCATTGCACGACACGGGTGCACAAACCTGCATGCAGACAGTACATTGATACACATACATAAATAAAATAAAATAAAATAAAATAAAATAAACTGGCTATGGAAGAAATCCATTCTCAGTGCATGTCCCCCACAGGTGTAGAGAACAACACCATTGCCACCCTCCTCCTTCGTGCCCACATGTAGGCTAGCACTAGTCTGGGGCACAAGAGGCACTTAGGGCAAAACTGAAGAGCACGATGGGCAGGTGCACCACCCTGAGTGA